>OY979649.1:45000-645000 GCA_963855885.1 Coenonympha glycerion | reverse complement strand
GATCAGATCCTGACCTGATGACCATAGAACAACTTGGAAAATATTACTCTTTCTAATAATACTCAAATAGTTTCACGGGTCCATATAAAATTTGAAGAGTTCCCTCGATTTCTCCAGGATCCCATCATCAGATCCTGACCTGATTAAAATGGGACCATCTGGAAACAAAACCCTCTTAAACAAAAAAAGAATTTTTCAAATCGGTCCACGCGTCTTCGAGTAATCGGGGAACATACATAGAAAAAAAAAAAAAAGATTCCGACGAATTGAGAACCTCCTCCTTTTTTTTGAAGTCGGTTAAAAATAGCTTATGTATATGTTTTATTAAAACGTTACAACATACAATTGCTATTATTAGATTACTAGGCGATTATATAGATTTTATAGGTAAACAATAAAATATCACCAAAATAATAATATAAGTGCTGTAGGTAATCCGTGCTATCGAAATAACCTGTATGAACCCTAAAACCGACACACAACGACACACGTCAAAATTGTAATGGCATCCATACAATAAACTTTATATTTTTTTCGGTTTGACGGAGCCCTTTGTGAACGAGTCAACTTCCCACTTGGCCGGTTTTATGCTATATTTTTATCAATCTACCTCTCTTTATTTTTATCCTTATAACACTATTACCGGAATTAAATAAATTCGTCTAAATTAAAAATTAAAAATAATTTGGTGGGTTTGGGTAGAAATTAGAATAACTATTAATTTAAATCTTCATTTAAAAGTTATTTTTATTATTTTTTATTGGATGATTTCAGTCCATTGTGCATATTACAAGCAATAACTAAACGCTATCTGACATTTTCACTTTTTAAGAAGAAATGTTGCAAACTTTTGAAGTTTCCCATTCATCATGTTTTTTTTTTCATTAGCAGTCAGTACTACTGACTAATCTCCCTGATGAAAAGTGTAGAAGCAGCCCAAGATGTTACCATAGGTACTTACGTAAGAAGTAAATGATGAGATGTTACCTACCACCAAGATGGTGTTTACCACAGCATTGTGCAAAAACATCAAATCGCTTTGCAATATTATGTTTATGTTTGTAGATTAAGTAGTAGATAATTTACCAACAGCAACTTAATAAAAGCCTCCCCCATATCAGTTAAAAAATATATTTTAAAATCATTAGGTTAGAATTCTTAACTGAAACCGATCCTGGGACCTGCACTTAGTTACGTGTGAGCGCCAGAGAGGTCATAATTCTGTTGAAATAACGTCCAAATAACTACAATGAACAAAATATTTAAATGAAAATGAAAGACGTTTGGCACTCGGGGACTGCCGCGGTAAAGCTATTGCATAGATACAACCAATGCCACCTAGACGCGATTTGCAGAACTAAAGAGACAAGCGTGATATTTCAAAAAGTCATTAGACGTTCTGCTATTCATCGATAAAGGCAATACGTGAAAAATTGTGTTAAATTTCTATAGGGCTACAGACATTTTAAAGTGATCCTTTAAATAAGAACTTTACGGTTGATTTCACATTTACTAATAATTTTCTTCTAGAACATTGACATTCAAATTTCGCTATTAAGCCAGTACTGCACATAACATATCGATAAAACATTATCGACTTTAATTAGAATGTTCCGCGTACCTATAGACGAATCTGTTCAGAGTAATCTTAGGAAGTTTTATCACTACTGTAAGGATTTTGTACGCTTATCAATAGTAGAAAAATGGCTTTTCATTGCGGTAATCGATTACAGTAAATTTATTTAAGAATTAAAGATCTTACTATTTCAGTTTCTTTAGGGAGCCAATTTTAAAAGAAAAATGGACCAAAGCTGCTGGAAGGCTACATTAGTTCCCTTCAAAAACAAATACAATCTGCTCCGATCATTTTTTGGAGAAGGATTTTATTGTTAAGAAAAGAATATATTATATAAAACTGGAGCGGAACCATGTAAAAATATTTTGATTCATCGCGCACTGGTGCGCGCGTGTTCGCACTATCGCGCGTGTATAGTCACAGTCAACAGGCCTAGAATCACGTGATTCTAGGCCTGTTCCCAACAGTGTTAAATTAAAGTTGACACTTGAGTGACAGTGTTTCAAGGATATTTGAGTTTTGCTTTACCTCATAATATTACATAAAACAATGTTTTGTATTTCAAATCGGTCTTTACTCTGTTTACTTTTTGGTGAATATAACATTTTCTGAAAATAATCCCATCTAGATCGATTTATCGTCCCCGAAACCTCCTGTATACTGTTCATGAAAATCGTTAGAGCTGTTTCCGAGATTCAAATATATACACGAATTGCTCGTTTGAAGACATAAGATTAAACAAAGTTTTGTATGTAGCAACTTATGATAAAAAGTTTTCTCAAATTAGGTAATAGTAAATTCTTTTCCTTCAACAGTTCTCTGATTGCCCCATTGTGTCATTTTATGTGATTTTTAAATAAATAGAATATAATTTTAAAAAATATAGAAATATTAAAGTTTATTCTTTGCCATTGAAATTTTAACCTTAATGACATAAAAACAGAGTTCCTAAAAAAATCTTTAAAATACGAATCAACTAGTGCTGGTGCGGGCAAAAGTGGAAAATATAGGTATATTTTAAGTCAATTTTTGCAATATAAATTATGTGTTTGTGACAATAAGTTTGACTTTAATGTTGGCTTGTTGGTAAGCTTAACTTTTTCGTTACGGTTTTTCTGGATTCGGTCCACCCGTCAAGGCCCGCGATAGAAGCTATGCAATAGCTTAAAAATTACATTTTTCAATTTTCCGAATACCTTCATTAATTACTGCAATTTATTCAAAATAATAATATTATGTAATTGTGCACTATCAAGACACTGACCTTATATTGGTATTTTCAATTGTTATTAAATATTATGATTTAAAAATACTTACATTTTTGGGGTTATTTACAGATTTGACGCTTGCAACATTTCGATGATTCTAACTGTCAACCATATGCTGACAGAAGACAGCTGACAGTGACAGATACACAAATGCATAGATAAATATGTATGTACCTGACACAAATGCAAATTCAAGAGTCTGAAAAACACTTCGTGTCCTGTGTTTGGCCTAATTAATTAATTCACTAAAAAGAAAACAAAATAAGCGTACATTTTACTTTCCATTTCAAGTTCAACTTTGGAAACGCAAGTGTGTATTTTAAGACCTAAAAAGTAGATCCTAGTAACTTAAGAAGTATTTGAGATCGTGAAAACCGTGAAAACCTAAGTGCCCAGCAAAGATCTAGAGCACGGATGCAATTTAAGACCTAAACTCTTAGTAAGTACAGTGTTATTTTTGTTATTTCTGCTATTATCGTGTTCTAGCCTCGTTTTACACTTGTATTGTAACAGATTTCACTTGTAAAACAAGAATTTCGTGCCTAACAGACCGCGTCCAGTTTCGTAATTCGTTTTTGTTTACCTACCTTCTATGAAGACATTCCTTCAATTTTTGTTAACGAATTCATCCTCGAGTATAATACTCGTAGATAAGTTCGTCGGATTCTAGAAATCCTCTGAGAACTGTTTGTTTTCACAGGGTACAAAGTAGCTGATATTACTTCCAACTAAGTAAGTAGGTACATGATATATATCTGTGGATAAATAAATAAGTGGATTTGTGAGTACGTTTGAAGGATAACATAATACTTAGTTATCAAGTTACTAAAGCCGGATTTATTGGTTCAAGCCACTGCCTCTTATAAAGGAAGCGGGTTAAAATCCTAGGAAAGTACCTCTCACTATTTTAAGTTTTGTGTGTTTTTGGAATTTATAAATCACTCGCTTAGTGATGAGGAAAACACTGAGGAAATCTGCAAGACTGAAAGGTCACCATAGTGTTCCCAAGAAAGGTGTACAAAGCCTGCCAACCCGTACTCAACCAGTATTTTATGATACAGCCAGATCCATTACATTTTGAGAGCATACCTGCAGATACCAGCCATGGAAGATTTAGTATTATTATTTTCTAGCTGTGCCTGCGTGAATTACAGTTTCTCGCTTATCCTAATTGATGATGGATTTTTTAGGATAAAAAAGCCTATGTGTTAATCTTTTTAGGATAAAATAGCCTATGTGTTGATCACTGCAACACAGTTCATACTTATGCAGGATCATCGTTCCCATTTGTTACTGTATCTAAATCATAAGTTTCAAATAAAGCAATTATTTATTAAAAAAAAAAAAAAAAATTCCTTCCCGAAAAAAAAAAAAAAAAAAAAATCTGAGCTGTAAGCTATCTATATATTCCAAATTTCAGCTAAATCGGTTCATTATTTGCAGCGACGCATGAAAGAGTAACAAACCTCCATCAATCCATACTTACAAACTTTTCTGTGTATAATATTAAGTAGGATAGGATTACCATACATGAAGTTTCCCATGTGACATTGGGAAAGTGTTCAGTACTGCTTTGGCTCAATCAAAATAGCCAACAAATCAACAACAATACATAAAGTTACCGATGATTTAAATGGACTCTAGGATGTTAACGTACAGTATATTTTCTGATATTTTATCCTTGTTGTATTATAGAGCTGTTTGCCTGGCTGTTGTTATAACCAATATTTGATATTATATAAGTCATTGATGTAAGATAAACATTGTCAAAGCTGATCAAATAGAAAAAATTGCTTTGATCTTGCTGTGGTAGTTGTCTTGTCTACATTACTTTATCTCAGAAATGGATACATTACTGAGTTAATGTTGATAACAGATATACTAATGTCTGTGGTAGGTATCTTGCTTATATACTAGAAGCGTTAAAATGAGCCTTTATAGGCCATTTCTCCACCACACCTTTCACGGGAATGGCAATGAGAACTAGATTATTACACAACTGCCCAAAAAAGGAGTGTAATGTTTTTAGGGTTCATGTATGTATGTAGGTAAGTTTCTTTATTCCACCATAACTTCCGAACGGCTGAATAGATTTGGATGTTTGGGGTATCATTAGAATCCTTACATCATTCCTCTGAGTAACGAGTAGTAGGCTTTATTTTTTATTTGGAAAAAGTGGTTTTACCACAGGGCAGTCGTGTTTTTAGTTTTTAAATTATTTACTTGTTTCTGCAATATGAAGTGATGAGTGTATCGTCGACAAATAGCCCATACGTATAATGTATGACTGCTATTTCGACGACCTCCGTGGTTGAGTGGTTAGCGTGCCGGTTTTCAAGGCGCCGCCATCTCTAAGGTGCCGGGTTCGATCCCCGGTCGGGGCAATGGAGAAAAATAATTTTTCTACATTGTCTCGGGTCTGGGTGTTGTGGTACCTTCGTTGTTTCTGATTTCCATAACACAAGTGCATAAGCTACTCACTACGGGATCGGAGCAATGAATGTGATGACTGATGCTGTCCAGTATTTATTTATTTATTTATATTTATAAAAAAAAATTCAGCTGCTCATTCTGTTTCTGTGACGATGGCCACACATTGTAATTTGTAATACTGTAAATTTTAGACACAATATAATGTGCACTTTTCAGAATAAATTTTTAAGAAGTGTAAACTTCTTAAGGGTGGTTGGACATTTTTGTGATTGGTAAAAATAGTTGGTCTTGCTTATTATGTATTTCCGCTCTTATTGCTTCCATCCAAAAAGTTAAGCACTTCAGTCATTGATTTATAAACTAAGGATTGTGGGTCAGCACTAAAAAGGCATACAATCGCACTTCAGTCTCGTGTTTGAGAATTAGGCTGTATAGTATTGGTTTAAGACATAAATTACAATTATTTAGTTTGTTTATAAAAATACTCATGTACCCTCCTTTATAGAGGTTTTCTCGGCAAACTTTTTTCGTTGTATTACACCCGTCGTCCATAGATTAATAAGCCTATGACTTCAGTTAATAAAACCTTTAGGGTACTCTTTGTTGATCTTGTTCATAAAAGAAAAAGACTTGCCTTTTCAGGTACATAAAATCTCCTACATTTTCAAACATAGATGAAAGCTTATACTTTTAAAGCAATTATTCATCAAAGTAGCATGCTTCAGCCAAATCTTTTTCATTGTGAGAGAAGATAGTCTACTATCACGTTTTATGACAAGAATGATAATGTATAGTGCAGTGCTAATAAACTAATTAAATTTTACACCTACAAAGTAGTCTTAATTAGACATCACTACATACGTGATGTCTCATTTACAACTAAGCTGATTAGGAGCAAATACTGTCAATAGTTAACTTAATGTAATTAGTAAAACTGATTAGATGTGAAAAGGTTTGACCTAGTTGCTACCACAAACTCCATATATTTTTTTTATCAATTTAGAAAGTTTCCTATACAATCTTTTTTTTTGTTCAAAGGCCACTTTTGGATATTTTTTTTCTAAATAGGCTCAAGGAGCCTACCACCATGACTTATAGCAGTATTATTGTAATATTGCTTTAAAATTTTCATGCTATAAGGATGTAGAGTGGTACAGCCCGAGGTCTGGTTTGGTGGGAGGCTTCGGCCCTGGCTGGTTAGCACCTTACCAGCAAAGATGCACTGACATAAGATATAGCCTTCCGGCGCGATGCTGTGTAGAAACCTTTAGAGGTGATCTTATTTACCCCTTCCAAGTTATTACTATACATCTTCAACTGAGGTGAGATCACGGTCAAGTGCTAACTTGTATAGTGTAAAAAAAAATCTTATTTATCATGTTTGCCACTCAGAGACAGCAATAAATATTTAGTTTGCGCTTTGTAGTTATTTTGCTGTTTATTATAGAGATAGGTCCTAGATGATAAAGTTGCATATCCTGTGTGAAAGTAGGCAGTGAACGCAAAACAGGATATAGGTACATTTCTGTACAATCTAATTGCTTTACACATACAAATGTATGTTTATATATTCATATTTATTCCAAACTTAAACTTGGACTCAAACTCAAAATATCTTTATTTCACTTAGGCCAGGCTCTTACTTCTTCTTGGTCAGTATGATATTTGTTATATATTGTGATAACTACATTTCCATACACCATCATCCATACTGATTATGAAAAATTGTATGAGGTCTTGTGTAGGTACACTTAACTACAAATTTTTCATTGGGGTAAACAAAATTTAGACTCTCGGAAGTCACTTCATAAAAACACTTTGTCAAGTCAACGTTTTCCGATGATGCTCCAATGTTGGAGTGAAATGCATGTAAAGAAAGGACTTAAAGTTTCTGTTGTGTGGTATACTGTATAGGTTCGCTCTTTGTTGTGGTAACAAGTATTTATTTTATCAATAAGCTAGTAATATTAGTTGATTTGTGTGTTTGTAAGTCTAAATATAGCGCAGACTCTACATTTTATCACTGTATGAGTACAAGGGTCTATATTGAGTTGGATCAGTTACGCACCACGCTACTGGCAACGATGTGACGCCAAGCGATATATCGTTCCGATACGATGCCGTGTACCCACTATAATGAGTAACACTGCTTGTCTTTAATCTATTGGTTAAGAGTGTAAAATTGAATGTATTTTAACATAAGAAATACAATCTTTCAACCTTATCGTGCGAAGTAAATTTAATTTCACCATTCTCGACCATGTTGCGTCTCAACTACATTCAATTTTACGTTCTATTTCAATAGTAGTAAAATTTATTTTTCAGTATTCGCAAAAAATGTTTTGGTTTCATTATAGTCTGCTTATATACGTAAATGCCGTGACCTTTTTAAACATTTCACATCACCAAATGTACCTACCTAGCGCTCTACGTGAATAGCACACCGAGATTCAGTCAATTAAGGGGCCTGTGAACTACAATGTCTCCATTCATTCAAAATAACAAATCATTAGTAATTCCTGCATATTCGGATCATGTTGTGGTGTTAATTGTTATTCGGATTCATATAGTTAAGGTGGGTGGACCATGGAAGGCCATGCTCCTTCGAAGGCCAATTATTAAAATTTCGTAGTTATTGACATGTGATGACAAATTCCTTCTATCTACATAAACATCCACCGAACTAGAAATCACAGACGCCGCGGCGAATCGCTCGCGCCACTATTTTGGCAGTACGGTCCCTCGCTTCATTGATATCGGAAATCGACGACGTAAAAATAAGGTGGGTGTACCATGGAAGGCCACTCTAACAAATAAACAGTTATTATTATTTATTTACTGAAAAAATGACACGAACAAATAATTAAATAATACTTTGTTTTATTAAGTAACATATAAACCACTTCTTTTTATTGTAGATTTAATCGCTATTTATTAACTGTTTGTGTTAAATGAGTGCTTTATTATAATGGCCTTCCTAAGGAGCCTTGTTCCTAGCAAGGCCATTTGGAAGAGTTCAATGAAACTTAATTTTAATCAATATTGATCAAATTTGAAATTTAAAAAAGTGGTTTATATGTTACGTAATAAAACAAAGTATTACTTAATTATTTGTTCCTGTCATTTATTCAGTAAATAAACGAATAATAACTGTTTATTTGTTAGAGTGGCCTTCCATGGTCCACCCACCTTATAATCTATGCTCCTGGCTAGTGAATGCAATCCCGCCATTTAATTTCAATCCCGGTATTTGCGGGATTGAACTATGTTAATCCCGCTGGATCCCGGTATTTGCGGAATCCCGCAGGGTAGACTTACATTTTTGAAATTTTAATCGTAATGAAGTACCTATCAGTCTATCAGTCGTTTCGTTTTGACGGTCTTAATTATTACCCAAATTAAACAAGCTTTATGGTACACTTTATATTATGGTTTATATTACTTTTAGACTTACATATAAAAACTACACATTATTTTGGAAATGGCTACGTAGAAAAGTAGTATTAATTATGTCGTCTGCCAAACGTCGGCTTCTGATATTCGACACAAGGTATCCAGCGACTGAAAAAGCCCGCTCAGCTTCCACGCTGGTTGGTACAACATTCATTAACGAATTATAGGTGAATTGAAGGTACGTGCCTTTTAATCCACCGGACTCGAAATAGTTCATTTCCTTCTTAATCATCACCTCGAAGTTGCTTATTATATTACCAGACCTAGGCTGTTGGGCAGTTAATCCAGGACTGTTCATACTGGTCCTCTCATACCCTTGCATCGTTTTGTTTAGCCCAGCCAGTTCACGCGCCGCCTCGCGCAGAGTAACACACAATATGAACCACGCTTCTTTGCAATCCCGCCAGTCCTGCGGGATCCCGCTAAAATTTAGACCGGGATTAGTCCCGCTAAAGGTATGCGGGATCCCGGTATTTCGGGATCCCGGTATCCCGGTATTGCATTCTCTACTCCTGGCCATATTTGGTTCGGAAATACTTCTTTAAAACGAAATAATAATCAATTTTGATCAAAATTTTTATAACTTTGGTCGAGTTCCGTAATACCAAAAATTATGAATGAAAACTTGTTTTTCTTTAGCTGGGCAATAAAAACTGCGTTCCTGAACTAATGCGACGTGAGATAGTGTTGTTTTTATTACAAAACAGATAAGTAGAAAACATGTCCTCTTTGACATAAAAATAAGCTAAACTAAACTCGTTTACATTTTCGTTTTACAAAAGTATTTCGGAACCAGATATGGCCAGGAGCATAGATTATTACTATTTGAACACGAATAACACCACAACATGATCGAAAATTGCGCGAATTACAAATGATTTTGGTATTACGTTTGTATGGGAGACACCGTGGGTCAGAAGACTCTTAATGAAATAACACAAACTTTCGTCTTTGGCTAAACTAAAATTGTAAATGTGATTCAAGTTTTGCAACATTGTATAGGGTTATTGTGTTTCGGAAGAGGTTACTAGCGAGGCTCGTAAACAAGGTCGTAAATATAAACAATATCTGGCGTTCGTCCGTGCAGTGTGGACTTTTGGGGTTATCGCGCAACCTTGCCGCAAGAAGCCCGATGGGCACTGGCCTTAAAGGTGCACGCCCATTGGCCATTATACTACTTGGTGTAGAAGCTTGTCAGCCTATAATTGGCCGTCGTCGTGTCGTGGGCTATGTGCAAATTCTGAGGAAAAGACGAGAGAGTCGAGAAAAACTCGGTAGTAACAAAGTTTGGAATGACACCTAAAACAAAACTCCATTTTTAATTATTTTCATGTGTGATTTCACTCATTGCTCGATAGATGACGCTTGATCTTGAGTCTTCAACTTGCGCTAACAATTTCTCATACCAAATCTGTATACGTGATTGCATGCGTGCCCATTCTGTTGATTAGTAAGTTAAAGTAACTGAAACTGTCATTCTAGATTCTCGAAGATTTCTGCAGATTTACTTCGTGACGGTATTTTCTTTCGCCAAGGACCCTGCATGATATCATCAGAAAAAACTTGATGTCAAGAGCAACAAAAGTGAAGCTAATTTCGCAGGTGTTTTGTATATCGGTGTTTCCTGTGCTCAAATTACAATGTGTCCTTGATTCACACTTGAATGAACTAAGTAGGCAAGCACTAAGCAGCAACGAAACTATTGACATAGGTGTTTTATATGATATTATTAAACAACTATTGACATAGTTGTTTTATATGATGACTTAATATTGAAGAACACTAACTTTATGTTAACTTTTAATTAAATTGAAATCTTGAACAATTACGTGAAGTGTCGGTTACGGTAACGGTTAAGCGAGTTCAATGGGTTTTCCCCTGTCAAAAATGCTCAACGCGCCTAAAAAGTTTTTACTTCCAATTTTTTTTCTAAGCTGATAGTTACCTAATTATTATTACTATCTGTGATCCGTCCAATTGAGGTGTGTGTTGATAGATCAGTAAATCAATCAGTCAGTCAGTCAGTCTGTCATTCACCTCTTTCTGTAAGATTTCGTAGCGGCATTGTTATTTTAGAAAACAATGCACTATTCAAATTACTTAATGCATGAGTAATGAATGCCTAAGCTGTTAACTGAATAATTTGATAAGTATAGGTATAGATAACAAGAAATATATACGAGCAGTTAGCAAGACGTTCACCTCGTGTTAAGTGATAGGCTTGCCCGAGTCAGATGCAGTACCTAAATCCTAGGATTTGCATTGGCTTTAGTGTCCTTAGAACTTAAAATCAAAACACTGCACCTTTACATTTCTGACTTTTCCTTTTTCCCACATAAAGGTTAGAACTCTACAGAAATTAGTCCCGGCTTCCTAACGTGGAACAGGGAATAAAAATTTTATCCCATGTTTATATCTGGCGGGGCGGGCATATAGCTCGTAGAAGTAGAACTGACAGACGTTGGGGATTAAAAGTGCTGGAATGGCGACTCTGCACGGGAAAGCACAGTGTTGGCGCATCTCTGACCAGATGGACTGACGACATTAAAAAAGTCGCGGGAAGGCGCTGGATACAAGTGGCGTAGGACCTTGCGGGCTGGAAATCATTACAGGATGCTTTTGTCCAGCTGTGGACGTCCGTCGGCTGAGACGAACGATCGAAAGATTAGGTATATCTGACTGGGTCTAAAATTATTTTCTTCACCGGCTAAAGCACAGCCAAAGAGGGAAAGGAGAAGAATCTTTGTACTTGTTATCCACGGGAGATTATCTTGGGCCTATGCTCAGAGTGGATAAAGCTGTAGAAGTGCAAGCATTTATCCACTCCCCGTGAAAAAATAGCCCCCGTTTTTCCCCGGCTGGGAAAGAATCCCGTTATTCCTCCCCTACCGAGTTATTGAGTTAGGTCGGTATTGCACAACACTTAAGTACTATACAAACCATTGCGTGTGTCACGGTACTTACCCATTGTATGAGATGACATCAACTTAAACTATTAAATGATAATAGTGAATGGAGTAGGAATAGCTTACACAATGGGCGCTTCAGCGTTTTTCTATTTCGATATCGGTATACAGACAATAATCGCATTATAGTAGTTTTGTCGATTTTGTCGCAGTTTTTTTTAAATCAATCTACGTTTTATACATGAAATTATCGCCATGGGCGGGATTTAAACCCAGGAAGATTCGAATTCGTCGCAGAATTTAAAAATTCCTATACCTTCAGGACAGGTCACTTGTTAAACGACACAACCCAATCGAGTGAATCGTTTTATCCGTCTTGACGATTTCTTTGATGCTAGATGATAGCAAGTTCTGGTGCAGAGAAGAAGATAAAACTTATAAAACCTATTTTTAAAATTTACTTTTGAATGGCCTTGGCCTTGTGCTGGCTACTGTCATGGGGGTTTTAGAATACTAATTAAACCACAGACTTGTATACTAAAGACAGGGCGAACAGCGCGAAAAAATGTCGCCAGTTTATGGGAGCCAGAATGACTATTTTGCACCCTCCCCCGTCAGTAGTCATTATAGGTAGATAGACCTATTTCTTTTTTTTTGAATTAATAATAATATTGCTGGCAAGGCGACCACAGACACATGGATAAAAAAATATAAAAAATTAACATGTATTTCGCAGGAGTTTCGACAGATGGCGCTACATTTTCTTGTATGAAGAACGTTTACGTAAAATGTTAGGATGGGCCTATCTTGACTATTTTTACAATTAATTAAAAAGTATTTTCGGTTGCAGGGCTCGCATGGGCAGCGGGCTAGCGCATGGCGGGCGGCGCGTGGCGGCGCGGCGCGGCGCGCGCGCGTGTTCTGCGTGCGCTGCTGCGCGACACGGCGCGCGCGCTGCACGACGTGCAGGACATACTGCCCTTCGGTCATTATTAACACTCATCGTTTGTCGTATTAAATACAGGGTGCAAATCGTATAATGCTGATTGCACTAAAAGAGTTTCAAGCAATCAATTTATACAAACAGCATAATACGATTATGTATCTGACGCAACGTCCGTCGGTCGTCGCTCTCAGCGCAGCTCAGCTGATCATGCCTTCCGTATACCAAAACTCACAAGTATAGTGTTTTTCTTTCTTTATGTATGATGTCTTATTTGCAGTCACGAGTACTGACATCTATCTCTGTAATCAGATGCGGTTTCCTTACACCCTGTATAACGATTATGGAACCTTTAAGGAGCACACCACAGGTGTGCCCGCGAAATTCAAAATTTTTGTGGTTTTTCGCGATTTTTAGGCTAACAACACATAATAAGCTTATGGCAGTCAAATTGCGAGGATTCCAGTATCGTCTTCAGGTGTTTATACAAAAATATCTACTTAAAAGTGTCGAGTTAAAGAAATTAGTCCGAGATTTGCGAGTTGCTCACTTAAAACTCTTTACTCGGACTAAATTCCTAGGATAGACATTTTTATGCAAAAATTTTGATATAAACATCTAAAGAAGTAACTGCCATTCTCGCAAAGTGACTGCCATAAGCTTATTATGTGTAATTAGCGTACAAATTGCAAAAAACCACGAAAATTTTGAATTTCGCGGGCAAACCTGTTGAGTTCGCCTTAATGCTCGACTTGCAATTGACTAGTTTTTGTTCCTTAAAAAATGCTTATTTCGCTATATACCCTTTTAAGTGTGGGTTTGAATGGCAAAAAGGAAACGCTTTAAAAATAGCCTGCACCCCTATAACAGCGGTTTTTCGTGCTCTATCTGTTCAGTCCACGTATGTCAGTTAAGTTGACAAACAGCCTCACATCTGGTTCAATCCAATATTTGCAATGCCATCTCTCTTCTATATTACGTCACCATCTCTTATGATTAGTTCCTATGCATTCCAGATCCCGAAGTGCTGTCAATAGTGCAGGAGATCACAAACGAGTCGGCGCGTCCAACGGCGCTGGTCATCCTCGGAACCTCTCCATCCGCCAGGGCTCGCCTGCTCAACTGCCTGGTTGGAAGAAAGCTTTTGCCGGACTCTCTGCCTAGAGGTTGCAAATGGGTAAGTTTATTAAGTGAAGTTGCATTAAGTTTCCTGCCTGGTCAGTTTAAAGGGCATTGCAAGATTTCTGGGCAAAAGGAGACATAAAACAACTGCACTGATAATATGGCAAGGGGACTATTTTTTCCACATGGGGATTTAGCGGTGCAGAGGGCAATAGGGAAATTTCCCTCCAGGCAGGTGTTGTGCCTGGGGACCGCTTGTGATCCGAGCGTGTGACGTCAGAAGTTGTATTTATAGAACGAATGCTCTGTCAGCGTGTGCTATTGCGCTGGTGACGCCATCTATCGTCAGCTATCGAAGACCGCTACAGGGATAAACCCATTTCACCATTTGGTCATGCTTTATCATTTATTCAGAGTTTAGTTCTCCTCATATCTGTGTAGGTGTTATTATGCCTGGGAACCGCTTGTGATCCGAGCGTATAACGACTTCTATTAATTATAGAACGCTCAACAAAAGCTCCGTCAGCGTGTGTTATTGCGTTGATTACGCCATCTTTCGTCAGCTATAGAAGACCGCTAAAAGAGGATAAAATCGGGGGATTACGTTTTCATCCACTCACCATGTTAGCAATATCGATAGGGTGAAGAGCACAGGACAGTGCGTAATTTGATATTGCAGTACAAAGTCGAAAGACGCACAATTTCTGAAATGCGCAGGCATATTAACAAGGCGAACGCGTCTCTCTATATTCTTTTGTATAAAAAAATAAAGCGATGTAAAAAATCTTGGTTGCAGATTCGAATCCAATATGGCGCATCGACACAAGTTCACTTGACGGTTGGGAACTCGGAGTTTGAACTAGTTGAGGAGCTGGAGTGCAACCAGAGGCCATGGGAGACGCTACCTTTGGAGGTGAGAACAATAACATACATACACACACATTTAAACGTTATTATCAGTTAATCAGTCAGTTATTATGACATATCAACACCCAGCCAAAATCGCTTTTATGAGCTTAAGAGGTAATAAGGAAGGATTTGTCAAAACTTATCCCCTAAGGGTGTGTAACTGGGATTCAAAGTTCCTTCACGCCGCAACTACTGACCTGATTTGGCTGAAATTTAGAATGGAGATAGATTATATCTTGGATTAACACAATGGCTATGTTTTGTCCCGGGAAAAATAAACATATATATAATTTCAAAGATGGATTTAATAAATCAATATTTTGATTTATCCCAAAAAAGAACACCTACAAATAAAAAAATCTTTCCAGGACCTCCTACGTCAATCACAAACCGACTTAGGCACAACTCTGGAAGTCGAACTAAACAACTCCCTCTTGAAAGACGGCCTCCGAATAATTGTACCACCAGACATCGACATAGAGCCTGGGCCCTCCAATTATGCCTCTTTGAAGCAGCAACACAAAGATCTCTACCAAAAACGGTCGGCCATTTTGAAATCGTACACCCCCATTTACTTATACGCCCTGGACAAATTCGGGAGGAACATCTTTAGTGATAATGTCACTAAAATGAGTGTCTCTAGAAGCGAAGAGGACTTCTGGTCGACTTTCAATCTTTATTACATGACTAGAAGTGGAAGTGAGAAGAATAAAGAGGTGAATGGACCGGAGTCTTTGGAAGAGGTGTGGAAAGAAAGCAGCAGTTCTGTATTTAATGCTGAGGTAAGTTTCCTTGGTGGATCAACCATTTTGGATGAAATGACATGGCCGGATTCTGCCCTGGAAAAAAAAATATTCATGGCCATCGACAAACAGTAGGTCATATTAAAGCTTATAATTATGTCTTTACAATCGTTTAAGTTTATAAGCTTTAATATGACGTACTTTTTGTTGATGGCCATGAATAAGTATTTTTTTTTTCCAGGGCATAGCTCCATACAAGTTTCGGCCATGTCCTTTGGCACAGAGTATACTGGAGCTTAGAACAGGACATAGGCTACTTTTTATCACGGAAAATCCAGAGTTTCCGTGGGATATATAAAAACACCGAATTTTTTACAGTTATCTATAGCAATAACTTTGGGTAGATTACTTTAGCAAACTTCCTTAAAAATTGGTATGTGTCGGAATAGGGAGCGGTAACGCGAACGGAAAATACACTTTTTTCTTAAATTTAAACCTTTTTTTGAAATTCTGGTATCTTGCAAGGGAGGAGGCAAGTCGCTCCAGCACTTTGTGACCGCAAACATAAATGACATGGCCGGATTCTGCCCTCGAAAAAACATATTCATGGCCATCGACAAACAGTACGTCATATTAAAGCTTATAATTATTTCTTTACAATCGTTTAAGTTTTATGATCTGAAAACTTGCGAGAGACATAATATCAGCATAACAACTTGCAACAAAATGCGCCTATCTTGTATCTTGTATCTTCCAGTTCGGCGGTAGTTGTAGATGTCACTTTGACCGTCCTCGATCTATTGTGACGCCGCCAATTATAGCTCCCAGCCAATAGTATTTGCCGCCAGGAACAGCAGCAGCTTCTTGGCTGAAAGAAGTTTAGCATCATTAGAGTTTAGAAAGTGTTTCCCCAGAATGATGCTACGTTTATGTTTTGTCGATGGCCATGAATAACTATTTTTTTCAGGGCACAGCTCCATACAAGTTTCGGCCATGTCCTTTATTACAAAATGCTGTTGTAAAAATTGTATCAATTTTTTTTCCAGAATTTTCTAGATCTCCACCAAATCAAGGAGATAGACTCGAACGCTCAAGTCTTCTTCTGCCTCTTCTCGAACAGCAGACTAGAAGAGAAGAGAAGGTACCCGCTGAGCGAGGCCACAGAGTCCACGGAGTCTGCTCTTTACAACACCGAGGAGTTACCGGAGTCTGATCAAGGCATCTTCAAGGACCAAGTGCTTAGGCATGTGGCTTGAGTCATTGAATTTGTGACAAACCCTTTTTATTTTCCCACTACTGGTCACGGGCGTTCAGAATTAGGGGGTTAGAGGGGGGGAGCAAAGCCCGCTGGCCAAATGCAGATTATCAGGCTACGCATACATTTGAAAATATTGGAAAACAATATCTTTATTTTTCACAAAGACTGACTTTCTGGCTCCTATGAAAGGTGAAAACTCTACCGCCAAGTTCGGAAAGCAGGTTGGCGCCGAGAAGAACTGGCTAGATACTCGGAATTTGCTCTTTTCAAAACGTTATCATAAATTTTTCTTACATTATAAAAGTTTTTTGATAATAAAAGTTCAATAATTTCTTTGCATTTTTAAACACTTACAATTATTTTATTTTAATTGTTGTTAAAGTGCTAGGCTCAACTGTATATTGTTTATTCACAGAAATACAGATCAATCTCAGCAGAGCAAAGCCAATAGAAGACTGCAAGAGGAACAGATCGCGTTTATGAACGATCTCCTGGACCAATGGGAGTTAATATGTAAGTACAATATTGATTACATTTGACTAAGTTTCTAGTTTTAATATTTTTTACGGAATGATAAGTCTTATACACCTTCGTTAGTGAACTCTCAAGCATAAAAATTTCCTCGCGATGTTTACCTCCACCAATGACGAAATTCGCTGCGCTAAGAGGACGGGAAAGATGTGACGTATGTTGAAGCCAAAAATTTCTCAAATATGGCGTCGCGTGCTGGATTTTTCCGTACCGCTGACAGCATATACCGCTGTCGCGCACATACATTAGCGTCATTTTTCAGCTATGACATATTAAAAATCCGGCTTCAGGGCGGAGCCTAAAAATACATGCGTGTCGTCACTAAGTGCTAATCAATATCATCAATACTTACATATAATAAATCTGTAGAGGTCGAATTTCTGTACAATGAAAAAAAATGCTAAAAACCGAGTCAGGGGGATGTAAGAAGTGAAATAGAACCAATTTGGATTTTTTTAAATTTTTTTGTTTCTCTGTTTGTCTGTTTGTCTGTTTATCTGTTTGTCTGTCTGTTTGTACGGGCTAATCTTTGTAACGGCTGGACCGATTCCAATGAAATTTTGTGTGGTGGTAGCTTATATCCCTGGTCAACATATAGGATACTTTTGATCCCGGTAAATTAAGGAGTTCCCGAGGGATAGTAAAAAAACTGTAACTAATTTAAAAGCTTTGTAAACAACAACTAATGATAGCTGTGCTGATACCTTATGTTGCCGTTTAAACAAAATATATATACTGGCCTGCAAAAGTAAGTATCACACTTTTAAAATTAAATTGATACAAAGTGTGATACTTTCTTTTGCAGGCCAGTGTAGTAAAACTTATTAAACCAATCGAGTTCCCGTGGGAAAGTAAAACATTACAAAAACAATGTTTAGCAGGCGTCTTTCAAGTAACGGATTTAAATGAAACTTTATGATCGTACTTTATATTCCCGGTCAACATTTAAGATACTTTTCATGCTGAAAAATTAAAGAGTTCCCGTGGGATAGTTAAAAACCTATGACATCTACGTGGCACAATTAAAAGAACGATTTAAACTGTCGATATTTCGATCCATTGGTGCAAGTCGTGGTCACGTAGCGGTCACGACCTGTGCCACTGGGTCAAAATATCGACAGTTTAAATCGTCCTTTTGATCGTACAACTAGGTATAACTATACAACTACAACATAACTGAATTTCTTCTCAACCTTACAATAACTTGGCGTTGGTATCCTCTCAGAATATGATGAGTTTGGTTAGTACGAGTATAGATATTTCAATCCACGATGACACGCCCCACTCTGTCTAACTCCATGCGAATATAAGTGATTTTGACAGAGTGTATAAGTAGAGGAAGACCAAAGAAGAGATAGGTGAATTTTGTGAAAGATGATTGCACGTTGACAGGAGAAATTGGAAGAAGACTCCTTTACGGATCCATCGAACCCAGGGCCTTTCACTCATTTATCTTGGGAAAAATCAAGAAATTCTACGGGAAATATTTTTGTAAAAAAAACGAACTGCACACGGGCGGAGCCGCGGGCAACAGCTAGTCCTTTATATGTTTATTCAATGACTTCCGCCGTCAAGCAAATGTCGTATTTCGAATTTAACCCACTGTGGTACAGTTTTTACTAGTACAGGGGTTAGAGTGACTTGTCTAGTGAAATAGATTATAATACAAAGAACTTCCGCAAAATTCGACCTTATAGCCTTGATATGCATAATATGCGCTTGGCTTGGTTGCGGGAGATAGATTTTTATGTTTTTAAGTATAGTTTTATATTACTTAAATCAGTGTACTGTATAATACCTAATTAAAAACACACAGTTTTATGAAATTTAAGGTGACTTAATTTAAGGTATATAGGTATAGTATTAAAATAAGTTTTATTAATGTAACTAATTGTACTTAATCTAAGGAAGTGTGACAATAAATTTCATTTCATTTCATTTCATTTACTTTCCACAAATGTTAACAAAAATTAAATATCACTCGAAAAGTTTCGAACCCTCGTTTCTGAAAAACAGACACGTGAAATGAGAGTTTGTAATAATTTTGGCCGTTTTAATAATATTTAAATATATTTCAGCAAACCCACCTCAAAAACACCACGTCAAAAGCCAGTGGTCGATTATAGACGATGTGGAAATTATGAAGAACGCTGACAAAGAAGTGGAGCACAGCAAGAAGAAGAAGGAGGTAGACAGCGACAGAACCCTCAAGACCAGAGGGAGTTTGCTGAACAACGTCGTGAAGTTTGCTGCGGAATGCTCGCAGAGCTACTTGCTAGATCAGTGCACGAGGCTGAGTGAAGTTAGTTACAATTCTTCTGTATATTGGTAACCCCGACAATTTTCCTTTTACAAGCTTTTATTTAACTTGCAATGTATGCTCCGGTGAAGCAGATTAACTCTTAAAGCAATCTTAAGATAGAAATATCAGTTTGCCTTTTTATTGATATACTTATAAAACAATAAAGTGTTTATCAGGATGCGCACAAATTAGCCCACTTGAGCTTAATTAGATATGACTATTTATCTAAAGTCTATTCAATCTCGAGCGATACCAGACGTAAACAAACCGACTGCCAGGTCATTCGCTTAAGCAGGGTTGCGCAACCTTTTTAACGTATACTAATTTTTCAAATAAATTTATGTTTTGACAATAATATCGTATTGTTTGAATTTTTTTAATGATATATTGAAACTAGATTTAACATAAGTGAAAGTTTCGTGTTACGCGCCACTTCAGTGCCTCACTAGAAGCACGCTGAGTGGCACGTCAGGTCATGCAGCGCCACGCCATCCACGCGAATGGACGCTATTTTATACAATCGCTTCGAATGTTGAGACAAGTGACACGTCAATATCACGCGTCAATTAAAATATTTATTCTAGGTTTATGATTAGGGGAACAAAATAAAATATAAAATATTATCCAAATGTTTACGATAACCCCCATGACATGCTTTGACCTTGAAAGCGAAAGTCGTGAGCAGTGCGGCAGATAGCAAACAAACAAGATAGAAAGAGATAGTCATATTTTGTTTGTTCCGTCGTCGCTACTACTAAATGATCGGCTTTTGTTTACGTCTGGTCTCGCGTTTCGTTGAAAAGACTTTACGCTCATTGCTTAAAGTTCGAATTATGAAATCAAAATGTGTCACATATTGACCTTCTTTATTCACAGACTTCTATAATTATTAAAAAGTTATTCCATTATAACATCGCTGTACTATGGAAATATCTCTAGATAGTTGAATAATTTCCATTACGATATTGGACTCTGGGTTCCTGTATTTTTATGTCTCGTCATAGCCAAAAGAGAGTGTAGAGCTTCCTTAATTTTTTCTTTTCTATATGAAGTTCACAGACAACATTTAGTTGGTAGTCATTGCCGACAGTATGGATGGGCCATGATTGACCATAGGCAACAACAACAATGTCTATTGTCTATGGTTCTGCGCGCATATACGCAGTCTATAAATGTGTTCTGTGCACGCAGTTTACAACTGAATTTTGGCGCCATACCTAACTTTGAACATTTTAATGTGTTATTTAATATTTTTGTTACTTAGTCAAAACTTTGCGTGGAAAGATGTCTAGCAGTGAAACCTACTAAAGAAAATTTAACTCCACCTGACATTTTAATAATTGCAACAAAAATGACCCACAATCTTTTACCAACAAAGTGAAGGATTTACGACAAACGTTAGCAAGATTTTATGGTTTGGATTTATGATAATATGAGCGTAGATAAAGTAGTGTATGAAACTCTACATAATTAGGTATTAAAACACTCGTGTGATACTATTAAAAAACTAACACTCATGTTTTAATACCCCCCATTATGCATCCGTTTCATAAACTACTATTATTTCACGTGCTTCCAGATCCACGTAACTCTGCTCCAGCAGTTCATCCTGGCGTCGTTCGACATGGCGCGAGAGCTGCAGGTGGTGCCGGCCAAGATACAGTACGTGGCGCGCCAGGAGCAGCAGCTGTACGAGACCATCCACGAGAAGTTCTCCGAGGGCGACCAGAAGCAGGAACTGCTGCAGATGATGCGCGAGGTGCTGCAGGAGATGCGGGCCGAGATCAGCAACATGGACTGGAGCGTTGATGGTGAGAGTCATGCTTGAATGACATGGCCGGATTCTGCCCTCGAAAAAAAATCGAATAGAATAGAATAGAATAGAATAGAAAAATTCTTTATTTCATATAGGCCCAGCATACAAAGGCTCCTATGACACGTCGTTTTGTTTACATGGTCACTTTAATGGTGATAACCATTCACGACTTAAAACTAAGTTTACGAGGGTTCCGAACGCGCCCTGCCGCTGAGAAGAATATTCATCGCCATTGACAAACAGTACGTCATATTGAAGCTTATAATTATGTCTTTACAATCGTTTAATTTTTATGATCAGAAAACTTGCGAGAGACATAATATCAGCATAACAACTTGCAACAAAATGCGCCTAAATAATTTTAATAGCAATGATTTTTTTTACTAAATAAATGATGTTCAAAATGTTTACTCGCATTTTTTAAGCTTTTTAATATGAAAAAATAATGAGTTCATGACCAATACGCATCATTTTTTTTTTCAGGAAGGTCGCGGGTTCGATTCCCGCCACGGGCCCACTTTGGTTTTTTAACCGACTTCAAAAAAAGGAGGAGGTTCTCAATTCGTCGGAATCTTTATTTTTTTTTTTATGTATGTTCACCGATTACTTGAAGACGCGTGGACCGATTTGGAAAAATCTTTTTTTGTTTAAAAGGGTATCGTTTCCAGATGGTCCCATTTTAATCAGGTCAGGATCTGATGATGGGATTCCTGGAGAAATCGAGGGAACTCTTCAAATTTTATATGGACACATGAAACTATTTGGGTATTATTTGAAAGAGTAATATTTTCCATGTTGTTCTATGGTCACCAGGTCAGGATCTGATCATGGGATCTTGGTGAAATCGAGGGAACTCTTCAAATTTTTCTAGTATACTTGAAGCGAGTTGGGTATTTTTTATAGTTACTGGTGCATTTGCTAGCAGATACTGATTTGATGACTTAAGTCATCAAGTCAGGGTCTGATGATGGGATCTTGGTGAAATCGAGGGAACTCTTCAAATTTTGCTAGTATACTTGGAGCGAGTTGGGTATTTTTTATAGTTACTGGTGCATTTGCTAGCAGATACTGATTTGATGACTAAAGTCATCAAGTCAGGGTCTGATGATGGGATCTTGGTGAAATTGAGGGATCTCTTCAGATTTTATGAACACACCTCAAGCGATTTGGATATTTTTACAACGCTTTGTACATTTAATTGTTTTCCACTAAAAAGTAAAAAATAAAAATGGGAAATGCTTTCCAAAAAACCAACTTCAAATGCCACTACAAAGAGTGAAATAATTTTTAATGTAGGTACCTACTAATAAACATAATCTAAGGTACCTACACCAATTCGAAGTCGGGCGATTCTCTATGACTTCGTCATTTCTTCGCATATCAAGTACGAGAGTAAGAAGGACTATTAGGGATTGTATAAAACATTGCCGATTTTAATAAAATTCGCACACAGGGTGCAGTTTGCTCTAACTTAAAAGATAGGATAGCTTAAATCTCAATTTATCTATTTTTTTATATCCTTAAGGGCAAAACAACGTTTGCCAGGTCAGCTAGTATTATAGTAAAATATACTTATTGCAGATCTCCCTTGCCATCAAGACAAACGCTACGCGATATCCAACTCGATATTCTACTCAACCCGAAGCAGTCCGTCAGTATCGCTGCAGCTCACCAACCGGACGGACCCCGGGCCGGACAGCATCCGGGACAGCCCCGATCCGGAAGACGAGACGGATTGCCAGTCGGACGTGGAAGAGGCCGTGTCGTATGAGAGTTATAATTTTGACGACTTCGAAATTATACACTCCAACGACGAGAGTTTGTGTATGAGCGATGTTTTTGGGAGAGTGAGGGTAAGTTTTTTGTACACATTTTCTTTTTTCCTTGTAGCTGAGCATGAACTATGTACTAGAAATGACATAGAATGCAGATCTGCCATGTTTGATTTAAAAATGGATATCAGTTTCGTAGTCAGCATGACAAAATACTTAGAAAACATCAGTTATAAGAAGGAAAAAACAGCTATAAACTCACGCCTATTGGGTCAGGAATCAGGATCGCTCGACCAGTTTATTATCCTTCTTATATTGTCCACTCACTGAAGTCTTAATTCTAATAAAACGTCAGTTATATTGCTTCCAAACTCATTTCAAATATACGTAATAAATTATTTATGGCCTGCTACTGGTAAGGGTTTCTTCTTAGAATAAAAAAGGTCTGGCAATAGCATTGGTTCTCAATCAGCAAGATCATTACGAAACATTGTATACAGCTTTAAAATTGCATTACTACCATCCCATTGCTTCTTGCAGTCGAAACCAGACTCCCCGACATCTCTCATGACTCCAATACCGATTGAAAATGAGACGGAGCTGTACAGCCTGTCCAATGCGTGGCGCAGCGTGTCGGTGACCACTCAGAGCAGCGTGTGCACCAGCTCCAACGTGTCCAGCAAGCAGGCCTCGTTGGACGTGCAGAGGACTGGTGAGTGCTGGTCACCAATGTTCTATGTGATGGTTTAAACATACAAATAGGGAACGAAGCAGAGTTGCACAGCCTGTCCAACGCGTGGCGCAGCGTGTCGGTGACCACTCAGAGCAGCGTGTGCACCAGCTCCAACGTGTCCAGCAAGCAGGCCTCGTTGGACGTGCAGAGGACTGGTGAGTGCTGGTTACCAATGTTCTAAGTGATGGTTAACACAAAAAAATAGGGAACGAAGCAGAGTTGTACAGCCTGTCCAATGCGTAACGCAGCGTGTCGGTGACCACTCAGAGCAGCGTGTGCACCAGCTCCAACGTGTCCAGCAAGCAGGCCTCGTTGGACGTGCAGAGGACTGGTGAGTGCTGGTTACCAATGTTCTGTGTGATGGTTAACACAAACAAATAGGGAACGAAGCAGAGTTGCACAGCCTGTCCAACGCGTGGCGCAGCGTGTCGGTGACCACTCAGAGCAGCGTGTGCACCAGCTCCAACGTGTCCAGCAAGCAGGCCTCGTTGGACGTGCAGAGGACTGGTGAGTGCTGGTTACCAATGTTCTGTGTGATGGTTAACACAAACAAATAGGGAACGAAGCAGAGTTGTACAGCCTGTCCAACGCGTGGCGCAGCGTGTCGGTGACCACTCAGAGCAGCGTGTGCACCAGCTCCAACGTGTCCAGCAAGCAGGCCTCGTTGGACGTGCAGAGGACTGGTGAGTGCTGGTTACCAATGTTCTATGTGATGGTTAACACAAACAAATAGGGAACGAAGCAGAGTTGTACAGCCTGTCCAACGCGTGGCGCAGCGTGTCGGTGACCACTCAGAGCAGCGTGTGCACCAGCTCCAACGTGTCCAGCAAGCAGGCCTCGTTGGACGTGCAGAGGACTGGTGAGTGCTGGTTACCAATGTTCTGTGTGATGGTTAACACAAACAAATAGGGAACGAAGCAGAGTTGTACAGCCTGTCCAACGCGTGGCGCAGCGTGTCGGTGACCACTCAGAGCAGCGTGTGCACCAGCTCCAACGTGTCCAGCAAGCAGGCCTCGTTGGACGTGCAGAGGACTGGTGAGTGCTGGTTACCAATGTTCTGTGTGATGGTTAACACAAACAAATAGGGAACGAAGCAGAGTTGTACAGCCTGTCCAACGCGTGGCGCAGCGTGTCGGTGACCACTCAGAGCAGCGTGTGCACCAGCTCCAACGTGTCCAGCAAGCAGGCCTCGTTGGACGTGCAGAGGACTGGTGAGTGTTGGTCACCAATGTTCTATGTGATGGTTAACACATACAAATAGTAAACGAAACAGAGGTACTCGTATATAAATTGTCTAACGATCTTCAACGTGTCCAGCAAGCAGGCTTCATTGAACATTTATAGATGGTCTATGTGGCATCAATATGAGGGAACCTACATAACATAGTTACTACTCCTGAAGTCATCTGAAAAAGGTTCTATAATATAAGTAAAAGCTATAAAGAGTGTACCATCACATCCTTTAATCACCTCAGGACCTGCTTGGTTCAATAAGTGGATCACTTGATGAAATAATGCCTACTGCCAATAATGACGTTGGGCTTGATATGTCGTCAGGGTCACTAATAAATTGTGACGGACGATTAAAGTATCTACGATCAGGCAATTAAATGATAAATGACGTGGTAATTAGTTTTCACACAATGGTGCCGAGTGTAATCCTTTCCAAAATGGCCCCCATGGAAAATAATAAACTATTTTTAGACTCGTCAAATTAGTTTCGTGTAGAGATTTTGCACAACAGAATTTGCACCACTGCATGATAAGCTGTGTGACGTCATTCTAAATCCAACATAGCGGAACATCAAGACACAATATGGGCATCAAATGAAAGGCTTTGCAGAGAAGACTATGGATGAATTGACGTATCTTTCACACGTCAATTCAATTTGCTTCTAAAAAATAGTTTTTGAATGATAACTTTGCCTCCACCCAGAATTATTATAGAATGCGATATGCAGGCATCGCTTACAAGAAAGGTCAAAAATGTTTGTTTTATTTCAGTTCTATCAAAATTGAGTCGCAAAATCAGTTTGAAGATGGTCAAATTCGTGGATTGCCTCAAGGATACGTACTTTGGGACCCTGCAACGGTGCCTGGAGTCCTTGGAGTCGTCCTGCAGACAGGAGCTGGGTGGAAGACCAGCGAGCGAGGCGATGCGACAGCTACTGTCGGTGGCGAGACAAGTGGACTTGACTCCTTGCGCGTCCTTCTCGTTGCTGCGGGGCATGATGGACTCTCTCCGGAGACTTTTCTACAGGTAATGTCAGATTGTAGATGGTCAAATTCGTGGATTGCCTCAAGGATACGACAAGGCTAGTGGACTTGACTCCTTGCGCGTCCTTCTCGTTGCTGCGGGGCATGATGGACTCTCTCCGGAGACTTTTCTATAGGTAATATCAGTTTGTAGATGGTCAAATTCGTCGATTGCCTCATGGATACGACAAGACGAGTGGACTTGACTCCTTGCGCGTCCTTCTCCTTGCTGCGGGGCATGATAGACTCTCTCCGGAGACTTTTCTATAGGTAATATTAGTTTGAAGATGGGCAAATTCGTGGTCAAATTCGTGGATTGCCTCAAGGATATGACAAGACGAGTGGACTTGACTCCTTGCGCGTCCTTCTCCTTGCTGCGGGGCATGATGGACTCTTTCCGGAGACTTTTCTATAGGTAATATTAGTTTGAAGATGGGAAAATTCGT
Source organism: Coenonympha glycerion (assembly GCA_963855885.1). NCBI lineage: Eukaryota > Metazoa > Arthropoda > Insecta > Lepidoptera > Nymphalidae > Coenonympha > Coenonympha glycerion. The sequence continues at coordinate 618,533 of OY979649.1, read as the reverse complement.
GGTCAAATTCGTGGATTGCCTCAAGGATATAACAAGACGAGTGGACTTGACTCCTTGCGCGTCCTTCTTGTTGCTGCTGGGCATGATGGACTCTCTCCGGAGACTTTTCTATAGGTAATGTCAGTTTGAACATGGGCAAATTCGTGGATTACCTGAAGGATTCTTCGGGACACTTGAACGGTGCCTGGAGTCTTTGGAGTCGTATTAAAATACTATGAATTTTATTAATTAGTTCTAGTTTCTTAGCCACTTTCAACTTATTGAGGGATAAGTTTGATATTTCATTAGGGAGTTTGTTGCAAAAGCGTATCCCATTGCCCTTAGAACAAGAACATAGTAAATTTGTATGTTTATAACGTACAACCTTCCCCAGGTTACGTATAGCGGGCGGGGACGACCAATCAGCGTGCTGCGTTCTAAGCCCCGCGTGGAGACGCTCGGCCGCGCTGCAGACTGCGCAAGAGTTGACCCCGCAGAGACTGGCCAGGCTCATCTCCTTGCAGGTAACTAATCTTTATATTATATCTCTATGAAAATAAACGCAACAGGTAACACTGCTTCTGAACCTTTATGCATACTACTTTACTCTGAGACCCGGTTTCCAACAAAGCGGAGCTGTGTTTGAGTAACCAATGAGATTTCGTCATTTTTATATCTTCGAAACTGAGGGGAGAGGAGATGTCGAAATCTAATTGGTTACTCAAACACGGCTCCGCTCCGCTTTGCTGGAAACCGGGCCTGATTCACGAGTCAAACTCCCAAAGGAAATTGCCCTAAGCCGCTATTGGCTAATGCGCTACACCATCCACTTCTAAGATCGTCTTACATGCGAAATTTTTCTCAGTACGTTCATAGCTCTTACAGTGGTTGTAAGTCTAAATAAATAAATTTAAATGTTTGATATAGTGAAGTTCGAAAACATAGGAGACGCCAATTTCCGTCAATAAAGTTTGCAAAATCAAATTCCGGATGTGAAAAACAAAAATGTGAAGAACTGGTCTTAGAGAGCTGAATTTCACCATGTAGACAAGAAATAAGGAGCAATTTTTCGAAATAATGCCGTACGACCAAAATCATGGTATCTGTTATTTTTCTTCTCATATAAGATACAGCTATTCTGTGAAAAATTTTATTGCATTCTGAAAGCATTCGTTTAAATTTGTGGTTTTTCCTGTGCACAGATCCTAGAGCGGCTGGGAGTGGCGCACGAGCGCTACCAGGCGGCTCTGTCGTCGTTGGAGAGCGCGCTGGCGAGCCGGCTGCACCACACGGAGGACACCAAACTAGCTATAAGGAAAAAGTTAGTCACATTCCTTATGAGTCTTCTGACCCACGGTGTCTCCCATACAAACGTAATACCAAAATCATTTGTAATTCGTGCAATTTTCGATCATGTTGTGGTGTTATTCGGATTCATATAGTAATAATCTATGCTCCTGGCCATATCTGGTTCCGAAATGCTTTTGTTAAACGAAAATGTACACGAATTTAGTTTTGCTTATTTTCACGTCAAAAAGGACATGTTTTCTGCTTATTTGTTTTGTAATAAAAACAACACTATCTCACGTCGCATTAGTTCAGGAGCACAATTTTTATTGTCCAGATAAAGAAAAACACCAGTTAATAGAGAAAGCTACAAGTTTTCATTCATAATTTTTGGTATTATGGAATTCGACCAAAGTTATAAAAAATTTGATCAAAATTGATTATTATTTCGTTTTGAAGAAGTGTTTCCAAACAAAATATGGCCAGGGGCATAGATTATTACTATATGATTCCGAATAACACCACAACATGACCCAAATATGCACGAATTACTAATGATTTGTTATTTTGAACGAATGGAGACATTGTAGTTCACAGGCCCCTTATCCATTTACAAAAAATATGGCCCCATTTTGGCCCTTTAGTATTACTCACTAATCTCTATCTCTGGATTGCTGACTGTCAACGTACAAATGAAGGCACTTGATTTTCGCCATTTTTGCGCACGTAGCAATTAAAGGAACTAAAATAAAATGACATGCAAAACGACGATCCACTAAAGAGTCTACTGACCCACGATGTCTCCCATACAAACGTAATACCAATCACTCGGGGAATCAAGGGGATTTATTATTGATATTTTACTCCTTGGTTCCCTGAGGTCTATGGCCCACCTTTTGTATTGAGTTATAAAAAAAAATTTGTAATTCGTGCAATTTTCGATCATGTTGTGGTGTTATTCGGGTTCATATAGTAATAATCTATGCTCCTGGCCATATTTGGTTCCGAAATACTTTTCTTAAACGAAAATGTAAACGAATTTAGTTTTGCTTATTTTCACGTCAAAGAGGACATGTTTTCTACTTATTTGTTTTGTAATAAAAACAACACTATCTCACGTCGCATTAGTTCAGGAGCACAATTTTTATTGTCCAGATAAAGAAAAACACCAGTTAATAGAGAAAGCTACAAGTTTTCATTCATAATTTTTGGTATTATGGAATTCGACCAAAGTTATAAAAATTTTGATCAAAATTGATTATTATTTCGTTTTGAAGAAGTGTTTCCAAACAAAATATGGCCAGGGGCATAGATTATTACTATATGATTCCGAATAACACCACAACATGACCCAAATATGCACGAATTACTAATGATTTGTTATTTTGAACGAATGGAGACATTGTAGTTCACAGGCCCCTTATCCATTTACAAAAAATATGGCCCACTTTGGCCCTTCAGTATTACTCACTAATCTCTATCTCTGGATTGCTGACTGCCAACGTAAAAATGAAGACACTTGATTTTCGCCATTTTTGCGTGCGTAGCAATGAAAGGAACTAAAATAAAATGACATTGAAAACAACAATTAATGTCAATTTAGTACCGTGGACGTTCGGGAGTGGCGCTTCAAATCTACACAAAAAAAGAACTGTCAAATGTATGGAATGACTAGCGGACCCGACAAACTTCGTCCTGTCAGATTTTTTTTTATTGTGGCACAGTTTTATGCTCCTACCTATTTTATAGGCAAAAAAATATCCTGAACAGAACTGTCACCTCGCTGATGACATTAAATCCTCCAACGAAGTATTCTGTACTCAAACGCACACACGCACACTGTTTTGATGGATATGATTGAATTTGAACTTTGTAAAGCGGTAATAAAGTGCTTTATATCTATAGAAGCTGTCTTAATAGCGTGCCGCTTGTTGTAGTAAATCATGTGGAGACTCTCACAATGCTTTAATATACAATTATATTCCGGTTACAATGTCTGTGGACCTCGCTGGAATGCGTACCCCCTTCCCGTTCTCCTTTCACCTCCCCGCGCTCGCCCCGGCGCCATTGTTGTACGCACCATATCAGAGCGCTGACACGACGTGACGTCATCGACGCCAGGTCCACAGATATTGTAACCGGGTTATACAAGTTATAATAATTTCCAGGTACGCACCGTCGTTCGCGCAACTGTGCCTGGAAAGTACATCGATGTGTGATCTCCTCATGTACGGTACACCGGAGTTGGGGCGGGAAATTGGTGAGTTGGTACCTGGTATTATGTTGGCAGTTGGCACCAATGAAAATCACACATTAATCAATAATATTATCGAAATCAGTTGCCGTGATATTGAGTTATTCTTGGTTTTCTCATGGATGCAATTGTCAGAAATGGTTGATCCATTTCTGATCGGTCATGATTGTCGTCAAGCGCAAGCTTATCTCCAAAAAAAATACTTACATGAAGGTCTTGTCACGCGTACTAGGGTTAGGTATTTGACTCCAATATTTTATTAGTATATGATAAAGTGGGATAAAATAATGAATAAACTGAAAAAAGTAATAAGGTCGATCAAATCACAAAAAAGTATTTGAATATTTCTAATTAGACAGAGATAATGACATTGAATTGTGACGTCACACCTTACAAATGCCATAGTAGCTTTGTGTGACTTCATACAAATTTTTGTTTTGCGAGAAAGGGATAGAAGACTCTCCCACGTAAAAATTAAAATGCCTGTAACTTTGTAAATCTTTGTTGGACTTTAATATTTTTTCACACTATAACAAAAAAAAGGGATTTTGTGTTTTTATGAAACCATGGTAAATGGCCTTGGCTGCTCTGACGAGCGCCTTTCACTTTATCCCTACTCCGCGGCCGACCGTCACGCGACATGCAACACACAGACGAAAAAGTTTGAGACGATGTAATAAAAGTTTCACTTTAAAATATAAATGAGTAAAAAGGGCAAGGTGGTCTGTCTGGTGGTGTTCAAAGCTAGCTCCATTCGAAATGATGGCTCATTGAAATTGGATTGAAACCGTAGTTTCCCAATAGAGGACTCTGCAGTCTGCCTAAGACTGAAACAATGTGTATCGAAATTATCGCGTCAGCGGTAGTTGCTCTCATAGCTCAATTGGTAGAGCACTCAGCCGCAATAGCTGGGGGATATAATTATATACGGGTTGAAGTCCCGTTGGCAGCAATAATTTTGATACACTACTAGCAAACCCGGCGAACTCCGTTTCGCCACCAGATGGTTTTCCCGCTAAAAAGATTTACCCGCTTTTCTGTTGAAATTTTTCCTGAATTTTTTTGCTTTAAACCTCACGGAGCCCGAGACCTTTCCAACGAATGCAAAACCGTGGAAATCGGTTCGTGCGTTCTGGAGTTATAGCGTCAGGACGGAAAACCCGACTTATTTTTTTTTTTTTAATAAATATAAATATATAAATAGTGGACAACATCACATACATTGCTCCGATCCCTTAGTAAGTAGCTTATGCACTTGTGTTAAGGAAATCAGAAACAACGAAGGTACCACAACACCCAGACCCGAGACAATGTAGAAAACTTATTTTTCTACACCGGGACCGGGGATCGAACCCGAAACCTCAGAGATGGCGGCAAAACCGGCACGCTAACCACTCAACCATGGAGGTCGTCAAGCTCCTCGGTCGTCGGAGGAGGAGGATTTTGTAGACTATAAATAATACCCATGATCCACATGATGTTGCGTGAACAGGTCGCGGGCAGTACGGCGTGGTGTACGCGGTGCGCGGCTCGTGGGCGGGCCGCAGCCCCGCCTGCGTCAAGTCCGTGTTCCCAGCCGACGACAGGCATTACCGGGAGCTGGCGATGGAGTTCTTCTATACCAGGTGAGTTCTTCTTAAAAGCTTTAATTGAAACTAAAGTTTGTGAACTAAAGTTGTACTGAAATTTTGTGTGATAATAATGCTTAGTTATGTGACGTCATTCTAATTCCAACATGGCGGAATAGGTACCCAAGATGGCGGACTAGTCGTTTTTAATGCACGCACACAAATAATGTGGTTATGTGTGCGTGTGCGTGAGGCTGTGCACTTGTGTGTGACAACTGTGTTTCAAAGCACACCGCAGCTCTCGGTATCAATGACTTTATGTTGTTTATGTTGTATCCACAGGAGCATCCCCGCTCACCCGCGCATCGTGCGGCTGCTGGGCTCGCTCGTGCAGCGCGGCGGCGGCGCGGCGCCGGGCGTGCTGCTGGTGTCGCAGCGCTACTGCCGCGACCTGCACGCCGCGGTGCGCGCGGGGCTCGCCTTCCCCGCGCGCATGAGGATCGCCGCAGACATCGTCGAAGGTCAGTCATCAGGACGCAGGAGCGGTCACCATGCGCCTAATTGAGGACTGGGATGGTCGAAACCGACTGGAGTTTGCTCCTGCTAAGTCCCAAATGGTCTCACTCAGGGGCAAGCTCGGGTCGCGGCCACCAGTGATCAAACTCGGTGGTAGCTCGATCGAGTTCGTGCATCAGGCTGTCGTTCTTGGCGTCACAATCGACGGAAGTCGCTCAATCGCACCGCATGCTATGCATAATGGCTAACGAACCCGTTGTCCACAGGAATACGATACCTACACTCCCTAGGCCTGGTGCACCGCGACGTGAAGCTCAAGAACGTGCTGCTGGACGAGCAGTCCCGCGCGGCGCTGTCCGACCTGGGCTTCTGCGCGGCCGAGGCGCTCATGTCCGGCTCGGTGGTGGGCACGCCCGTGCACATGGCGCCGGAGCTTCTGGCCGGGAACTACCACGCCGCCGTCGACGTGTACGCCTTCGGGATACTGTTCTGGTAAGTGGCTGCAATACTATCTGAGGATGTTCTGGTGAGTGGCTGCCATACTGTCTGAGGATGTTCTGGTGAGTGGCTGCCATACTGTCTGAGGATGTTCTGGTGAGTGGCTGCCATACTGTCTGAGGATGTTCTGGTGAGTGGCTGCCATACTGTCTGAGGATGTTCTGGTGAGTGGCTGCCATACTGTCTGAGGATGTTCTGGTGAGTGGCTGCCATACTGTCTGAGGATGTTCTGGTGAGTGGCTGCCATACTGTCTGAGGATGTTCTGGTGAGTGGCTGCCATACTGTCTGAGGATGTTCTGGTGAGTGGCTGCCATACTGTCTGAGGATGTTCTGGTGAGGGGCTGCCATATTGCGTGAGGATGTTCTGGTGAGTGGCTGCCATACTGTCTGAGGATGTTCTGGTGAGTGGCTGCCATACTGTCTGAGGATGTTCTGGTGAGGGGCTGCCATACTGCGTGAGGATGTTCTGGTGAGTGGCTGCCATACTGTCTGAGGATGTTCTGGTGAGTGGCTGCCATACTGTCTGAGGATGTTCTGGTGAGTGGCTGCCATACTGTCTGAGGATGTTCTGGTGAGGGGCTGCCATACTGCGTGAGGATGTTCTGGTGAGTGGCTGCCATACTGTCTGAGGATGTTCTGGTGAGTGGCTGCCATACTGTCTGAGGATGTTCTGGTGAGTGGCTGCCATACTGTCTGAGGATGTTCTGGTGAGGGGCTGCCATACTGCGTGAGGATGTTCTGGTGAGTGGCTGCCATACTGTCTGAGGATGTTCTGGTGAGTGGCTGCCATACTGTCTGAGGATGTTCTGGTGAGGGGCTGCCATACTGTCTGAGGATGTTCTGGTGAGTGGCTGCCATACTGTCTGAGGATGTTCTGGTGAGTGGCTGCCATACTGTCTGAGGATGTTCTGGTGAGTGGCTGCCATACTGTCTGAGGATGTTCTGGCGAGTGGCTGCCATACTGTCTGAGGATGTTCTGGCGAGTGGCTGCCATACTGTCTGAGGATGTTCTTGTGACAGCACGTCCGGGTCACCACCTTAACTTTAATGGACTAGTAGCGATGCTTTATCGGTGATGGAATAAAATTAGGTTTACGGTCAGTGTTCGCCTCAAAAGGTTAGCTTGTAAAACTTTTGGTAAATTCTTTACTTTAAATATACATTTTACAGGTACCTCTGTGCCGGGAACATCAAACTGCCATCCGCCTTCGAAACATTCCAGAACAAGGAACAGCTTTGGAGTAAAGTGAAAAGAGGTAATCTTTTTTTTTCAAAATCTACCCCGGTTCCTCTGGTATCGACTGCGAATTCGACCAATCATCGGTCACAAGATCTAAAAAGCCGATTTAAAAATGTACACACATCAATTTTTGCGCGAAAAAATGTATGTGATGACCTACGTAGAAAATCCAGGGTCCAAATATATCAGTCAAATCTGTTTAGTTGCGCCGTGAAAGAGTAACAAACATAGGGACACAGACGCAAACTTTCGCCTTTATAATACTATAAGGGCCGATTTTTCAATCGCCAGATAAACATCAACTAACAAGGGAAACCATGGATAGATAGGATATTGGGAACGGCCGTAACGGACGATAAAGATAAATGTGTCTTTTTGACAGATTTTGTATGGGATATGTTTAAAATTTATTCCTCAGATAATTTATCTGGCGATTGAACAATCAGCCCTTAGTTTGATTGAAGTATGATTCCAAGAGTTTTGTTAGTGGTGAACACAAAATTGTCTGTTTTTCTTACGCTTCCTGTAATATAAGGAGCCAAAAAAACTGCTCGAAAATAATCCTACAAACCTACCACAAATTTTAAACTATATTCCCTTAATTATAGGACTTCGTCCGGAAAGGCTGCCAAGTTTCAGCGATGAATGTTGGGAGGTGATGGAATCTTGCTGGGCCTCCGAACCCTCACAGAGGGCGCTATTAGGGGATATCCAGCCTAAACTAGAGGCCATTCTCCAGAAAGCGTTACAGGAAGATCAGGGACCAGTCAATTATGGACATAACCTTGAGGACTATAATGAGGACAGTTTGGACATGACTGGACTGCATACAAGGGATAATCTCAGCTAACCAATCGTTTACAAGGGATAATCTCAGCTAACCAATCGTTTACAAGGGATAATCTCAGCTAGCCAATCGTTTACAAGGGATTATCTCAGCTAGCCAATTGTTTACAAGGGATAATCTCAGCCAATCTATTTGTTATCGTGCCTTGAAGTTCACGTTAAGCCGACGAACTTAAGAGGAACTACGTGTTCCCCAAATTTATTTCTTTTTTCGGTTTATCGTAATTTGGAACATAAAAAGACATTGTACTGATTCTGTGTTAGTTTCTAAATTTGTCGCGTTTTAAAATCTACTATTCCCTTAACTACAGTACGGTTGTAAAGGCTCGCCCTTTCCTCCAGTCTTACGAAGTAGTTCTCTCCTTTTCCATCCAAAAAATCTTCTATCCCTTTCAACTACCGTAGTAAAAGGGATAGTAGATTTTTAGATGTGCTAAATTTACAGATTAAAACGGTACCATTATGGCTTTTGGGAATAAACCAATTAATAATAATTGGCCTATGAACTGAAAGGACCCGTGTTTTTAGGTTTAACATTTTTTTTAGTCCGAAAAGTGCTAAACAATTTGTGAGATACATATTTCTGCCGTCTTTAAAGAAATTGATATGTTTATTCGGGTAACCAAACATTTTAGATTATTTTGAGCTCTTAGTAACATTTAGGGGTATCGAGCCTAAACCCCAAAAATTCTAGACTTATCTCCATTTTTTTTTTAATTCATGTCCGGGGGTGTGAGATTGGGTTCTAGAATTTATACTTTTGTCTAGAATTACTCAGATTTGGTCTAAAGGTTAGACAGCAAAAACCTACAGCAATATTACCATCACGTAAAATAACAGTTGAGTGGAAATCTCTTATAGGACATGTTTTCTTTGCAATTGTATGCAAGTTCTCAACACAGTGAAATTAATGTAAAAAGTATAGGATGTTTGAAAATTATTGTTAAAGGTTATGTCCTTATGACCTTGAGATATAATTTTATGATAAATTAATGATAATGGTACAGAATTTCTTATTATAAAATCGCTTAACTATATTATCGGGCATGAAAAGTGCAGGTAGCCCTAAAGAAACTAATCTTCCGTAAATTGGGTATCGGATGTTTAAATTCAACAAGTTTATGTGGAATCTTGGAAGTCAATTGCTATCGAGTTAAGCGATTTCATAACAGGGTAAAAGCACCTATGTGAATAATTATTAGTTATTAATGTCGATATAAGTCTGAATATAGTTTTAAGTCGTTCATATTTCTCAGTACCTACCACTAAAATATCAAACCAAGTTCAAAGTATACCAATTCAAATTTTTAAATCCAGCTGTCTGATTGGCAGAAAGTGCTATTTTTGTATAGACCAATAGGTGAGTATGTTTTTCTAACACAGTAGGAATATATTATGAACTAAATAAATAAATAATTAAAGAATTTATATCAATAGTGCCTTAGTACCTAATACAGATAAAAATAGTAATACCTCTAACTGTTGGGGAAATGATATTGTTGTGAAAGGTCAAAGATATGCTATTATATAAATATAAGATTGATTGATGCAAATGTAAAAATGACACATTTTTTGCGATTATCATAATAGGAAAGAACTTTCGCTCAGTGGTTGGATAGTCCCCATATTTTGTTCCATGGAACATAACACGCTCAATAGTTGGATAGTTCCCACATTGTTCCATGGAACATAACACGCTCAGTAGTTGGACAGTTCCCACAAATTGTTACATGGAACATAAAACGCTCAGTTGTTTGATAATTTTTCACATTTTGCCTAAATTTTGTTTCATTGAACATAACACGCTCTGTTGTTGAATAGTTTTTCATATTTTGCGTAATTTTTTTTCCATGGATGATGGAACATAACACGCTCTATTATTGGATAGTTTTTCATATTTTGCCTAAATTTTGTTCCATGGAACGTAACACGCTCTGTTGTTGGATAGTTTCCATATTTTGTTGCATGGCACATACCACGCTCAGTGGTTTGATAGTTCCCATATTTTGTTCCATGGAACATAAGACGCTCAGTGGTTTTCTGCCCGTCACCGTCATTTTTATCTCGTGTTGTTCTAAGATATTTTTATTGATAAGTAATGCAATAAAAACTTATTACATTAGTGACACAATTTGTTAGTTTATACATCTATGGTGTTGTATAATGGTTGCCGACACATAATGAACAAAAAATAATATTGAACAGCTTACCATATCAGATATTACATTTTATCATTTAAAATGGCATACATATTCTGACATCTGAACTACAAAAACTAAATAATAATAACTAAATAGTGACGTCACTTAGCGCCGCAATAATAAATAAATAAATAAATAAATAAATATATAGATAAATATATAGAGGACAACATCACATACATTGCTCCGATCCCATAGTAAGTAGCTTATGCACTTGTGTTATGGAAATCAGAAACAACGAAGGTACCACAACACCCAGACCCGAGACAAAGAAACAACGAAGGTACCACAACACCCAGACCCGAGACAATGAAGAAAAGTTATTTTTCTACATTGCCCCGACCGGGAATCGAACCCGGAACCTCAGAGATGGCGGCGCCTTGAAAACCGGCACGCTAACCACTCAACCACGGAGGTCGTCAAATAATATAATGTAGAAATGTAAACTGACAGGAAAGAAAACAGTATTTTTAAACGTCGTTTAGAATAAGATGTGTATAAGATATGAATGTTAAAAAATCCACTATGCCCATAACCTTCAACTCTTATCCGCCATTTTGTTTTTTTTTTTGTGTGACACTTTTGAACTTTGCATTTATGACTATAAACAACAAAAATATCTGTGATTAACTACCTAATTCTTATTTCAGTAATTATTAGATTAAAATTATAAAATTCTCTAAGTAGGTCGCAAACTCGCTGCACGCAGGACAAAGATACTCTGTTTTCCCATTGTATTGCCCTGCGTGCAGCGACATATTGCGTTGGCTATATAGTGAATAAGTGCATTTATGTACTATATTGGTTACTATTATTCCTGTTGTATTATGTATGTATAATAATTTAAAGTTTGTTCTAATAAACTGGATTAATGTTCACTTTTGTACCAAAATTGTTGTTTTCTTTTTATTGTACACTACGCTTATTTTTGGAACTTGAAAATTGTTTAAATACGAGTATATTGTAAGTAGTTACCGATTTAAGTGAAGGACTGTAAGTCATATTTTTATTAATGTGATATTAAATTGGTTTTGTAAGTAAAATATTTTCGTGTTTTTTTTTTAATTCTTTTTATCTTTTCCCTCAACCTTATGTTCTATAGCTAAAATTATTTTTTTCTAGTCTTGCGAGTTTTTTTTATTCACTAGGTAGGTACAATATAGCACTCTACCGCGATCTCATCTGATGGTTAGTGATGGTGCAGCCGAAGAAGATAATTATCGTATCGTAAGTTAGTACAACTTGAAAGAAGTAGGTAAGTAACCCCAATTGCTGATAACTATTCTGCCCTCGTAATTGAAAACACAGTATCTCAAAAAATTGCGTTTCGAGAAAAACGCGTTTAAAGTTTAATAGATAAATTGATATGTTATGAACCAACTATATACGTTAGCGTGATAGGGGTTTTTCTAAACTACGAAGAATAATTAAAGCTTTCATTATATGTACATGAAGTTTTTTTATTATTGTTCTTTAATAAATTAAATTAGATAATGTGTTTTAACATAGTAATATAATGTTTAAAGTAAATTTATTTTACGCTTAAACCCAGTAACTTGATAGTTACTGTGTTTTAACGTACTTTTATTTAATACTGTGTTTTAACCATGTAAAGATACAAACACTCGTGATTACACAACACAGTAACTATACATATACTGTGTTGTATGGTAACAATACCTAACATTTATTTACTAGATGGATTTCTAGTAAGTAAGATACTGTGTTTAAGATTAATTTTGCAATATGTTAACTCTTAGTTTCCGTTATAGCATCTAAAGAAACTGTGTTTAAAGTTAACCTTTTTTTAATATGTGTAAAAACACCCTGTGTGTAGAATTTTCTTCTCCTCCTCAGATTTTTCAGATATCCCAGCTGATAATGAATTTATTTGTGCTGCTGTACTTATATTTATATTCGTATCTGATTTCGAATTTTTATTCGTTCCTATTTCGGTAGTCTTTAATTTTTAGGTATGTATAACATAGATATCATTAAGACATCCATACAAATAGAAGAAATGAGTTATGTCTGTGATTTTTCAATGAATGCTTATAATTTCGTCTAAAGTCCTGATTATTCCGTTAGATTAACTAACTTAAATTATTGGATAAGTGAGAGTCTGAGAGTTGGGTTTATGAAATTTTCATTAAATCTTTTCAGGGGGTAAAGTCGATAAATCGCCAAAATCAGCTTAAGTAATTATGCTAATTCAATTTGTTTTTAAGTGTCATTGTGAGATGTGGTGATAACAGGAAACTAAACCCAGCTGTGTTTGTAGTGGGCTTCTTCTCAGTGCAGGGCGTGTTGAACCCTCGCGTAAACTTAACTTTAAGTCGACTTGTAGTTATCACAATATTATATGTGACAAATATCATATTGACGTTTTACAAGAACCCGTACGTTAGGCCTATGTGAAATAAAGATATTTCGAGTTTGAGTTTTGAACTGCTGAATTAATAAATTGCATAGCTTAATGAATGCTTGAAAAGTGCAATTTAGCTAACATTATATAAGTAATTAATAATTTTAAAAAGAAACTTTACTTACATCTTTAAATATGTAAAAGAAGGAACTGACTGACTGACATATGAACGCACAGCACAAACCGCTAGGTCTAGAGACACCGAATTTGGTACACAGATTCCTTGTGAGGTCTAGGGGTGCACTAAGAAAGGATTTTTCGAAATCCACCCTCTAAGGGGCTAAAACAGGGATCCGAAGTTTGTATTTTACCAAGTTTAAATACTCCTTTACGCAACTACTTAACTAATTCGGCTTAAATTTGGAATGAAGGCTGGCTCTGGCTTAAAACATTAAGGCTTTTTATCCCGATTCACACGGAAAATTCCCAATTCATACGGAAAATTCTTCACACCACAACTGCCGCTATGGAACCGATTTGGCTGAAATTTGGAACGGCGATAATTATATCCTGAATTACTAGATATCCTGGAAATCCATGATTTCTGCGGGTATAGAGAATGTATATCAGATATTTATGCGGAAGATATACTCCTTCACGCCGTAACTAATGAAAATTTTTGGCTGAAAATTGGACTGGAAACAGATTCCATCCTAAAAAAACACAAAGGCAAGTAGCCTATTAATTATATTTCTATTCCAAAAATGGTTGTAGGGAAAACTAAAATTTACCTGGGCGATGTCGCGGGTTTCTGCTAGTTAATTATATTTCAGTCATCGATATGGTTTTAACAGAAATATTTCCGTAAAAGCCGCCAAAAACTTCCAAGCGCGCAGTGCGCACGATTTAGAAGTACCTTCCCCTCTAACCTCGCTCCACGAAAAGTTAGTTTAAAACACAGTAAGTCGATAGTTACTGGGTTCAAGCTAAGTATTTACTGAAGTTAATATTAAAACTGCACACACTTAAATCACAGTAATTCAGATACTGTGTTTAATTTATGTAAAGCATTAAAAGATTCCATGAAATGTTTACAAATAAACACAGTATTTGAAGATGCCGTGTTGTAGCCAAGGAAAATTTATTAAAAAAAATCGAAAGACATACATTTAAACACAGTAAACAAAAAATTACTGTGTTCAAACCTAAAAATTCTAAGTTACTGTGTTTATTATTAAAAAAGTAATTTTTTTTTCGAGTTACTGTGTTTTTACTTTTCGTATCTCAGTAACTATACACGCTACAGAAAAATCGAAAAGTTTCCCAGACAGAGCGCAATCGCGCGATTCTAAAAAGCTATCCAAAGCAAAAACACAGTAACTCGACTTACTGTGTTTTCAATTACGAGGGCAGTATTGCTGGTAACTGGCCACGACCGAAGCCTCCCATCGGGCCATTTGATTGACATGACCAGGCGACTATGTGAAAATAACGTATTCCATCACTATGGTAATCAAATTCTGCCACCTGATTGGCTGGAAATGTAAACTACAGATTCTTCAGCGGGCAGAATTTGTTAAAGATGGTGATGCATACGTTTTTCTTACGTAAATTCCTTGCAAATAGATCTAGATCGTTCGGGAAGCTTCGTGATGTCTTCTCGTCCAATATTCCTCAGTGAAGACTAAGGTTTTCGAACAGTGCGTGTTGCCAGTGATGACATACGGATCCGAGACATGGTCGTTTACTATGGGCCTCATAAGAAGGCTCAGAGTCACTCAGCGGGCGATGGAGAGAGCTATGCTCGGAGTTTCTCTGCGGGATCAAATCAGAAATGAGGAGATCCGTAGACGAATCAAAGTCACCGACATAGCTCAACGTATCGCGAAGCTGAAGTGGCAATGGGCGGGGCACATACTTAGCTCGTAGGACCGACGGACGTTGGGGACCCAAAGTACTGGAATGGCGACCCCGCACGGGTAAGCGCAGTGTTGGCAGGCCTCCGACCAGATGGACTGACGACATTAAAAGGGTCGCGGGAAGGCGCTGGATACAGTTAGCGCAGGACCGTGCGGGCTGGAAATCATTGCAGGAGGCCTTTGTCCAGCAGTGGACGTCCGTCGGCTGAAACGAACGAACGAACGAGATCTAGATGAAAAAGGTTAGTTATGAATTGAGTTTACAGAAAGCCTACCTTTAAATCATTCATAAGTATGTATAATAATCTCATACTTAGCTAAATAATGCCCCATCAACGTATATTTATTAAAATGAGTGACAAAACGTGGAAGGGCAATCCTAACAGTCCCTTGGAGCCTTCAAGATCTGTTTATATCCATCACAAACACTTCTAAATTAAACTCTATATTAATAGAATTAGAGTACGTTTTACTTTGGTGGGCAGTTGAGAGGAAATTAGCATAATATTCGTTTATAGAGGGCCCTGCCCGGAATGTTCTGATGCTCATATTAAATGTAACGGCCCGAAAGTAATAATTATGGAAATTCTGGAGCTCTGCTACGTCATAAATTATATTATGGGATTATACGTTATATTGTGATCTGTGGAAATTACTTCATAATTTATTGGACACAGGTACTTCTAGTTCAATAGTTATCGTTCGGAGTAGTGGACTGAAAGCAAAAGCTATGAATAATTATTTTACTGATTGAGAGTAATAATTGTTATTTGTAATTTTTTCTAAATAAATAGTATAATAGGTAGGTACCTACCTAGATACCTATTGTTGAAAATATTATGCATAGGTACTTTGCAAATCTAAAAAAACCGGCCAAGTGCGAGTCGGACTCGCGCACCGAGGGTTCCATACTATAAAAGTAGTAAAACATTAAAAAAAAAATCACTTTTGTTCATGAATATACGAGTAGGTATAATTTACATGTAACTAGGTACTTTTGTTGGCGAACCGCAAACTTAACTTTGTTTTTGGCGGTTTGTTGCTATTTTCAAAAAAAGTATAATAGTTATAAAGATGAATTTATTATTCCTGTAAAATATACGTCTATTCCTATTGATCATAATTATTTCACAATTTTGGAACGATAAACTTCGAAGATAAGGGAGGGGAACGGCATTTTTTTCGACATTTGCCAATCAAAAACTATCGCGCATAAATTAAATAATTAAAAAAATCAAAAAACCCGACTGCAAAAATGACAACTAAAATGCAATAACTTAAAAGACTGAAACAAGGCGGACAACGAAAACAAAATTATAATAAACTTAAAACAACTTTTAAATACTAAACATAAAACAATTTTTACTTCATTTTAACAAACAACAGGCTTTAGTTAAATTTTCGCATTCAATTTAAAAATAAAGCAGGCGGGACCTATTAACAGCTAGTATAATAGTCTATAATATAATTTTGGTGTACTTATGTAAACACCAATTTCCCCACACCACCAAATTTGTATATAATGAGGCACACACGATCAGATAATCCGCTTAGCTGAGCGCTCTAATACTGTTGATCTCACTGATCCCAAAAGTGTGAGACAGTGCCCACCAGTGGAGTACAATATCTAGAGTCAAACCATTCTCCGGGCATAATTTATCTACGATGCCCCTTTCTACCGGATAAAATGGTTCACCTTTATACGATAGGATCATCTTTATTGTAGTACGTTCGTCTGCCTGTCACGACCCCTTTGTTTCAGTGACTATTAAAGCTATCGACATAAAATTTGGAATAAATTACCGCAAAGTAACGCCTGTTTCTATTCAATATAGTTGTCTGTAAATATAAATCCTTCCAGGCAACTTATCGGAAAAATCTTATTTAACGTTTTAGCAGGTCGTAAGACCACACGTAGGGCTAGGAGACTCCCCCAAAGATTTAGGGACTCTTAGTACTTTTAATTTCGCGCCTCTTCGGAGAGACGTTCAGTACGCCTCCCTGATTAGAAGAGTGGTTTGCCTATGTATTGAGTCTGTGTTTGGTCGAGCTGCAATGGCTGAGACGATAACTGTGAACCGATACGGAATTAGTAGTTTTGTATTTAAAAAATGCCAGTACATGTGAGTTGTAATAAATCTAAACACCTAGTTCAACGAGTATTATTTAATGGACAAAACCCACCCGTTAAAACGTTTATTAACCACTAACCGGCTGCTATAATAATACTTAATTAACATACCGATATAAATACAGTCGTTAATTATTTTAGATAATGTTATGTAGTCGGTGCACCGTGCACGATATGTAGGTTACATCTACGAATCTACTCGTGTCTGTTTTGCCCTTCAAATGTACTTACTGGAATGATAGGGATATGCATCCGTCTAGTCACGAGATATTATAAAAATCATGTGATAAACTTTCGTATCTACACTACACTACGTAATAACTACGTAATACACTACGTAATAATATGTAAGAAATGTTGTGACATTTTAAGTGCCAGTGATTCCTGCCATTTCCTTTCAGTAAAAACTGCTCCCCAAACTTGGCGGTAAAGTTGTGGTCATGTCATAAAAGCCTGTATAATATTTCAAGCTTGTTATATTCAAGGTAAGAGAAAGCGCCTCAAGTTGAGAGCCACTGGTCCCAGCAAACAAACGAAGCAATCCGCCAACGTTAGTGTTAGACCAGAACTAATACTCGTTTCAAATAAGAATAGGACTGACATTCTATTCGTTTCCCGCTCACACACAACAGAGACTGATGGGTGTAAGAGAGATGCAAACACAATGACAGTCCTATTCTAATTTGAAACGCATTGTAATTTAATTTGTATTCCGATCGCGTCTGAATAGGCTCTGATTCGGATGAACCGTTGAATATATTTATTTGAACCCAACGGAAAACTCGCTCGAAATTCTATTATGGAGTTCCGGAAAATAGCGCTTGCTTCTATACAATATTCACTTTATTTATTTATATCTATAGAAAAAAATATATATTGAATGGAAGCAGACGTTATTTTGCGGAAATCCATAATTAGTAGGACTGATTAATTTGTTTTATTCGTAAAGTTCGCATTGTGAAGTCAACATCTCCTAAGGATGTCCCGGTGTCGGGACGAAACGTGCATCGAAGAAAGTGTTGAAAAATTGTGTGTAGTGTTTCATATGGGCAGTGTTCCTGCATATTGTAACATACAGAATCTTTTTAAGCTATTGCATAGCTTCTATCGCGGGCTTTGACGGTGCAGACCGAATACCGAAATTTCGTAACGAAAATAACCTGGCACTCCTAGTGTAGAGCTTTTGGTACTAGGCAATAGCTTTACCGCGGCAGTCTCCGAGTGCCACACGCCTTTTTTTTTAGTAGCGGATTATAGCAAGACAATTATTAATCAGTCCTACTAAAAAAATTTATATAACCTACTGATTACCTTGTAGGTACCTATAACATAGATGTAGGTATACCTATAGTTAAAACTTTTGTGAGCTATCGGGACAAATATGAAGTACGAGTAGGTACTTAAATGAGTATTAATTGTTGACCAAAGTTTATGAAAAACATGTACCTAGATTCTTAAAAGAAAAAGCCTTTATGCTTATAAAGGCTTTTTAAGAACGATGTATGATAAGCCTAATGTTTAGAAAAACTAAATCTTTGAATCTTTGGTTTTGGATGTATTGAACCACCTTAACACAAACGTTAGGAATTGGCTCGCTAGCGAAATGCGGAGCGCGTGAGCAAACACAATTACCCCTCGTTTGATCAATTAAGTAAGGCGCCTCACATCAGATATCGCATTTGCGTGCGTAGCATTGCGCAACGTGGCGATTCTGATAAACTATTTCGCACTTCGACGATGTGAGATCGAATTTGTCTTCGTTAACACTTCCACAGTAGGTAACCGTTCACTTATTATATTTGCAAAACGATCCGAAGTTTTCTTCTGGACATTTACTTGCTATTATGAAAAATTATGTGCTATATGCGGCCGCCATTCTTTTTGTATCTCGTGAGAGTTATGACTTGGAAAGATTTGATTTAAACGAAGATTCCTTCGCTGAACGGGATTCAATCTTTGACATTCGACGCTAGTGGTTTATCAACTAAACAACCGTAGGTTGCTCCAGTGTACTGTTATAATACTTATATTCAATCTTGCAGTTTTGTGACACACATGTACCTATACAAGGTTGCTGATCCGAAAATTTTAAGTAGAGCATTCGTACGTTGACATCGAATACCGGCCACAATTTAAGATTTCCTAAAAGAAAATGAATTTTATAATTTCACTGCAGATCTAGACTCCGGCGTGGGTGCTCGCCCAGAGCTAACCCGCTCCAGGGCCCAACCTCTGTGTATCTCTATTTCCTAATTTTCATTAAAAATACTCTTCTAATTCGTCTATCCTGTATATTCCCTGAAACCCACGTATATAACTGCTCTGAGAAGATTTTTGAGAATTAAGCATTTGTGCAAAGATCTTAACGGCATAGAAGGCCTATTTATGCGATTTTGACCGGCCTCTCAGTTGAAAACTATAGAGACAATTAGTTTCAAATTTGAACGTCATGTATTTTGGATCTTTAACCTCAAAACGTTAAGACGCAGAAACACGATTGGAAAAACTTTCCTCGATAGAAAGTTTTCCCAAAAGTTGCTCCAATCTTCTCATATTTATTCAGATTTATCGGAAACGATTCAACAGTTTTCTGTTTTTTTTTTTTTTTGGGTCCTTATTGATGAGTACTCAAATCGACGTGAAGTTTTTTTGAAATCAGGACTATACATTATTCACAATACAATTAAAACCTATTCAAGTGGAAACTCATTATGCCGCCCCCAAATTACGTAAGTAATAAGCATATGGTTAACTCTTTCGGACATTTGATGCATGTATATTGACATCATTGTCTTTCTGATACGCCTCATAGGCGTCAGTCTGTCCTGCGCTAATGCGAGAGTCGGACGTGCGCGTGAATGTATATTTCGCAGCCGTAGATTTCTGATCGTAATATAGAAAGTTATTCCTTGGTCTGTGGCAATAACCGCTGAAATAACGCCCTCTATTAAGCGGCTGAATTGTTATATTATATACTGTCAAACACGCCATCTGTTAGTATGTCGCTGAACAATTATGTGCGCAGGAAACCCACGTGGTTTTGATATGTACTTTGATAATATATTAATTTTATATGTTGTCATTTACCTATTTTATTAAAACTTCGGTTTATTATTTTATAAAAAAATGAGAAAATTAAGAAATATTATTTTTAATTATTATAAAAATTAAGAAATTTAGTTGGTCGAAGATCTATGAGTAAATACCTCGCTGCTCGCGATGCAATAAAAAGGGGAAACAGGACGTCGCCTGTTGCCCTGCAGGTTGAAGACGATAATTTATTATTATTATTACAAGCTTTTATTTAGTTTCACATGTCCCGATGTTTGTTTGTTTGCCAAATTGTTGTAACTAATCAACAATCCACTTCATGGCTACCGATAAATCGGTAAATCGAGTGACAATGCGAAATTATAAAGACAATGCGACGACCTCCGTGGCGCAGGGGACGCATGCTCGGATTCGAGTGGGAGGTCGCGGGTTCGATCCCGCCACGGGCCACTTTGGAATTTTATATTTTTAGGGTTCCATACCAAAATGGTAAAAATGGAACTCTTATGGTGAGACTTTCTCCGTCCGTCCGTCCGTCTGTCCGTCCGTCCGTCTGTCACACTCGATTATTTCAGTAACTATTCAAGCTGAGTACGCACCGCGCCTGTGCCAATGAATCAGCGGGCAACTGCCGGGCCCATCAGAGCAGGCCAGCGGATTCCCACAGGCAGCGGCGGGGTGGGTCGAAAAGGACCCACCAAAAAAAAAAAAAGGAATGGCGAATTGCACTGGGTTTTATCCCGCGGCACAGAACGACTTACTACTAGGTACTTACCGGCGCAGGAGACAGCACGCACGTGGAATCCGGGGAGTGTGTTCGTGTATGATGGAATGTGGTGTGTGGTGCCTGCTGTGTTAAATGCAAAGGAACACACTCGCCCTCCTTTGAGGGGTCTTTCGCGGCGGCGGCACTAGATCACGAGTAGCGAGTCCGCGGCGGCGTGGTATCCAGATGGCGCGGGAGCACAAGGAACAGTGTTCCGGATAGTCAAATGGGCCCGCGGCGTTCGAACGAACCGGCGGACAACACGGCACACCAAGGAGCGCAATAAATAGGGCTCGTAAAACTAAACGACACGGCGTGGCCGGCAAACTTCACGCGGGCAACGCGGACCTTGGGTATTGACCGTTTCAGTCGGCTTCTAGAACCGGACTGATTCGAGCGACCGCGGACGGCACGCGCGCGGGCGACGGTCGCGGCCGGCTCGCGGGAGAGGACCCTTGCAGGCCGTCTCGCGCGACTAGTAGACCTTACGCTAATATACTTAAAGACGATCCGCGCAGCAAATAGGCGCCGCCGCACGGACCTGTTAACGAATGTACCTACTCGACTGCGTACACGGGGGGCTACCGCGCTGCCCCCGGAGCCGCGCGCCCCATCTTAACCAGCCCTCTCCAGCCGCAGGCGGGAGCGAGAAAGCGGCGTTTGGTCAATTTTGGCCAAAACAATCCCCCCGCCCGTGGGCCCAAGGATTTGGGGTCCACTAACCAATGGGCAAGCGGGATAAGGAAGAGACGGCTCGCTGCAAAACCGAATCTCCGACCATTACCTCGGCAACTCTGGGAACCCCATCGGATCCATATATCAATTTAAGAATGCGTCCACGACGCCAGCACAAAGGCAACAAATTAGGCTCCTTAACTAGGACAAGATCACCAACCTTAGGGGGGTCGGTCTTGTCTGACCACTTAACGCGCTGCTGCAAGAGATGCAAATATTCTAAATACCAACGATGCCAGAAATTTTGGGTCATCTGCTGTAGCAATTCGAAACGAGACAATCGTGAGACCTTCACGTCCCTGAAGGGGTACTCCGGCAGGGCGTTAAGGGGTTCACCAATTAGGAAATGACCGGGGGTTAAAACTTCCAGGTCATTGGGATCGGACGATAAGGGGCAGAGTGGCCGAGAATTGAGGACAGCCTCAATCTTACAAAAAACGGTAGCGAGCTCTTCAAAAGTCAAAATGGTTTCACCTATCACGCGTCGGAGATGCGTCTTTGAGACCTTGACGACGGCTTCAAAGATCCCGCCCCAGTGGGGACAAGCTGGCGGGTCAAAGGTCCAAGTTATCCCCATCTTGGACATTGCCGTGCCGATGCCTACCTTATTTTCATTCAAAAATTGGACGACTTCCTTCAAATACCTATCGGCACCCTTATAGTTGGTCCCACAGTCCGATCGGATCAGGTGCGGATAACCTCGGCGTGAAACGAAGCGGCCTAGCGTGGCTACAAAGGCTTCGGTGCTGAGGGCACTCACCAGTTCTAAGTGTACGGCCTTGGTAGCCAGACAAACAAAAACGCAAAGGTAGGCCTTGAGGGAACGAGCATTGCGGAGGCTGGAGCTCTTGACGAAGAACGGCCCCGCAAAATCCTTCCCGACCGCCGAGAAAGGGCGCGAGGCCACGACACGGTCGGTGGGGAGGTCCCCCATAATGGGCTGCATGGTGCTGGCCTTCAGGCGGTAGCACGGAATGCACTTAAAAATGACGCTTCGGATGGAGCGTCGTCCCGATAAAATCCAAAATTCGCGCTGCAATATGGCCGAAAGGGCGTTGCAGCCAGCGTGGGCATTTTTGGCGTGGTAATGCGTCACCAACAATTTTACAAAAGCGCTATTGTTCGGAAGCAACAAGGGATGACGTGCCCCATAGGGTAAGTCAGAATTCCGGAGGCGTCCACCAACGCGTATCAATCCGGTGTCATCCAGGAAGAGGTTTAAGCGGGCGAGCGAGCCTTTCAAAGGTAAACCTCGCTTCAGTGTCTCAATAGCGGACTCAAAATGCTCCAGTTGAACCAAACGTATCCAAAAGGTCCGGGCCTCCTGTCTCTCCAGGGGCGACAAGACCGGGTTCGACATTTTGTCGCGTGGGTTCCGAGCGTTGTGGGTGAAGCGCTGAATCCAAGCCGTCACCCCAATCAATTTATCAAGGGAACTGTAGCGTTCCTGAAGATAGCTCAGCGAATTGGCTGGCTTATCTTCAACAACTCCGACTCGCAAGCCAGGTAACACATCGGGCTCGGAGAACCTACTCTGAGGCCAGACGGACTCATTCCGAGTCAGCCAGTCAGGGCCCCACCAAAGAGAGTGGTTGACAAGGTCGGAAGCTTCACATCCGCGGGAAGCACAATCTGCAGGGTTCAGGTCCCCTGGCACATGTCTCCAGGTCAACGGGGTTTCCGAATTCTGGATTTGGGAAACCCGGTTGGCAACAAAGACCTCCAAGTTGTGGGGAGCGGCTCGCAACCAACAAAGGACAATTTCGCTGTCCGACCAGGCGTACACGTCCGTCAGGTCAACAATCGATAGGAGGGACGTACGCACATGGTTGAGAAGGCGCACCAAAAGAGCGGCTCCAGACAACTCCAATTTGGGTATCGTCAAGCGTGACCGAATTGGGGCCACTTTACTTTTCGCCAAGACAAGGTGGGTTGCGACCTCGCCGGTGTCACTGACAGTCCGCAAATAGACCACGGCTGCGTATCCTTTTTCGGACGCATCACAAAAGCCGTGGAGACTGGCGTGGCACCTTCCGGGCGGTAGGAAGCAACGAGGCATCGAAATCCGATTAACATTCGGAAGTGAGGCCACAAGGGAGAGCCACTCCTGTAGCCTGAGACCCTAACCTCCCTGAGGCAGTCGACAAAGTATGGTCTGGCATACTGACTGCTGTAGATCCAAAGTCTCAGGGGAGGTGGCTCGGTGGCAGCTAGGGTGGCGGACACCTAGCGCGACGTGCCTTCACCAGCGGGAGCCCACTGAAGGGGGTACTCCGGCTGGGGCGCTGCTAGAGGGGGAGGGTACCCAACGTGGGGACCATCCGGCATAACCAACCCGGGGTCGCACCATGCGGCTAGCATCCGGGGCGTGGTAGGGAGCGCCTCGACCTAGCACGGGTGGATGGCGCTCCAGTTGCGTCCACACATGGAGGGGAGGCAAAAACCTAGACGGTTCGACGCTCATTTGAGCGGCCGTCAGACCCCCGTCATAAAAATGCGAGGGGGGTGTGACCCTCCCCCGGGGGGGTGTGACCCCCCCCTGGAGGGGTGAAGCCCCACCGCCCCTAGGGCGCTGGTAATCAGCAGGGGACCGTTCACCCATTTGGGGCCGCACTATGCGGCTAACGTCCGGCACCCGGTAGGGATCGCCTCGACCTATGGTGGGTGGATGGCGCTCCAGTCGCGGCCACTCGTGTAGTGGCGGCGAGAACCGACGCGGGACGACGCCCAATGGGGCGGACGCGATATCCCCGTCGTGATGACGCGAGGGGTATGTGACCATGCCGCGGGGGGGTGAAGCCCTCCTCCGGGGGGTGGAACCCCTACCTCCACTAGGAGGTTGGTGGTCCACCGGAGAACGCCTAACGGGACTGGTCGGGTGGCCAGGACTAGCGCCCCCGCCCATGGGGGGGGTGCGCGATCGAGCGCCCCCGCCCATGGGGGGGGTGCGCGACCCAATGTCCTGGCGACCGGAACCACTCCGGTTGGCACACAAAAGGGCCGAATGGGCACCGCCGCAATGTGGGCAGGGCCGCTGGCGCGGGCAGTCTCGTACGAGATGCTGGCCCAGGCAAGAGAAGCACCAGTGGCGTGCCGACACATATTCTCTCCGGGCCGCAACCGGTTTGGCCAGGAAGTGCGAACACGAGGAGACCTGGTGGCCGGGGTGCCGACAATAGGCACAGGGGGGGAGCTTCGTGGCCACGGCCCCGCTGTACTGTGACACCCGGCGACCTTCTCTGGCGTCGGCTCCACGGCCTCGCCGGTTGGGGCCGGTCCCCGCCGAAGGGCCAGTCCTTGCCCCACCCCCTCGGACATGCTCGGACCTCCCAGGGGCCACTCGAGGACCGGTAACTCCGGAGTTATCGGCCTGGAGGCACTCCTGCTCCAAAAACTTCAGGAGGTCGGAGAAAGGGGGCAGGTAGGTTGCACCGTCCCCTCCGAAGCGCTGCTCGAAGCGGAGCTTAAGCTCCGACGGCAGGCGGGAGAGCACTATGTGCAGTAGCAAGAAGGACCACTGGTCGACGGGGAGATCCAATCGACGGAGAGCGTTGGTGGCCACAATGCAAGGGTTTAGCAAGGCCTCTCTGAGGCCGGCCACCCCGGTGACGGCGGGCAAGGCGAGTAGCTGGGCTACATGTGCGTCGGCCAACCGGCGCACATTTTCGTAGCGCCTGGCCAGCAATTCCCGGGCCGTGGTGTAGCTCTCCTCCGAGAGGTCGAGGTGCCGCACCACGTCCAGGGCCTCGCCCTGTAGCGAGGACAGTAAGTATGTCAGCTTCTGGGTGGGGGACAGGTCCTTCCTGGCGTGGACCAGACTGTCGAACAACGCCAGGAAGCCCATCCACTCTTGAAGCTGCCCACCGAATTTGGGCAGCTCGATCGTGGGCAGTTTCCCTAGTAATGCCGGCTGTGTGGGCGGTCGGCTGGGGGAGTCTCTAAAAGCGCCACTTCGACGCCTTTCATCAGCGGCGGTCCGGATCCCATGGGCGGCCTCCACCACCGAGTCCATCAGTTCGAAGAACTGGTCGTAATCGGCCTGAGCCGTCCTCAGTACCTCCTGTTCGGGACCGAGGGTGAGCAGGTCTTGGAAGGCCTGCTCCACAGAGGCCTGCCGAGTCCGCACCTGGTCCGCTCGGTGTAATAGGGCGGCGGATCTATCTTCGCGGCCTATCAAACCCGCGGCGGACGTCGCCCACCGAAGCTCAGACTGTATCTGTACAGCTAGCTTTTTGATGTTCGCGGACATTCTAACAAATTAAATGTAAGCAAATGGCAAAAATAAAGCAACAATAAATTGAAAAGGCGGCCGGCAAGTCGGCGGGCGGCGCGAGTGCAAGCAATAATAAAATTAAAGTAATAGTAAACAAGTCGTATCGCGGTCGCGGTCGTACCGTAGTCGCAATGAACAAAGCGGCGCGACCGTAGTAGATACGCGTGTTAAATTACGGCGAGCGGGCGGTACCGGCACGCAAGCAAAACAATAACAAATGTAACAAACAAATTATGATGTAATTAAACCTATAATTATAATAATCGGAACGCGGCCGAAACGCGGCGTTGACGCAGCGGAACTGGCGGCGATTGCGGAATTTCCGCTAACAGCGCGGCGAACGACACGGCGCGTGGCGGAAAGCGGGATTTATGCCAGCGGCGCAGAAAATGAACGGCGCGGCGGGCAAAACCAGCGCAAAACGCAAAGCGAGGTGTAGACAAACCGCGCTCACTGCTACCAAATGAGTACGCACCGCGCCTGTGCCAATGAATCAGCGGGCAACTGCCGGGCCCATCAGAGCAGGCCAGCGGATTCCCACAGGCAGCGGCGGGGTGGGTCGAAAAGGACCCACCAAAAAAAAAAAGAAATGGCGAATTGCACTGGGTTTTATCCCGCGGCACAGAACGACTTACTACTAGGTACTTACCGGCGCAGGAGACAGCACGCACGTGGAATCCGGGGAGTGTGTTCGTGTATGATGGAATGTGGTGTGTGGTGCCTGCTGTGTTAAATGCAAAGGAACACACTCGCCCTCCTTTGAGGGGTCTTTCGCGGCGGCGGCACTAGATCACGAGTAGCGAGTCCGCGGCGGCGTGGTATCCAGATGGCGCGGGAGCACAAGGAACAGTGTTCCGGATAGTCAAATGGGCCCGCGGCGTTCGAACGAACCGGCGGACAACACGGCACACCAAGGAGCACAATAAATAGGGCTCGTAAAACTAAACGACACGGCGTGGCCGGCAAACTTCACGCGGGCAACGCGGACCTTGGGTATTGACCGTTTCAGTCGGCTTCTAGAACCGGACTGATTCGAGCGACCGCGGACGGCACGCGCGCGGGCGACGGTCGCGGCCGGCTCGCGGGAGAGGACCCTTGCAGGGCGTCTCGCGCGACTAGTAGACCTTACGCTAATATACTTAAAGACGATCCGCGCAGCAAATAGGCGCCGCCGCACGGACCTGTTAACGAATGTACCTACTCGACTGCGTACACGGGGGGCTACCGCGCTGCCCCCGGAGCCGCGCGCCCCATCTCCCTCTCCAGCCGCAGGCGGGAGCGAGAAAGCGGCGTTTGGTCAATTTTGGCCAAAACACAAGCTATCGACTTGAAATTTAGAATAGTTATAGAAAATAGTGACCCGACGTCATAACAATCGTAAAAATTTGAAAATTGTTTTTATTTTTATTTAAAAAGGGGGGAAAACCGGGTCGGCAAAATTTCAAAATGAGATAACAATATTGAGTGGGGTATCGTATGAAAGGGCGTTACTTGTGTATTCTAAAACTGATTTTTATTTATTTTTATGCCTGATAGTTTTTGATTTATTGGGCAAACTGGCGAAAAAAATACCGTTCCCCCCCCCCCCTTATCTCCGAAGATTACCAATCGAAAAATCTGAAATAATTATGATCAATAAAAAAAAACGTATATTTTACAGGAAAAATAAAATCAACTCCGTAACTATTATAATTTTTTTGATAATAACAATAAACCGCCAAAAACAAAGTTACGTTTGCGGTTTGCCAACAAAAGTACCTACATGTAAATTATACTCGTAAATTCATGAACAAAAGTGATTCTTTCAATGTTTTACTTCTTCTATGGTATGGAACCCTCGGTGCGCGAGTCCGACTCGCACTTGGCCGGTTTTTCTAAATTGGCTCAGGTTTGGTCTGGTGGGAGGCTTCGGCCGTGGCTAGTTACCACCCTACCAGCAAAGACGTACCGCCAAGCGATTTAGCGTTCCTGTACGATGCTGTGTAGAAACGGTTGGGGTGACTTTACTTACCCGTTCCAAGTTAGTACGCTAACATCTTCGACTGCATCATCACTTACCATCAGGTGAGATCGCAGTCAAGTACTAACTTGTAAAGCGTAAAAAAAAAACCGGCCAAGTGCGAGTCGGACTCGCGCACCGAGGGTTCCATACCATAAAAGAAGTAAAACATTGAAAGAATCACTTTTATTCATGAATTTACGAGTAAAATTTACATGTAGGTACTTTTGTTGGCAAACCGCAAACGTAACTTTGTTTTTGGCGGATTATTGTTATTATCAAAAAAGTATATTAGTCAGTGAGTTGATTTTATTTTTCCTGTAAAATATACATTAATTTCTATTGATTATAATTATTTCAGATTTTTCGATTGGTAAACTTCGGAGATAAGGGGGGGGAACGGTATTTTTTTCGACAGTTTGCTCAATAAATCAAAAACTATCGGACATAAAAATAAATAAAAATCGGTTTTAGACTACACAAGTAACGCCCTTTCATATGATACCCCACTCAATATTGTTATCTCATTTTTAAAAATCGAAGCCCCGGTTTTCCCCCCTTTTTAAATAAAAATAAAAATAATTTTCAAATTTTTACGATTGTTATGACGTCGCGTCACTATTACCTATAACTATTCCAAATTTCAAGTCGATAGCTTTGATAGTTACTGAAATAATCGAGTGTGACGGACGGACGGACGGACGGACGGACGGATGGAGAAAGTCTCACCATAAGGGTTCCATTTTTACCATTTTGGTATGGAACCCTAAAAATAAGGAAATCAGTAGGTACCTACGACGCGCCCCGGTCTGTCAAAATCGCTTATGTTTATTCGATTCGTCTTCGTGGAGTGAAATTATATCTATATACCTACCAAATTTATTATTATTTGCACAATCAGCTTAAACTTCAATCACGTACCTACTTTTAAAGTATTGTATTCTTTCCGCGCCATCTATAGGCATTAGTGATAGTTTTTTTTTACGTATTAATACCGCTTTCTGCCGTTGTGCTAGTGTTCGTACGTAAAAGTACCGAAATTCGCCGCATATTGCCAAACGGCGTGCTATATTGAAGCCACGCCCCCTTTTTCTGAAGTACTCATAAAAACTGAAATGAGTTTTTTTCAATGTAAGGCCTTAAACGAAGATACGAAGCATTCCACGATTTAATTTTGGTGATAATTACTTAGTTTTAATACTTAATTCTTTAATTAGGGACTTTTCCCTATGCACATATCTCTGGTGAAAAGGTAACCAAGGAATAGCAACACTGACGGTGGTTTTAATAATCTCACCTGAGCGAAGTTTCGCTAGCGAGTTCGAATTTACAGAATAGCCCTTCAAGCATATCTTGTAGGCAATAGGGATCAGCGAATATTGTGAGCAAATAAGTGCCCATTAGTGTCGACGGTTTTGTTGAGTTGAGTGATTGTGGAATGTCCCAGGTTCTAGTTCATCACGGTGAATTGACTCTTAACAGTCTGTAGAGACAGTCTGTGACGCGGGTTGGGAATAAAGCTAAGGACATACTTGGTCCCACGTACGTAACGTATGCGACGCAACGTGGTAGTTCGGTGTACTCACTTATCCCATCAATGCGTGGACATCGGAGTACAGAACACATAACCAGAGACATCAGACGCTGTTTTAATTTCTCAGAGGATGCACGATTAGGTCTGCAAGTCATAACCCAGACCCCTTAATAGCCTGGGACCTTTGGGCTGACCCTGACCTTCGCTGATTGTGGCTAATGTTAAGGGTCAGCCAGAGATGAGCCCTGTGGGCGTTGCGCAAGGGAGCTTCCGGTGCGTTCGTAAGAGATCCCGGAGGCTTCCAACATGAGCGCTGAGGATGTCCGAGGGGGTTTTAGTGGGTAAAAATCCCACATAATCCAATCTACTTTCAGATTGGGTATCTCAATGGAGATTTCCCCCCCGTAATAAAAAAATAAAAAAAAATAAAAAGGTCTGCAAGTCATTGTTTAGCGAGTATGAGGATATTATACTATAGGAGGAGTTTACTATATATAGTGAATATTTCCGCCGTCCGCGTCATAGTCATAGTTGAAAAGAGAAGATAAATAAACACGGTACGTGTTACGCGTAAGTTTAAGAAACATACTGGTCAGTGGTCACACACCTTATTCATAAACGTGGATTAACGGTGGGGTACCTACTTAGTTTCTAGTCTGTTTTGTCTTTGTTTGTCAACAGTAATAACAAAACATACGATAATATTACACCGCTGCAGTACCTAACACTTTTATGAATAAGGGGGTTGCTTTGTCTCTAGCTTAAAGATATTGTCAGTGTTTTAGACCTTACACTCTCTAGTCTACCTATGTACCGTACCATAAAGACTAATAATATACAATAATTATCTTCGTCGTTACATTGATCTATACCCAGGTAGCAAGTGACGTCGGCGACTAAAAAATGACGTCATTTTTAAGTCAATTTAGGGTCAGTACAGAACGTCCTAGATAGAGACCTCGGAGACTGAAAAATGACGTCATTCTTAAGTCATTTTAGGGTCATTACAGTAACGTCATTGTTGTACGTCATACTTACGTACCATTATGGTACCATTATGGTACAGTACGTACTGTATGCGTCATTAATGATACCTCCTAGCGACGTCATTTTACAGTCTTTCCCTAAACTTAAATATCCTCCGGTTGACGTCAATTGCATGGCGTATATAAGTGGTCTCAAAGAGCTAAAGAACATAATCCCAGGTAGCAAGATGACATCGGCGACTAAAAAATGACGACATTCTTAAGTCAATTTGGGGTCAGTACAGTAACGTCATTATTGTACGTCATACTTACGTACCATTGTAGTACTGTATTGTACAGCATAATTAAATATGTTTGTTACTCCACCACTAGATGGCGCTATACTGTTTAATGTACAAACTGTATTGCACTATGAAGATTGTGCGTCCGCCATTTATATAGTTCGAGGTTTGACCAAATTAATCGACTTCGTTCTCTACGGGGTAGTTGTATAAATTAAACCACGAGAGAGAGATTCTGAATTCAAGACTGATTGAATAGCAGCATTTATGACGCCTGACGGGTAAAGTGATTAATATATCAAAATTTGATGTATTGAATCTTTTGCATGACGGCACACCAATGTCAGTCGCTGCCCTAATATTATGTAGTATTTACGGCC
Organism: Coenonympha glycerion; assembly: GCA_963855885.1. NCBI lineage: Eukaryota > Metazoa > Arthropoda > Insecta > Lepidoptera > Nymphalidae > Coenonympha > Coenonympha glycerion. The sequence continues at coordinate 587,723 of OY979649.1, read as the reverse complement.
CATGCCAGTAACGTCCCTATGAATTAAGTATATGACGTCACTCCAACTTCAGTGGCTGACCTAATATGTACGGCCCAGTAACGTCACTATGCATTTAGTATATGACGTCCCTGAAACGTCTGTAAAGTGACGTCTTGAGGCTGTGACAAATTGACGTCATCTGAAGGGACCCGCGACGTCAAAACAGGACGTCTCTTACGTCGTGCAGGACCGTAAACTGACGACATAATGACGTAAAAATGCTACCTGGGTAATAGCGTCGTTATGATATAATTCTGAAATAAACTTATAATTTTACCTATGGGCTATTTATTTAACATCCCATAACTCCAATAGTCTTAATAGTAGTTTAACATTACATAAGTTAGATTCCTATGTTATCTATAGATACCTTTGAACTGAATTGAACAATTCTTATACTTAATTCAAATCAAAATTTCAATTCCACCCAATAGTAAGAGCGAAATAATTTAAGTTCAGTTCAATTTATTAAAACCCCTAGAGAGGTATATTCGTGGGCACTTTAAAAAACTTCGTAAAATTAAATTTTATTTTAAAATGGATTTCAACGTTATCACTGGACAAGTGAGAGTCGAACTCTCGCAATGAGGGTTCCGTGACAAATCATACCAAAACAATTATATTCAACTTGCTCTTGGTTCTTTTTAATTTTTAACTTATATGCTGACGTGACAACTAATTTTTACAACAATTCCAACTTTTTATGTTTTATGTACCTATTATATTATTTATACGTTCACTAGCAAACCCGGCGAACTCCGTTTCGCCACCAGATGGCTTCGTTTTATGTAACAATGGCGCTGTATGTGAAATTTTTCCTGAATTTTCTTTGCTATAAACCTCACGGAGCCCGAGACCTTTGCAACGAATGCAAAACCGTGGAAATCGGTCCGTGCGTTCTGGAGTTATAGCGTCAGTAAAGAAAACCCGACTTATTTTTATTTATACGTTCATATTCCTGCAATGAAATTTCATATTCGTGTATACAATATTTTACTTTTACTCCTAGTTTAAACTTGGTCTATTTTATAGATATAATATTATGTATTAGCGTTATAGTGTTAGCATTTTACGTAAACGTGGATATGACTAACATTAGGCTGGTATTTATCATTTTTTTATTAGTATTATTAGGTTTTGTAATCTGGTATTGTTGGTATTGTTGAAGTAGTTTGGTAATCTGGTATTGTTTGTCTATTATAATTTAGAGCTTAGGACTCGTATCACTATTTAGTGGACAAAGCAAAATCGATTGAACCGATTCCGGTAGATTACACAGACTGGACGGACAGATTAGGTTCTTCACAATATTTGGAAACGGAACCCTAAAAATGGCTCACCCCATTAGGATCTCGATGAAGCTTATTAAAAGTTTAATTTCGTTCGGGTCTTTTATTCCCTAGCGGCCGCGATAATAATATAGGCTTTCCAAAGTCCTATATAATTATTGTTTTTTTAATTTTCTGTTTATCTTAAATTAATATAGACATAGGAATGAGTAAGTACCTATGTAGGCACAATTAATTAGTAGAAATAATTAATTTCAATTCGGTATTTTGATATAAACAACAACTTTACGAGCATGGGGCCTGTGAACTACAATGTCTCCATTCATTCAAAATAACAAATCATTAGTAATTCGTGCATATTTGGATCATGTTGTGGTGTAATTCGGATTCCTATAGTAATAATCTATGCTTCTGGCCATATTTGGTTCGGAAATACTTCTTTAAAACGAAATAATGATCAATTTTGATCAAAATTTTTATAACTTTGGTCGAGTTCCGTAATACCAAAAATTATGAATGAAAACTTGTCTAAGCAGAAAACATGTCCTCTTTGGCATAAAAATAAGCAAAACTAAATTCGTTTACAATTTCGTTTAACAAAAGTATTTCGGAACCAAATATGGCCAGCAGCATAGATTATTACTATATATGAACCCGAATAACACCACAACATGATCGAAAATTGCACGAATAACAAATGATTTTGGTATTACGTTCGTATGGGAGACACCGTGGGTCAGCAGACTCTTAAGTGAAAATAGATTTTGATTTCACTCGTGATCATTAGTTAAATTGAATAATCGTAAGATGGATAATCAAAAAATTTTGTAAAAAATCGATTTTGATAGCCAATCAGTCTACATAGTGGATGAAAAGTTATGAAAACAGATACTTTTAGGCTCAGAGGGCTTAAGTACGGGTTTTTGTAGGAATTTCGAGTCGACTCGCATCGCACAAATGAACCGAATTACTCCGTACATTTACAGGAAGCGCCATCTATGGACAGTTGTTGACATTCGGCTGACAATAGATGGCGCTGGCTGTAAATGTATGGGTGAATTCGATTCGTTTGTGCGATTCGAGTCGAATCGAAATTCCTAGAAAAACCCGTACTAACCATACAGATATTGGCACTGAAAGGCGAGTTGGTTAAAAAGTCAAAATTAACCCTCCAGAGCAGACAGGTAGGTACTCCGGAGGGCCGTACGCAATTATTTCACTGAGGGCCTCTCGTGATCCCACGAAAGGGTTTGATAATTAAAATGAAACGGCCTGTAATTCTATCCAATATTGCCGGCGGGAATTCCCGCGTGTGGAATCGTTTTGTAAAAATTCCGACCCCCACAAGTTAATAGGGGTAAAGTGTATTAACGGATTTTGGTTTTAAACTTTTTGGGGTGTGTACTTGTACGGGTTTCAACAGACTTTATAGGTCAAGTGCGAATCGGATACGCACAAGATACGGTTCTTTGGAATCGTACAAAAAATTCAAGTTTAATTGCTTTTTTTAATTATATAAGTTCAATCGCTGTAAATGTTATTCTTCCTAGTGCAAGGGAATACCTTTTATTTTTATTTTAAGAATAGAAGTTCAATAGCTGACAAAAGCATATTTTTTGAAAAAATAATTTGAGTTTGATTTTAAAGCCTTCATAGCCGCAATTAGTCATCCTTGTGAGCTTTGGGTACTCTCCTTTTATTCTAGAGATATAGAAGTAAGTCGTAAAATAAGGGTTATTTCGATTTCCGAATTAAGGTCTTGAAAATGCTCAATTTGCCACACGTAGTTTCTCAGAAATTATTTTGCCCAACTGTGGGGGAGTCTTTGATGATTCGAAAACATTATGTTTTAGGTCTTTTGTGCCCATGTGCTATATAATTTAGTCAAAGCTAACCCTCATCACGGTAAGTATACTACAGTAGCATGTTATCCGGGGCGCGGGTACAAAGGACCGGGATCTTTACATAAAAGGGTGGATGTTTAGTACGCGCCATTCAATATAGTGGAAAGTGGATTTTGGTTGCTTTAGTTATATAGGGGAGGTTTTGTTTAATTGAAAAATAGGGTGATTTGGGTTCCGCATTGAAATACACATCCGGTTTAGTCGAAAATGGTTGAAATAATGTAACCATAGGTAGCTCTCTATTCATCTTCAATTCAATTCTTTTCTTCTCTATTTAGGATGCGTAGTCGTAAAATAGTCATCATTGTTAAATAAGTAGATACTATAATCATATTTTACTGACTACTAAATCCACTACATAGCTAAGGCACAGGCTTCACACCGGTCTCTTGAGGGATGGCACGCTTCACACTCCTTTAAAAACTCTTAGGGATTTAAATTTGCCCATGGTTCTTTCTTACACCGCTAAGCAAGTGACTCGGTATTCTATTTTATGCATACACTAGCTGTTGCCCGCGGCTCCGTCTGGTTTTTCACTAATCCCGTGGGAACGATCACATTTTCCGGGATAAAAAGTAGCCTATGTATTAATCCGTGTTATCAAGTATCTATGTTCCAAATTTCAAACAAAACGGTTCAGTAGTTGCGTCGTAAAGGAGTAAAAAAGATCCATCCATTCCATCCATCCATACTTACAAACTTTCGCGTTCATAATAATATCAATAGTATTCATTTCAATATAATATTAATTTTAGTAATCGCAACGCTACATTAATCGGATCAATTATTTCTGCCACAACATTACTTCACGACTTTACGATTAAGATTCGACGTGCCATAAGTCATTACGTCATATTAAATTTAATGAAGTCATCAAGTTTTCAATAAAAAATAGTGTTAGTAAAAACCTATAGAAGAGAATTCGATAATCTTTTTGAAAGTACTTATGTGAATTATGGAAACCCATCTTTGGCCGTAGTTGGCTCGAGCAAAACCCTTTGAGAAGACACAGACACGTGGTCTGTGATCCCTCTCAGAATGATGGGATTTTGTGATAGATAGCAACGTATGGATTGGAAGGAAGGCTTTACAATCCACAACATTAAAGATACGTGAGTTTTATACGTCGTGTATATAAGCTTCCGTCTGCTCAGAAGATACTGTTATATTCTGATTAAAAAAAATCCTGAAGTATGAGTTTGTAGGCCTCATTTTGCATTAACCATGCCGGCGTACAGTGCCCTTCAAACTGGAACAGCAATACATTACTACTTCACTGTAGAATAATGGACACTGTGATGGTACCTACCCGGACGAACTCCGCTAGAAGAATCCCACTAGATCCTAGAAGACCAGTATTAAAGTGAAACTATTATTACATCGTCTCGAACCTTTTCGTCTGGTTGTTGCATATCGCGTGGTCGGCCGCGGAGTAGGGATAAAGTGAAAGGCGCTCGTCAGAGCAGCCAAGGCCACGAAAGTTTCACTTTTACCGTGGTGTCACAAAACCACACAATCCTTTTTTAGGATTCCATATTTTCCGTCCGTCCGTCCGTCTGAACCACTCGATTATTTTCTGTAGTTAATTGTACATGCTCGGGATTCGAATATGCGATCCCTTGAGAAGAGACAGATGTCTAAACCATTAATTTGCTAACAGTACTAGGTAAGTAAAGAAATTATTTTCGATTCAGAGAAAAAATTAAAGTCGTATTATTATATTAAGTACCTAGTAATACCTTGTGTAATAATGTTCGAACCTTTTAGGGTCTCGGTAAGGTCCCTAAGGAACGCACTGATCAAGAGACGCCGAACCAAAATGAGTCTGACGGATCTTGTACCCAATATCAGATCTCTCTGGGGAAACTAACAGTTCTTTAGTAGGCTTCTTAATTTTTTTCATAATTGATATTATGTTACTGAATATATTTTTTACTTGACTACAATTTCAGCCAATGGTAAATGACGCAATCGAATATGTTACAGGTCTAGTCTGGTGGGAGGCTTCGACCGTGGCTAGTTACCACCCTAACAGCAAAGACGGACCGCCAAGCGATTTAGAGTTCCGGTGCGATGCTGTGTATACACCGTTGGGATGACTTTACTTACCACTTTCAAGTTAGTACGTTAACATCTTCGCCTGCATCATCACTTACCATCAGGTGAGATCGCAGTCAAGTACTAACTTGTATAGTGTAAAAAAATCCTAATTCGGACGGATGTAAGCAAGCCCCTAATGGTTTCTACACAGCATCGCGCCGGAACGCTAAATGGCTTGGCGGTGTGTCATGGCTGGTAGGGTGTGTAATTGGCCACGAGTCACGACCGAACCTTTTCACTAGACTAGACCTTATAGCTTAATTACAATTACATTTTAAATCAGGCTGGGACCCCACTGACTCTGTCCTGCCCTTTCTCAATCATTACAGAACCTGCTCAAATAGACGAGAAAAATTGATCCAAAAACTATACCTGTTTCAGTTCAAAGTGGGTCCTTCTTAATAGGTAATTAGGATGTGTCAGAAACTTGTAAATTTAATTTTAACATTTGTCATAATACCAATCAATTGCGTAAGTACTTAATTACCCAAAAGAATAACGTAAGTATAAGTGATAAGACTTGATTTACATAAAGTGCTTCACCGGTGTAAGTTAAGTGTCTTCTTAATTAGAGTTTAAGTTGTATTGTCTCAAAACAAAGGGGCTGCTGAAAGTAACCATTTACTTCAATTCAATTCAATTCAATTCAATTTATCTTTATTGCGAATTTGGGTACAGGTACAATATATAGATGTTACATTATAATAGTTCTATCCAAATCCAGCCTTACGGCATGCAATGTTACATAATAATGAAATTGAAACAATAAATGAAAGTCAAAAATTATGAAGAAAATAATAATTGCAAATATTACGTCAACTAATCTTACGTCAATTAAATTTATCCGTGAGGTAATCATTTATGGAATAATATGCTTTGTCATATAAAAATGTTTTTAATTTATTTTTAAACACTGAAATTGAACTTATTGAGATTAGATGTTTTGGCAAATGGTTGTATAGAATAGGTCCAGTGCAAAAAAAACTCTTTGAAAAGTGTGCAGTTTTACTATACGGATGACGTAGTTTAAGCATTCGTCTGCTACTACTGCAATTGTCAAATAAATGTATGTTGATTTTAATGAAAATGATCGCCTCATAGATATACATACAAGGAAATGTCATAATGTTATAATGCTTAAAGTAGTGTTCACAACTGTCAATGCTCCTAAGTTTGAAAATTGCTCTTACGCATTTTTTTGCGCTTTAAACACTGCGTCCTTTTCTGTGGAATTACCCCAGAAAACGACACAATATCTCAACACCGAGGCAACATAGCCATGATAAACAGTTAACAGGGGTTATTAACGGTTTTGGCTAACATATAGAGTGCAAAAGAAAATTGACTTAGTTTCGTACAAACGTGCTCAACATGCATTTTCCAATTCAAATTACAATTTATGTGAAGTCCCAAAAATTTTGTAACATTAACTTCATTAATATTTTTATCTTCATAAATAACATTTAAGGCAAATGTTTTCCGCTAAACCCCTACTTAGTTTCGTCACCTAGTTAATTCAATGCCACACTTTGGGATTTTTCCACCTTTTAATGTAATCACGGTCATTTTTCCTCCGTAACGAGGTCCCTTCAGGGTGCTCTTAAGAAAATTTTTACATTTACATTTAATTTGGGGGAAAGTTTCGGTGAAAAGGTCGTCATACTTGCGAAGTTTAAGTGATCTTGCTTAAAGTATGAGTTTTTCTTTACTTTTGTAGCTTTATTTATGCACACACAATCACATACCTATATAAAAATTAAATACAGATAGAAAAGAATAAAATAGAAAAATTCTTTATTTCATATAGGCATTTTAATGGTGATAACCATTCACGACTTAAAACTAAGTTTATGAGGGTTCCAAACGCGCCCTGCCGCTGAGAAGAAGCCCACAACAAACTCAACCGGGTATTTTTTATGTTATCACCATTTAACAACAAGTAGTATAAATAGTAAATACTAAATAGGCTCGCAACAACAGAGCAATTCATTATCGATCAATTCCAAGGGCTTGTGTCGCTAATATAGTCCTTAATATTGTAGTAAGCCTTATTAATGAGTTTAGGCTTGACAAACCCTTTGAATTTATTAAGTGACATTTCAGATACATGATGTGGTAACTTATTAGAAAATCTTATACAGTTGCATGCAAAGGATTTGCTAATTTTAGATAATCTAGTGCTGTTTAACACGAGCTTATGCTTGTTTCTAAGATTAATAGTATTGAGGTCACATTTCTTCGTAAATTTATTAATATTCTTATGTACATAAATAATATATTCATAAATATATTGTCCATAGGTACACCAAAAACGTCTTGGTCAGTAAATGTAGACCTAAGATAAAGCTAAAGAATGTATGTATTAGTTAGTCTGTCTGTTTTATGTCTACCCGTTTGTCTGTTTTATTGCGATCGCAAATTTAGGATTAATTTTATTAGAAGCAATTGTCTAAGGAAAACGTACCGTATGTTAGGTACGTAAGTATACTTTATCAAAAAACTTGCATGTAATGACATTTTTTGAAAAGAGCAAGTACCGAGTTTCTTCCAAACCTGGCGGTAGAGGTATGACTTTTCATAAGAAGCTATCATTTAGGCCTTTGTGTATAGTTGATAAAGATTTTCATTTTTATTTTCATTTGCAATAGTTTTTAACCCAGGTTCTAATAATTGCATAGTGCAATCTTTCTAGCACAGTAATAATGCTATTGCTTAGTTATTTATGAAATACTTATTTACGTCATACTAGACAACATATTAAATAAATACTCATTATGTATATGCCGGTATATAATACACGCATTAGTGTACTATATACATCGGTGACATCCTGCGATCTACATGGTTACAGCATCCATGCCAAGATCTGAGGGCAGATAATCCTTATTTCAAACCACTACCATGATATTTCGATTCACATACATAATTATTGTCTCTTTGGTTCATTCATAGTACGCACGTACACACACAGACCAGGGAATTACTTTTCTTTTCTCTGTGTAGGTACATATTATATCCGTCTCTGTCAGCTGTTGCGTTCTCTGTCACACTCACGAACTGTACGGCAGGCCTGTCGGGTAACAGGTAACGTCGAAGTTCCCCATTTTAATGCATTCTGGGCAGAGAGATATTGGATGCGACAAAATACTCAGCGCTTGTTTTTCATACGATCGTTTCATATTATAACAAGCTGACGCGACAAACACTTTCTTGCGATATAGGACCTCAAGACTACTTACGACCTATTCTCAGACCTACCGAATGGACGAACGGACAGCGAAGTCTCAGTAATAGGGTTCCTTTTTTACCCTTTGGATAAGGAACCCTAAAAATGAAACCGTTACAGTGGAGTTTTGTTACAAAGTCTGTGACAGCATGAGAATTTTATAGAGAGAGATTAGTAGGTAAAGTGTTCGATCGAATGAATTTTCGAGTAACATTACATTAGTAGGGGTCGGGAATTCCTCAAATTGCGTGGGCGTTAGATTTTTGCGACATTAAAAGGAGTTTTTTCGTAAATAAACGAAGGGATCTCGTGAGCGGCGTCTCGTCTCTGATCCCAGTCCGTCCGCCATGACAGTTTAGGACGGCCGCCATTGTTTGAGCGGCGCGCGCTGAGATTTCGTTTTTAATTGACTTTTCGGCTTAGCTTTACGTTTCTTTTATCTTTTAAGATATTTTTTCGAGTCAAGTTAATAGGGCAAAGTTTGAATCTGTTTTTGATAACGTCCGGAGGTTTTATCATCCTTTAAAAGATAACCGTACTTTGAGTTGGCGCCTACAAATAGTCGTCTAGTCAAACAGTCTCTACTTCTAATCCACCAGTACTTGATCCCGAACTTAGACCTCGTATTATATACGCAAGACAATTGATAATAATAGTCAAGATAGGCCCATCCGAACATTTTACGTAAACCTTCTTCATACAAGAAAATGTAGCGCCATGTGTCGAAACTCTTGCGAAATACTGCGTAGGCTTACAGCTTACTACTGACGCCGGAGGGGGTTTTGCTCCCATAAACTGGCGACATTTTTTCGCGCGGTCCGCCCCGTCTAGAGTATACTTACGTCAATGCGCAGGACAAAATAAGTTGGGAGTTGGGGACCTCCACTCGTCGTTGTCGTCGATAATCGTATTATTATCACCTTATTATGTGTGAGAACATAAATAAAACTATTCTATTAATTACTTTCTGTGACTAATTAACTATTTACTGAAAAAAAGGGCCAAAATTAAAATAATAAAACTATTTATTTACTATATTCCACTCCTAGGTCACGGAATTTCTTTTTAGGGTTCCATACCAATTTGGTAAAAATGGAACCCTTATGGTGAGACTTTCTCCGTCCGTCCGTCCGTCCGTCTGTCACACTCGATTATTTAAGTAACTATAGCAGCTATCAACTTGAAATTTAGAATAGTTATAGGTATTGTAGCGGTGAATGACGTGTCGCGGCGACCAGTGAGTCGGTCGGCGAAGACTGGGAGTCTGATGCGAGGAATGAGGTTTGCGGTTGCTTCTTCGATGTTGTAGCGGTTGATGTGGTTCTTGAGGTTGCGGTTGTTGCAGTTGCGGTTTCGTTGTTTTTGTTGCGTGTTCTTCAGTTGATGTGTGCCCTCTGGTGGTGAATGGTGATATCACGTCGGGGTCACCATTTTAGCGGTGAAGAGGGCAATAGGGAAATTTCCCTCCAGGCAGGTGTTGTGCCTGGGGACCGCTTGTGATCCGAGCGTGTGACGTCAGAAGTTGTATTTATAGAACGCTCGTCGAATGCTCCGTCAGCGTGTGCTATTGCGCGAGTTACGCCATCTGTCGTTAGCTATCGAAGACCGCTATCGAAGACCGCTACAATCACTCCCCTCTGAGACTGTTAAGTCGTGTGTCGTCGTGGTGCATCTGGTGCGTGTCAACAGCGTGCAGCATCGTGGAAGTGCGTCAGCGATACCGGGTTGACTTGGGTGGACTGCGTGCCGGCGAGGTGTGAGTGACCTTCGAACCGGGAGTCCGTTGATGATGCGGCGGCGCGCGATCAGTGAGTCGATCGGCGCGGCGGTGAGACGTGTGTGTGACGTCAGAAGTTGTATTTATAGAACGCTCGTCGAATGCTCCGTCAGCGTGTGCTATTGCGCGAGTTACGCCATCTGTCGTTAGCTATCGAAGACCGCTATCGAAGACCGCTACAGTATTGGTGACCCGACGTCATAGCAATCGTAAAAATTTGTTGTTTTTATTTTTATTTAAAAAGGGGAGAAAACGGGGGCTTCGAATTTTCAAAATGAAATAACAATATTGAAAGGGATATCATATGAAAGGCCGTTACTTGTGTATTCTCAAACCGATTTTTATTTATTTTTATGCTTGATAGTTTTTGATTTATTGAGCAAACTATCGAAAAAAATACCGTCCCCCCCTTATCTCCTAAGTTTATCAATCGAAAAATCTGAAATAATTATGATCAATAGACATTAATGTATATTTTACAGAAAAAATAAAATGAACTCCCTAACTATTATAATTTTGTTGATAATAACAATAAACCACCAAAAACAAAGTTACGTTTGCGGTTCGCCAACAAAAGCCCCTATACATGTAAATTATACTCGTAAATTCATGAACAAAAGTGGTTCTTTTAATGTTTTTCTTCTCTTATGGTATGGAACCCTCGGTGCGCAAGTCTGACTCGCACTTGGCCGGTTTTATTTAATAGTCTAGCACTACAATCATCCTTGAAGGGAAGCAACGATGAGGTCTATAGTAGAGAGCCTAGAAAATGTCTATAGATGGGAACTAGGAGGGCGTTCGACAACTTTCTTCTACGAGTATAGGATTGGCGCGCGCTCGGATTTAAGTGAGAAGTCGCGGGTTCGATACCCGCCACGAGCCACTTTGGAATTTTATAATTTCTAAATTGGCTCAGGGCTGGTCTGGTGGGAGGCCTCGGCCGTGGTTAGTTACCACCCTACCAGCAAAGACGCACCGCCAAGCGATTTAGCGTTCCGGTGCGATGTTGTGTAGAAATTGTTGGGGTCAGTTTACTTACCCCTTCCAAGTTAGTACGTTAACATCTTCGGCTGCATCATAACTTACCATCAGGTGAGATTGCAGTCAAGTACTAACTTGTATAGTGTAAAAAAAACATTTTAAAATGCGCGTCCTCCTCGGCCTGTTTGAGCAACGGACTCCAAGGGCGTTCTACACCTAAGCGTTTCAATACAAGGTTCATATGAACCATATAAGGTTGTCAGATCTTCTACTCGTATAAATAATATTAAACCCGAACGTATCGTCTCCTACAATGGAGTCGGTTCCGATCGTGGCATTAATAATATTGGTATTAGCATATTCTGATAGTTTTTCATCGTTTATTGAAAACCCTTTCAGTTTACGAGCGGCTCGAACAAAACGCTGCTTATCACTACATCGCTGATATGCCTCCCGCCTACAGCCCACCGACCTCCGTTTATACTGCGACAACGCGATTTTAAATAATGCACCCACTGATCTCTCTTCTACGGATTAATCATTATATACACCTGCCAGTTCTTTTTTAGTGCCGATTTGAAGCGTCCTCGAACGTCCACGATACTAAATTAACATTAATTGTTCCTAGTGACCGTCGTTTTGAATGTCATTTTATTTTTAGTTCCATAGAGGCTCATGCCAGGTTCAGTCAGCAATCAGCGCCAAACTGGCAAAAATCAAGTGTCTTCATTTTACAATGACAGACAACAATCCATAGAATAGAGATCGGTGAGTGCACCTATATAAAGTGCCTGGGTATAAATAAAATGATTCATTAGTTTCAATTTCAGGGATTAATTTCAAAATCAAGCTTTTACACGCCAATCTTCCCATATCATTCTCAGTAATAAACTCTTTCATTTGATACCCTTATTGTAAGAGCGCAATAAAAATAAGTAGTCCGCCATCTTGGTTGATCCACAATGTTCATTTAAAATGACGTCAGCTGTAATGCAATGTTATTCAAACTAAAAACCAACCTAACTTAACTAACCTTTGCCATGCTAACCAACCCTACCCTTTCTTCTTTACCAACTAAAGCAAAGAAAAAAACGATCTGAAATCTCTTTTTGGTTATTTTATCCATGGCAATATTACGATAAAGTAAAACAAATAAATAATCGTTTATTTAGAACACAGATTACAAAACAGCACTCAGATTACAAAAAAAAATCTCCAGATTGACGATGATCCAAACTAAACACCACTACCGAGAGGTACTTCCTCGTCCTATCCGCACGTACAGCCGCCGCTCATACAGGTGTCATGTTAACTGTGTTGTAGGACGATACGACACGACATAGTGTAAACGTGTTCCGATAAGAAATTGATTCCGGCAGTTCTGAACAAGTTGAACGTATAAGGGGCGTCAGTTATGGCGGCCGGGTTTATGACTGCGAAGGGTTGCGATGCTTTTATAATCTCGCACGCAGTTTTTATAGCGGGGGCGGAAAATAATGGGTTTCAGCCCTGAATATCATACAAATAAGGTATTTCGGAAGTCATAATATATTCATTAAATCCACCTCCGTTTTTGTCTTCCTATCGAGGATAGACGTCGTCTCTAATCTTCTTTTAATTCTGAAACGGAAGCACAGGAAAACCTAGTTCAGCTTCAGAAGCACTATCTCTGGGAGAATTAAACAGCGCTTTTAAAAGGGGAGTCCCCCACCCTTAAAAATTGTCATAACTCATAATAACCTTAAAATAAGAATTAACTATAAGATTATTGTAGATGAAGATGTTTAATTTTAAGTTTTTGGAGTAATTAAAGCATTGTATTATTATTAAGCAATGATAGCTCAGTAGTTCTGACCTCTGCCTCTCGTAAGGAGGTCGCAGGTTCGAATCCTGGGCACACACCTCTGACTTTTCCGAGTTAAGTGCGTTTTAGGAAACTAAATATCACTTGCTTAACGGTGAAGGAAAACATCGTGAGGAAACCTGCATGCCTGAGAGTTCACAAAAATGTTCTCGAAGGTGTGTGAAGCCCGCCAACCCGCGCTTGGCCAGCGTGGTGGGCTATGGCCAAACCCCTCTCAGTCTGAGAGGGGACCCGTGCCCAGCAGTGGGACGTAAAAAGGGGTTGAGATGAGATGATAATAATAATAATAATTATTAAATTATTATAATTGATAGACTTACGCTTGACAACAATGATGGCTGATAGAGAGCAATGATGAACTCTATTCTTTCATTTCTTGAAGGCACCCAGATTAAATGAAAGGGAAGAAGTCATATCTCTCACATTATGACACTAAGTGGAAGGTTTGCTGATCTCACAGTTAGCTTTGGATAAAAGTTTTATCCATAGTGGTTTCCGTTTTATCATAGAACGAAAACCACTAATGGGTTTAGTTCTGAATAAAACAACTTAGCAAATACGAGTACATAGTAATCTTCCCTTACCGATTTCAGCAATTGTGACTTTCTGAACCATTGTACATACAAAGGCTTTCTTACTTTCTGACTAAGATATCGTATGACTCAATTGAAGCTTACTTAATAATTATTAAGAATTATTGATTTAAATCAAATCCTTGGGAGTGATAATGAACTGCTGTAATTATGCTAACTCAATTAGCTATTCTGAAATGGTGATAACAAAAATGAAGAATGGTGATTGGCTTGTAGTTATCACAAAGTAATATGTGTGACACATCATATTAAAGTTTTACAAGAACCTGCACATTACCTATGTGGAATAAAGATATTGTAATTTGATTTGAAGGAACAAAAAACTGTGTTTTATTAGAGGCTTGCACTGATTTTTAACCGACTTCAAAAAAAGGAGGAGGTTCTCAATTCGTCGGAATCTTTTTTTTTTATATATGTATGTTCACCGATTACTCGAAGACGCGTGGACTGATTTGAAAAATTCTTTTTTTTTTTAAGAGGGTTTTGTTTCCAGATGGTCCCATTTCAATCAGGTCAGGATCTGATGATGGGATCCTGGAGAAATCGAGGGAACTCTTCAAATTTTACATGGACACATGAAACTATTTGAGTATTATTAGAAAGAGTAATATTTTCCAAGTTGTCCTATGGTCATCAGGTCAGGATCTGATCATGGGATCTTGGTGAAATCGAGGGAACTCTTCAAATTTTGCTAGTATACTTGAAGCGAGTAGGGTATTTTTTATAGTTACTGGTGCATTTGCTAGTAGATACTGATTTGATGACTAAAGTCATCAAGTCAGGGTCTGATGATGGGATCTTGGTGAATTTGAGGTATCTATTAAGATTTTATGAACAGACCTCAAGCAATTTGGGTATTTTTACAACGCCTTGTGCATTTTATTGTTTTCCACTAAAAAGTATAAAATAAAAATGGGAAATGCTTTCCAAAAAACCAACTTCAAATGCCACTACAAAGAGTGAAATAATTTTTATTTAAATTTTAGGTACCTACACCAATTCGAAGTCGGGCGATTGTCAATGACTTCGTCATTTCTTCGCACATCAAGTAAGTAAGAAGGACTATTAGGGATTGTATGAAACATTGCCCGACTTCGAATTGGTGTAGGTACCTCAAATTTAAATAAAAATTATTTCACTCTTTGTAGTGGCATTTGAAGTTGGTTTTTTGGAAAGCATTTCCCATTTTTTATCCATGCCTCAAGGTTCGTGTCGCGCAGTTTACAAGCTGTTTATGGATCTCATTAGGTTCTCACATCAATGCACCGTGGCGATAAAATTAGTTACGCTGCATTAGCTATAGCTTCGCATTCGTTTAGCTTCGGTTTTAATAGTCCTTATCGTGTGTTCGCTCGAGCGAGATGTGTTTTATTGTGTTGTGTGTGTTTCTTTGTGTGTTAAATTTCAGTTACAATCATGATGGTAAGTTATTCCTTTCCTTTACCTTTCTACCACAGAGCCGCAAGATGCACCGAGAGAAGTGGCATCCTTATATGGTTGATGTCCAGCGAAATCGAACGAAGCGTTTTTCTTCCACGTTCCTGATACGTACCGCTTAAGTGTGGAATACCCTTCCAGTTTTGTGTTTCCAGTCAAGTACAACCTGGTAGCCTTCAAGAGAAGAGTGTAAAGTGTAAAAAAAATTTGCTTGGATTCGACTGGGAAGTCGTAGGTTTGACGTTGGCCGCCACGGGCCAACTTAGCTGGCGTTAAATTAGAAATAATAAAATTTATCTAAACAAATGCAGACCAATCAGAAGAGAGAAAGCCTGAATTACCATTTCAAAAAAATTAATTTTTTTCCCGATATCCTCTGAAGCCAATTTTCGTTTTGAATTTATCCTTGTTAAGATGCAACAAGGTAAATTCAAGTTCCAAAGAAAGACGTCTTGCATAAAATCTGCCTGAAGAATTTCCCTATTGCCCTTTATCAGTACAAAGTCAATTCTGGATCCTGTTGCAGTGCAAACACCGAAAGGGCTCCTGACCCCTCGCTGCGTGGCGCAGTACCAACAGCTGTTCGTGTCCAAGACGGTGCCGCCGCGGACTTACCAGTACTGGCACGAAGTCCTGGCTGGAGATGACGTCTCTTCCAGCACTGGTGTTAATGTAAACTAGTTTTTTTACAGCTTAAAATTAGGAGACCTGTACCCTTAGCCACCATCGTTTCACTGCTGGCCACAACAAGGCCACCTGAGAGGCTATTCAAGTATTCACGTATCGCGTTGGCTACTCTTTGTGATGTGAAATGTTTAAAAAGGTCATGGCATTTAGGTATGGGTTCCTATAAGCAGACGACATTGAAATCAAAACATTTTTTGCGGACTTTGAAAAATAAATTTTACGACTATTGTCGTAGAGCGTAAAATTGAATGTAGTTCAATGCAACATGGTTGAAAATTATAAAAGTAAAGCGCCTGCGCGATTTTAAACGTGAACGTATTTATCGGTATCGTAATTATAGTCAAATTCCGTGCCTAACATCATTCGACGCTGCGTTCATTATCCTGAATCATTTATTCAGTTGTTAGGTCTCATTATTTATCATGCCCAGTAATCACAGCAGTGTACTATGCCGTTCAAAATAAAAGACAATAAATTCATGACTGCTTCACTGTAGAATAACTGCCACCGCGGTGGTACATACTCGGACGATTTTTGCAAAAAGAATCCTACCACTAGTAATTGATATACTCGTAGGACATCAAAAAATTCGGCAAATGGAAATGTATTTCCAGCAGAAATGTTCTAGAGTAAGGGACTGTAGCATCACTGATGATAATGAAGCTATGATTGATTTGAATAAGTGTGCATATAGATAAGTTGTAGAGGATATTCTGTGACGCAGTTCCGCTGGCGCATCGTGGGAGGCCACAAGATCAGCATCGAGGACGCGCCGTACCAGGTGATGTACGGGAAGTACTGCGGCGGGACCCTCATAGCTCCCAACTGGGTCATCACCGCTGCACACTGTAAGTAAGTATTTTTGTTTATGGGTTTTTAATGTACACTAACTATTGCCCACGACTCTACCCTCGTGAATTTCGGTTTTTCGCTAATCCCGTAGAAACGGTGTATTTTTCGGGAGAAAAAGTAACTAATGTGTTAATCTAGGTTTTAAGCTATTTATGTTCCAAATTTCAACCAAATCGGTTCAGTAGTTGCAGAGTAATAAAGATCCATCCATCCATACTTCCAAACTTTTAACGACAATCATGCCTAATGGAAAGCACTGATGAGGTCTGGGTTTGAACGCGTTTGAATAGAAAAATGCCTATTCACTCTTCTTTTGAAGACACCCAGATTATATTTAGCCAGGAACACGGAGGTTGTAAGAAGTTTGTATATCAGAAATGTGGAAAAAAGCGTTTCTTGCGAGTTAGTTGGATGTCAAAATAGATCTAGAAAGTACGAGTATATCTTATGATTTTCTTTACCGCTTTCCATAGTCCATACATCTTACATTTTTCTGACTTATTCTTGGTTTTTCATTTTTTGATTGATTTGATTTATTGATCCCAAACAAGCACCAATAATTCTAAATTGGTTAATTTTTAATGCAGTGCAAGGCTTCAACTGAATCAACTTCAACTGAAAAAGGAAACCGCATGGTATACCACCTGCATGCATCTGAATTTCCCATAGCGTTTTTATTGGTGAAACCTGTCAGTATTT
Organism: Coenonympha glycerion; assembly: GCA_963855885.1. NCBI lineage: Eukaryota > Metazoa > Arthropoda > Insecta > Lepidoptera > Nymphalidae > Coenonympha > Coenonympha glycerion. The sequence continues at coordinate 570,293 of OY979649.1, read as the reverse complement.
CACCAATGTGGACTATTTGTAAACCAGCCTCAAGAGAAAAATGGGCCTAGAGGTGGGGGTCACCACATGGGAATGGGATGAGACAAGTCCGATTACCACCATAACAATAATATTACTACCTTTTCAGAACAAAAGAACCGAACGTCTTCGCCGGTTCAACCCTTCGCAGTGAAACCATCCCCTATCGGATCTGCGCTCACTTCGTCCACCCTTTCTGGAACACCTCCAACCTGCACTCCCATGACTACGACTACCAGCTGCTCCTGCTAGAGACCCCCATTCCTGTTAGCAGCTCCGCCAGACCCGTGGCTATCGGGACCACGAGTGATGTGAAAGCTGGCGCTATGACGTCTGTCAGCGGATGGGGACATCTGCAATACAAAGTGAGTTTGGCTTCAGCTACCTTATCGTTTATTTTGTAGATGGTTCAGTCTTTAAAAAACACATAAGGCAAGGCACTTTCTAATATGATACGAAGTTGGGTTTTGAATTATTTGGAGCGTATGATGGGCAATTACCTGTACATATTTTAATACATAGAGAGGACATACACAAGAACATTTTATCGCTACAAATGAGGATCTCTTCCAGATGCTCTGGATGTAGGAGAAATTAAAACAAAAAAAAAATATTTAGTGTAGCTTTGAAAGATTTGGGGTTTACAAGAGATGAACTACTGAATTCTTGCAAGACAGTACAAGTATTTTGTGGCTTAGTTTCGTTAAAACCATTTGATATAAGGAAATATTGGTGACTAGCCACAATAATGTAGACTGCAAGCCAAAACAGCAATTGTTGAAAAAACTTAGGTGTTGTTCAATTGCTCATTCCTTAATATCACTGCACTTCGCTTAACAATACGCCTTCTTATATCACTAACGTTTTAAAATTATTTGATTTATCAGAAAAGCCGAATGCAAGAGTACCTGCATCGGGTATATGTGCCAATAATGGGACGTAGCGAGTGTAAGAAGATGCCAGAGGGTAATTACGACAAGATTACTCCGAGGATGTTCTGCGCGGGACTTGTTAATGGCACCAAGGACTCTTGTCAGGTAAGACGCTTAGTGTTTGTGCCAAATTTGGCACGCATTGGTCGCAAGAAGCCGATAATGTTTGGGAATTACCAACTCGTAAATGGCTATTAACGAAAACGTAGGTAGGTACTCTTTGGTCTTTTAACCATAAATATTGAAAAAAAATATTGCAAAGATGAATTCGATGAAGAAGATAATTTGGTGAAGGTATAGCCAATACAAAACTTTTATTAGTTCAAAGAAATTTTGTGCCAAATATGGTACACATTGATCGCAAAAAGGTGATCGTTTTTGAATTACCTACGTAATTACGTAGGTAATTCAAAAACGAACGTTTGGGAATTACCTACTCGTAATATGGCTATTGACGAAAATATAGATGTTATTTGGTATATTAACGATAAAAATTGGAAAAATTGCACAGCCGTGCTATTCTGCAAAAATACTTAAAACAGCGACGAGCGTGAGTCTCTGCATCTATGAATTTGTCAGTTGTAATAGAGTACAATTTTGCATGCCATCTTCGGCTTGGCAGCTGTCTAGCAGCTGTTTCAGAGATGGTTTTGTAGAATAGCACTGCTGCTGATGCTAATATTCAGTTTAAACAGTTATATTTTTTTTTCCATTGAAATTTTGTTCCGAATATGGCACGTATGGTGCCAAATTCGACTATTAAGGATAGCTGTGGATCTCTTCATTTCCCAGGGCGACTCCGGAGGTCCGGTGGTGGTGAACGCGAAGCTGGTGGGGCTGGTCTCGTACGGGGTGGGGTGCGCCGCTCCCATGCGCCCCGGGGTCTACGCCAACATACCCATGGCCAGGGGGTGGATCAGATCCGTTACCGGTCTACCTTTGTAGAAAGAAGGGGGATGTTAAATAGCTAGATTTGAATTAAAATACGTGATACCTACCTAGTAGATAGTACTTTCAATTAACCTGTATTCTTGACACTACAAAGTACAGTCGAAGTCGAAAGTCCATCTTTAATTATGACGCTTCAAAGTACAGTCGAAGTCAAAAGTCCATACAAAGCTTTAAGACTAAAACGGGGTGCAAGTACCATCAACTGTTAACAATGCGAACCTTAAATTATTCATTACACTCAAAATATTTCTATGTACTACATATTAAATGCAAAGAATTTTGTTTGATAATGATATATTGACTTTTGACCCTCACCGTACAAAAAAAATTTCCATCTCTAAGCTGAAGAATCGAAGAATTTGTTTAACGTATGTTCAATATACAAAGGTATCCATAATATTGTAATTTTTTTAATCAATACTTTACACGTGACAATTAAGTTGACCAAAAATTATGGCCGTCTTCCCGCGCCATGTGGGCTAAACTTACACGGCGCTTACTATGCTTGACTCACCAATTATAATGGTTAGTGAAGATGCAGCCGAAGATACAGTACGTTACTTCATCTTTAAAATAATTAAAAAAATTGTAAACTCTTGCACTATAGCCAGTGCCAAGATTTGAACCCAGGTCCATCCGAGAAAGCTATCTAGTTGGTATAAACGGATGAGTTATTTTAAACAATAAATAATTCTTTTCACAAAATCATCAGAAATGGAATAGACAAGGCAAACACGTCAATACATTTTATGGTCATTTGTATTCTCGTAAGTGCCACTATTTCGGTCGCGCGTCCCGCCCTCTGTCTGCGGCGGTGATAAAAAGTTGATTTTTCGCATTACGTACCTCTCACATATTCAGACCCGCGTGTCCTTGCCCGCACTCGGAGCTGGAAACATACGGGAGGATATTCGAGCAGAGATCGCGTCAGGCAATATTTACCAGGTTTAAAAATGCATGTTTAATTGATTCGTGTTTTGAGTGTTAATAAGGAATCAGGAAATGTAAAGAAACAACGTGATAGTTAGTAATCATAATTTTTTATGTAAATTAATGTGCCAATAATACGAACCAGTCGGCGTAATAATGTCGTATAGCTAAAAAATTACAAAACTGTTAAAAATCTTCTTTAAAAAATTCTAAATTCGTAATTAATGTTCGGTTCGTTCCTTCAAATTTTCTAAGCTAAGAGGCGATTTCCAATAAGTAAAAAGAAAATTTAAAATCAAACATAGATTTTGTATTAAAATAAATATGAGAGCAGTTTAATTTCACAACTTGTAGATCAAGTTTTTCGACAATATTGTTAAGTTTTCCAAAATTTCTACGAATATTTCGATGTTATGTTATCAGGAAAGGAAATTCAATTTTTGTTCCTAGTTGAAAAAATTAAACTCTGGTTTCATTTCATCCCCGTATTCTTAAAAATCTGCATTCAAGTCAAGTCACCACACGAGTGTTGCTACCAACTAGGTACTTCATAATTCGCATGCAAATGCGAGCAAATAAATAATTTATTTGCATTGCGAAAAGTGCCCAATATTGAAGAAATTTATTAGACGTCTCTTTATGCGGGTTAATTATTTATTTATCTGTAGGTATCGGCGTCTATCCATATTCTACGCCACACAAAACAATTACAGTATTAACATAAAAAAATGACTCTTGCTTGTAGCTGGAAAAAGACTCTCCTCCTGAGGATGTCTCGGTGTCGGGACGAAACGTGCGTCGAAGAAAGTGTTAGAAAATCGTGTGTGGTGTTTCATGTGGGTAGTGTTCTTGCATATTGTACCAAACAGAATCTTTTCAAGTAGCGGATTATAGCTAATTAATCTGTCCTGCTAATTATGGATTTCCGCTAAATAACGCCAGCTTCCATTGAAATGAAATGAAATGAAATGAAATGAAATGAAATGAAATGAAATGAAATGAAATGAAATGAAATGAAATGAAATGAAATGAAATGAAATGAAATGAAATGAAATGAAATGAAATGAAATGAAATGAAATGAAATGAAATGAAATGAAATGAAATGAAATGAAATGAAATGAAATAAAATGAAATGAAACGACATTCGATAAAAAACGCTCCGTTTCACGACACATTCCCCACCCGTACTCTCGCAACCTTCAATTTGCATTCAAGTCGTCACCGCGCGAGTGTTTTCCGAGCGTTTTCGCCGCGGGAACTACTCCGCATGCGGAATCGGGACTATGATTTATTTGCGTTGCGGAGAGTGCGGCGTGCGGAAAGCGGAGGGTGCGGAAAGCGGGCCGGCGGCTCCCTCTCCGCGTTTGTTTATCTGGCGCGATTGTGATTCGACAAAGCGGATGAAATATCGCCTGTCGGAAAACGATTTTCCCGTTAACGATAGATCACGGAGGTTTTGTTTTAGGATTTTTCGGTTCCGTATACCTCATGTGAGGAAAATGAAGCCCTTTAAGTGCACAAGTGTTTCCCAAACTGTGGGCCTATAAGACCCCCCGGTATACCTGGCAACGTGCGGGAGGTCAATGCGACCAAATCAATTGCAATGATGAAGTACGCTAAGCTTAGAGGACGATAAATATGTGACGTAAGTTGAAGCCAAAAAACTCAAATATGGCGTCGTTATCGCCCACAATAGTATAGGGTCACTGACAGCATATTGTAATGTTTTCGCTTACATTAGCGCCATTTTACAGTTTTGACAAATTAAAAATCCGGCTTCAGGGCGGAGCCCAAAAATAAATGCGTGACGTCACTCAGTGCTGATCCTTTATATGTTGATATCGTGCTAAGGCAAAACAGGCTTTTCTGGAGAAGCAGTTATAAAGATGAGTTAGAAAGAAGGAAGACTCTCATGGTGGCAATTTCAAAACTATAGCTTTTATTCAAAACAATTAAAACCACAAAACATTCAAATCACGTGAAATTCAATAAATCTAATTAAAATATGTGTTGTTTTTAATTTTCTAACCTTTTAATGGCTATATTTTTAGTGTAAATAAAACCCGCTGAAAAGGATACGTGTGAATACTTCTCAAAGTTTCGTAATGATTTTGTATGATAATTTACACAAATTGAAATACTTCAAATTCAACAAAACGCGAATGTAAATAAACATAATATAATAGGAGGGGTGGTATTTGATATTTCACAGCAATAACGCCGGCGGCCGCGGTTTTAAGGGTCATTATGGAAGTTTTTAATTTAGCCGCAACTTTACGGGGCCCCAGGGAACCGGGGTACTCGCTGCGTATTAATGGCGGGGAATTTATATATTGCGTTGCGGTCCAACTAGGAAATTAGACTTTTTGTAAAATTTCAACCTTTCCTTTCTATCTTAAAATGAATATGAGCAAGACGAAAATCTTGTCTAACTCTCACGTTTCGCTCCACCCTGTTGTAGTTGAGAACTCTGCACTCGAAATCGTAGACGAATAAATCTGGGACATACGGTCCAGTTTGGTAGATCCAATTTCGAGAAAGAGGTGTTGGGCAGCGTTTGGGGAGCTTTGTGATGTCTTCTCGTCCAATATTCCTCAGTGCCCGAAGACTAAGGTCTTCGAACAGTGCGTGGTGACATACGGATCCAAGACATGGTCTTTTACTATGGGCCTCACAAGAAAGCTAAGAGTCACTCAGCGGGCGATGGAGAAAGCTATGTTCGGAGTTTCTGTACGTGATCAAATCAGGAATGAGGAGATCCGTAGACGAACCAGAGTCCCAAAAAGAAAAGGTTGGGGACCCAAAGTGCTGGAATGGCAGCCCCGCACGGGAAAGCGCAGTGTCGGCAGGCCTCCGACCAGATGGACTGACGACATTAAAAAAGTCACGGGGAGTCGCTGGATGCAAGTGGCGCAGGACTATGCGGGCTGAAAATCATTGCCAGGAGGCCTTTGTCCAGCAGTGGACGTCCGTTTGCTGAAACGAACGAATACACAAAAATTTCACGTTTATAAAATAGACAGAAAATACGTTACAATAGAGTTTCTCATAAAACTCTACCGTAATACGTATTCTGACTATATTTTGTATTTTCTGACAATTGGTAAGATTTGAATCGTTGCTATTTTGGTCCAGTTGCACAATGCACAGCACAGCATTACTGCTATACGAGCTGTCATTGGAAGTATCTTTTTTCATTCACTACGTCACCGAGCGTATCATCATAAGCGACGGGTTTTCGGTATTTTTAAGAAAAGCCCGGAAGACAAACTGTCTAAACACAACTTCACATTGCCCGCAACACACTGTGAAAGCAAAAAGCAATATTTTAAGATTGATGATCGCATTCTTCTCCGATCAAGCACAAGGTTGAATGTCGATGTGCGGCGGAGTGTAAAGTCTGCTCCTGCGATATTGACTAGAGCCACACTTTACAGAGTTATTATTTTGATTAAAATCTGTAACGTGACGTCATGTAGAGCACCGAAAGAACAGAGAGTTGGTGAAATACACACTAGCTGACAGGCGTTGTTCTGTCGCATTTCGATAGGACATATTATACTATGTACCATTTACACAACCTCCCTGCAGCAGTGGCGCGTGCTCTTTGTGTGAGAGGTCGCGGGTTCAATTCGGTGGGAGGCTTCGGCCGTGGCTAGCTTGCACCTTACAAGCAACGACGCACCGTTAAACGATTTAGTCATCCAGCGCGATGCTGTGTAGAAACCGTAAGGGGTTGCTTAGTCCTTCGGGACACATCGTGAGGCAATTTGCATGGTTTAAAGTTCCTAAATGCTTTCAAAGGTGTGCGAAGTCTACCAATCCGCTCGTATGACATAGCCTTCGTGGTAGGTTATGGCCAAGAATATCTCTATCTAACGAAATTTTTAAAAATGTCCGTAAATGACATAACCGATCGACAAATTGATCATGTGACCTATCGAATACTTACCATGAGGGCGCAGTTTTGTGAATACAAACTATAACAATATTATATTCACCTGAAAGCTGGTGAGGTTGGGAAATAAACCAGAGACTGCAGCGAGTTATATATTATTAAGAACTTACCTAACGCCACTGTTTAAAGCGGCACTGCCAATGATATACATAACTCAGACATAGCTTATGTTACAGATAACATAATAGCGTTTTGGGCTTATTATTTAATATTAAGTTATTCTATTCAATAACTTTAAAACTTAAAATCAAATCAAATCTTATTTTGTTTGGTGATAGGTTTAACAAAGGTCTTTACTAGACATTTAACAATTATTTATTAGAAGCAACAATCCGCCATTCATGCAAAAATATATTTAGCTTATTTCCTAAACAAACATTTCATTAATTTTACTGTACTATGTCAAACAACCTTTTTATGTAGAACTAAATATGTCTGTTAAATATTCTTGAATAATAAAATTTCTTAATCAGATTTTTTTTATTTCAGTTTTAAATTCAGCAAGATTTAAGTTCCTGTCAGCTAGAGATATTAAAAATACTATTGCCGAATTACTCAGTGCAGATATGCTTGTTGTTTACTGAAAGTCAAATTATTCTTCATACGTTTAAGATTACAATATGTAAATATGTAATCTTTGAATGATAAATATACCAGATCGAGAAATCGATTACGTGCCTTATCAAACATAACTGTGATTCTCATACTTGTTTTGAATTTTGTTCCTCTAGCTACCTTCTAAAAGCAATAAAAAAAATATGTAGGATATTGAGTAAATAAGTCATTTGGATTATGCTATGTTGACAGACGGACAGTAGATATGACAGCCAGACGCCAGTCTACCCAAAAATTGTATATCTCAATTTTGTATATCAATGTTTCTGTAGTATAAATCAAGCGAATAGCGCTCATTGAAGTGTTTATGGCAACTCGGGAAATACCTCTTTTCAATTTCAGCTTAAATATTACGATTATTTAAAATACTGCTGAAAGCTTACGTGAGAATTTTAGTCCATATTTTATAGTAGAGTCTAAAAAAATCTTATATCCTTTATTCGCATATAATACGTTCGCAACCAATATGAATATTACTATCGCTGAGTATCTAATATTGGTTATTTCTATCTAGCTATTTCAGGAGATTTTCAGTAACTATCTATTAAAGATTTCGACGTGAATTTTGGTACACCTTTTTATAATAGTCCAACATCATTGGAATTAAACAAAATACTAAATTATTTTAGTCTTATTAAAAAAAGGAGGATTACCCGTCTATCTAAAAAAGGGGTCGCAATTTCAAAGTGAGATAATTATATCGCGTGGAATATAGGTAATATGAAAGGGGTAATACCTACATTACGAAGCACAAGATTTTATTATTTTTTATGCAAAAATGATATACTTACCTCATAGAAAATAATATTTACTCACACGATATTCAGGTCGGTTCGATACGACTAGTACCAGACTTATATGCACTTCTTCACAGATTTATTTGTACTTCTTTACGCGCCGTTTTTTTAGTTTTAGTTTTTTGTTCTTGTGATATTATTATGTTCTTCATAGGACAGCCTTAATTCTAAAAAGATTATTCGTTGTTAATTGATTGTTCGAAGAAATACACAAGTTTTACATAAACTTCTTCCATTTTGTTCCGAGACTGCCGCATCCACTGGATAAATTGACTCTTACGTGTCAGCAACATCAAACCGCGAACATCAAGATAGTTGGAGTAATAAAACATTATCACACGCTACTAACATTCAAACTCATTACAATTTTATTTTACGACACCGCACTTGTACGAAAAATAACATTTTCGGTTATTGAAGGCGGGAGCATAACTCCAATTTCCGTATTTCCCGACGGAATCCTAAAATGAGCGCCCCCCTCCCCCCTCGGAGAGGCGGTGCATTAAGATCATTGCATGTTCGTTTTGTTTTTGCCGAATGGAACACGCCGGATATCCGGTGAATTGTGCGATCATTTGCAAACGCCCTTTCGTTATAATATACTTGTTGACCTGGCAAACGTTGTTCTGTCATTAGGGATATAAAAATAGATAAGTTGTGATTTAAGCTATGCTATCTTTTAAGTTAGATCAAACTGCACAGTGTATGCAAATTTGATTGAAATCGGTTAAGTAGTTTGGGAGTCAATGGTGGACAAACAACGTGACGCGTAATTTATATATGTTACCGGAAATGTATGAAATCAGGAAATGTTTGCATTTCCAAGGAAATCTATAGAAATCCTAAGGTGTTAGGAAATGTGTAAAAGACGAGAGCATGGGAGTGCTGTCCAAATCAGATCTATGACAGCTCTAAAATATCGACCAATTCGGATCTGTGACGTGTCTGCCACTGCGTGCAGTGCAGCCGGCTTTCGCTCCAAAAATTACATCCAACCGAGCCGAAATGGCCAAGTCTTGTCGCCGAAGGCTACCAGCATTCCGAGGCTGCGGAGGTGAGACAACTCTAAAATAGCGACCATTTCGGACCTGTGACACTAATGTACAACAAATGGAACAGAGAGTGAATATTGTGTGCAACAAACTAATATCAAATCTCTTTTACCTCAGTCTAGTCTGAAAATCCGGTTTTACGTTCCCAACTTATTACCGGATTAAAATGAGACCGGACTCAGGGCCAATTATACAACTCACGTATAAATTATACAGGTCGCGTATAAACTCTAACTTGTATAACTCGTATTAGAGGTCTTTGCTGTGCAGTTCATCAGTTAATATTTTAGTTCGTGCAAACGAGCTTGCCAAAGTTTTCAGTTTTCCCCGCAAAACGAAGTCCACACTTTTTGAACAATGGTGTGGGCCCATACATCGCTTTCGGTCACGTTACGCTATTGCAACTATAAATGAAAAAATATTTTTTTGGTTGGACCTGCAAGCCTGAACTCAATGCTAAAAGATTTTTCTTACAAAAAAGTAGAGAAAAATTAATATTTATTTTCAAAATATTGTATCTGAGTATTATAACAACTGCAACCTCCGCCATGAAGCATCTGAGAGCATAGACAATACACTATATACTCTTTGATAAATACTTGTCACTTGTCCCAGAATTTGTCAATGTCGAATGTCGCCATCATGTAGCTGTCGGACAATGTTGCGAGATGCCGGAATTAAAAAACTCCAATTAACTGAAAGAAAAATCTAATTGAGTTAATAAATTAATATTGAATTACAAGATCACAAATATTCGAACAGTTTATTTTAGTGAGACTGGCTCACACGGAAAAATAATATTCAGTATTACTCCAACGCAATGGAAACCCCTAAACTAATTTAATCTTTTTATGTAAATATATTCGAAGAAAATAAAATGCAAAAAAGAACGATTGAAATCGACATTTATATTTATTATTTAAAAAAAAAAGCAAGTGCCGAGTTTCTTGCCCGTTCTTCTCGGTGCAGTGCTACTTTCCGAACGAGGCGGTATAGTCTTAACGTTTCGCAAGAGCCTGTAAGTTAGGCCTATGTGATAGAATACAATTTTTGAATTTTGAATTTGAATTTTGACACAGTTATTATTGTCTTGTATTCTACAGTCTGATCTAAGAATTAACGTAGTACCTACTTGAAAATAGGTTTTTCTTTAGTATAGTCTGTTACATGTTGTTCTCGTATAAAAGTGGACCGATCGTCAAAAAGATGGAGCATAAAAGTGGAAAAGTTTGGCATCCGGCAACACTAGCAGTCAGGAATGTGGAAACGGAACCTATCAGTATCAATTGAATTTCTTTAAATATTTTATTTTTTGACCCGTCCTTTACAATAACCGGTGATACCTTGAAAAAATTCTGTTATTTATTAAAATCGTCTTGTAATAAATATTACATCTAGACGCTAAACTTTATTTGTGTACATTTCTGCCCATGTTCTTTACCTGTAAAGTTTCTTCATACCCTTAAAATATCTGCGCTATAAGTAATAAATATATTTTGCTTAATATGATTTCTGATTCGTCAATGAAAATCGAGGGGTTATGATGGGGTTATTGGTTCCCGATAGCTCGGGAAAATACTGGGAAACATCTGGGAAAAAGCAAAAAATTACTTTCGGGAACCAATATGAGGTGAGTGGGAATTTTTGAGCAAAGTTTCTATTAAAAACATGTAGATTGTAGATGCATAAATATTATACCCAAAAAATTCACAGTCATAAACCAACGATGACGTGTAGTTAGTCTAATATTTACGATTAAAAACCGGCCAAGTGCGAGTCGGACTCGCGCTACGAGGGTTCCATACTATAAATGAAATAAAACATTAAAAGAATCACTTTTTTTCATGAATTTACGAGTATAATTTACATGTGTTTAAGGGTTTAAGGGGGGGGGGAGGAACGGTATTTTTCTCGACAGTTTGCTCAATAAATCAAAAACTATCGGGCATAAAAATAAATAAAAATCGGTTTTATAATACACAAGTAACGCCCTTTCATAATATGATACCCCACTCAATATTGTTATTTCATTTTAAAAATTCGAAGCCCTGGTTTTCCCCCCCTTTTTAAATAAAAATAAAACAATTTTCAATGTTTTCTGGCGTTGGGTCACTATTACCTAAAACTATTCTAAATTTTAAGTCGATAGCTTCGATTGTTACTGAAATAATCGGGTGTGACAGACGGACGGACGGTGAAAGTCTCACCATAAGGGTTCCATTTTTACCAATTTGGTATGGAACCCTAAAAAAGAATTAATAATTGAATTTTGCGGGCTACTTCGGCCGAACCACCTTAATACTGTTAACAGATGTTAAGTGTTCTATTAAGTTTTAAGTGAATATAAAAATTATGTCAAATTACTACATCATCCTCATAAAACGACTAAGCCGAGTCCAAGTAAAAGCAACTTAATTTCCACTTTGATGCAATATTACTTCCCCTACTATGACTCAATTTTATTGTACACACTCTTATAGTGTTACAAGATATTAACATTCATTGCTGCTTTATTATCAGAATATCTAAACACGAGCCTTAGTAAACGGCAATGGACGTGTATAACGTGTAAAAGTTTAAGTTTACTTCGAAGATGCCGTACATAGTAAAGCTATGGATATCACGGTATAAAACATTAAAGTCAACCACCGATCTCAAATAAATGACTTTAATTCATTGCTGACTGCAGAAACACCAGAGGTACACACAATTGATGGAAAGAATAATAAAGACAGAAACTGGAAAGATCTTTCTTTTTTGTTCGGGATTCAATCCTAGACTTCACAATCTAGAACCATGAAATAATAAAAGATGACATACCTAATCGTGGGTCTGATTGTGTAATAAAAACGTATTCATCGTTATCGTAATCGCTAGCGAATTCTGCCCCGCGATTGGCTGCCCCGTAATTGGATTAAAATATATTAATAGTATTTACCTATAGATAATGAAAATGATACCGCAATGGATGCGTACAGCCGTACATATACAAAACAGTCGATTTGAAATCGACCTACGGTTGCACCGTGGTAGAGGTCCGATGGTAACCAGTTCAAATCCGATTTAATCCTCGTATAATAGTTTCGTGTGTAACGCGAGAGACACAATGTTCTAAACAATCGTGACCATTCATTTTCTATTAGAACATACTTTAGATTTTAGTATCTTAGGACTTTTTTCTTAAAAGTTGCTCCAAAATATTCTCTCTATTTTTTTTTATCGGCAACCACTATGGCTTTTAAAACTAGATTAACTGCCCCTGCTTTGCTCAAGGAATTCTACGGGAAGCTCACGAAAGGTACTTATTTATCACTTCTTACATGAATTTTTTATTTTATAAAGAACAGCTCTGTACAAAATTTCAGTTTTTAAAGACCCTAAGTGTCCTGAACCAGGCCAGGTTCACTTATCACGTGCTCGAAGGAACTACAGGCCGCCGTCTCGACGTACTAATTTCAGGCGACCGCCGCGCGCCGGCTACTTTGCTCTCGTTAGTACTTGTACGGTCTATTTCAAGCGCTGCGTGCGCTCGATTGCGAAGCAACCTTACGTCGCATGAGGTAAAGTTACGCGATAGAAAGAGACTACAACTTTGCGTTTGTTGTGTGTTCTTTGCGGAGGCGAAGCCAGACGCTATTGCGAAGTGAATTGCACTTTTTGTGTCAGCGCTAGAGTCGCTATTTCTTCTGTACCTTCGCGAGCCTTCTGTACCGTTAGATACTATTATTATGTATTGCGTGCCTGAACTTTACGATACAAGGTGGGTGGACGATGGAAGGCCATGCTCCTTCGAAGGCCAATTATTAAAATTTCGTAGTTATTGCCATGTGATGACAAATTCCTTCTATCTACATAAACATCCATCAAACTAGAAATCACAGACGCGGCGGCGAATCGCTCGCGCCACTATTTTGGCAGTACGGTCCCTCGCTTCATTGATATCGGAAATCGACGACGTTAAAATAAGGTGGGTGTACCATGGAAGGCCACTCTAACAAATAAATAGTTATTATTCATCTATTTACTGGATAAATGAAACTAACAAATATTTAAGTAATACTTTGTTTTATTACGTGACATATAAACCAATTCTTTTTATTGTAGATTTAATCGCTATTTAATAACTTTTAGTCTTAAATGACTTCTTTATTATAATGGCCTTCTAAGGAGCCTTGTTCCTAGCAGCGCCATTTGGAAGAGTTCAATAAAACTTAAGTTTAATCAACATTGATCAAATCTGAAATTTAAAAAAGTGGTTTATATGTTACGTAATAAAACAAAGTATTACTTTATTATTTGTTCGTATCATTTATTCAGTAAATAAACGAATAATAACTGTTCATTTGTTAGAGTGGCCTTCCATGGTCCACCCACCTCATATTCACTATGCTGACACTGTATATCTGTTGGAAATACGGAACTATTAGAGCAGAAATAGTTAAAATAAGTTTTTTTAAATGTTATTTATAGCATGTACTTAAACCTTTTAGTATTTTCCATTTCCAGTTTCCAATAGAACAAAACGTAGACTATTGCTTCGCCCTGTCTCCGTTGAGGGTATAAACACTAATACCGGAGTGTGGACGAGAACGGACATGCTTTATTCGTTTGAACTCACTATTTTAAGGGAGGAACCACACTCCTCCGCATATTAATGTAATCACGAAATATTTATATATATTTGAATATTTACTGGTGCGTTGCTGAATTTCAATTGGCCTAATAAAGTTAAAAATTGACGATAAAAATAACAAACTCAATTCTTTTCAAGCGTAATACCACGAAGACACTAACTGGCTGTTAAGAATGCGTACATAATCGTTTTTTTATTGTTAGTAACAAAAAACAGACAAAGTTCTGTTTTATGTTAGTTTCTTACTTATTTAATTATATTGAATATAAAATTTGGCCAGTTCTGGTTATATATTATGCTTTTGTCAGAGACGTAATGCTGAGTAATTTAGCATCCATTAACGAATTATACTAATACTATACTATTTGAAATGATGTTTCTACATCGAAACTAGCTCTTTTTTCTTTCGTTCGGCTAACAGTCTTTATTTATTATTATTTTTTGTTATACTCACAAAATATAGTTTCTTACTAGCTATGGAAAGTTAATAACAAGTAATCGTACACGCTCCGACTACGTGTGTATCGTCCCCCACTCTACAAACTGTTAGCAAACATATATTAAAGCAAACAACAATTGCAACGAACTAAGAACAATGTAGTGTCTTTCCAATTCCACTCGTTAAATGGGTCACAGTTAAGTACCGACTGAAAACTATTTATTTTGTTTTAAACTCCATACTGACCGATACTAAATGCTCTTTCATTTACAATTTTATTAAGTAGAATTCTAATTTTATTTAGAGGAATGATGAAACGAGTAAATTGACATTAGAAGTGACACGAGCACGATTGCCAAATAACCATTATTTTTAGCCATATACAGTCAAAACTGAGTAAGTGAGAACTGAGTAAGCGAGAAAACTCTATGAGAGTATTTGCCGTCATATTTGCCACAGAATCGCAAGACCACGAAAGAAGTGGCTTTGCTATGTGGTTGATGTCCAGCGAACTCGATCGAAACGTTTCTTTCCACGTTGCTGATACGTACCGCTAAGGTGTGGAACACCCTTCCAGCTTCTGTGTTCCCAGCCAAGTACAACCTGGGTGCCTTCAAGAGAAGAGTGAATAGGCATTTTCTAGGCAAGCGCGCTCCATCCTAGACCTCATCATTACTGTCAAGACATGATTGTAGTCAAGCGCAAACCTATATTATATAGTAAAAATTTGTCCTTCTAACTCTAAAACTCGATTTTTTGTGAAACCTCTATATAAGAGAAAAAGAGATTTCAGTCCCTTGAGCTTTCACTTTACCAGCTTTGACTGTACATATGTTTTATTTCTTCGATTTCTTAGGTTGCAACGCTTTCGAAACAAATTAAAAAATTGGCAAAGTGCGTTTTGATTTCGCATACTGGAGGTTCCGTACTATCAAGACCAATTTTCAATACTATTAAGTAATTACCTTTGCCTGTCGAACCCAAAAATGAGCAAAAAAATCACGTTTAGGTGTTTAGTTTACTTTAATACAATTGATAATTCATCTTGATAATACCTACGGTACCCGCAGTACACGACCGCGATTCGCATTTGACCAATTTTTAATATTTTTCAAACGTTCCGTGCATTTTAGCAGTTCTGTTTATTACGCTGCAACATTAATACAGAGTAAGTTTTCATCGGAAACAATAATTTACAGTTGTTCATACATACGAGTCTTTTGAGCAGTTCCAATAGGCGAAGCACTATTTTTTATTAAAACACATTAGCGCCCCCCACTCGCGCTGTAAAGGCGTTGCATGATGAATAGATGCATTCGCTGGGGTCTAAGGTATGAGAGATCGAGAATTACTACTCTTTCTTAATATATAAAATTCTCTTGTGTCGTGTGACAGAGTTTCTGGCAAACTCCTCTAACTAACTACTCGACCGATTTATTTGTATATATCCTACCTATCCTATCACACCTACCGTAAGTAGGTGTGGGAATAGGAGGTAAACTGGTATTTTCAACATATTTCACACATGAAAATCTAGCCCTAAAGTAAGTGATAGCTTTTGGGTACTAGAGATAAGAGTACTACACATCATGTATCTTGTAATGTTTCGTTAAGTTTTATGTATGGTGCATTAATAATAAAAATAAATAAATAAATACTAGTAAAAAGGTAGGCTATGTTTATTGTATAATATACATAAATAATAACAATATGTATATAGAAAAATACCAATAACCAGAAACTGAAAAACATTCATGTTCATTGCTCATCACACAAACGTTTTACAGTTATGGGAATCGAACCCACGACCCCCGACGCAGAAAGCAGGATAGCTTCCAACTGCGCCAATCGGTCGTTATATCATTACAGAAAAATTGAACAAACGTTTTACTTCCATATTTCTGATACAAACCGCTCAGGTGAGGGAATATCCTTCTAACTTTCGTATTCCCAAGGGTAGGTAATTTGAGTGCCATCAAGAGAATAGTGAAAGGAATTTTCTAGGTGAACGCGTTCCAACCTAGACTTAACTGATGCCTCATCATCATGATAATCATATCAGCCTGCGGACATCCACTGTTGAACATAGGCCTTTCCAAGCGAGCGCCACCACACCCTGTCTATCGGGCATGATTTAAGTCGAGCGCAAGTCTATTTATGATTGAAAAACCTTAAAATCGCTACAAGCTCGTAACTCGCACCCCTCGCGGCTTGTTCCGTGCAAGCGACTGCAGCAATGCGATACACATATGCTAATGCCGAGTGCGATAGCGAGCGATACGCGCAGACCTGCGAGTTTTAGACACGGCCTCACAAAAATTGAAACCTTTTTAATGAGGTAAAAATGGGTTAGTACAGGTTTTTATACGAATTTTGAGTCGACTCGCATCGTACTAACGAATCCTCCGTACTTTTACAGCCAGCGCCATCTATGGATAGTCGCTGACATGCGATCAATAGATGGTACTGTGTGGCTCGTTTTCAAACACTTATTTATTTATTTATTTATTTAACACTTTATTTGTACACCACAAAACATAATACTAAAACTACGAAGTAAAAAAATTAATTAGTACAAAAGGCGGCCTTATCGCTAGGTAGCGATCTCTGCCAGGCAACCTACAGATTAGGAAAATACAGAGGAACCACGGACTGCAGGTGGTGCAACACTACAATAATTATACCTAAATTCAAATAAGTACATACTACTACATACACTAGATTACACAACTAAAAATAATAAAATAAATATAAATATTAATAAATATTAAATAAAATAAAATAAACTAATATATATATACTGAATACCAATACTAATAATACAATAATTATAATACACTTACCTTATTATCACTTAGTGATAGGAAACGAGAAAAAGAAAAAAATGAACACTGAAAAATTATCTTTATGTTTATTTCTTTAGAGTCTAAATTTGAATGTATTTAATCATAGGAAAAAACGATACTCGACTTTTACGCACTTAAGTAAATTCATTCAGACGGTTATCGATCATGTTGCGTTTTAAACTACTTTCAATTTAGCGCTCTATGTAAATAGCCATAAAATTGTTTTTTCAGTCATAGCTGGCTGTAAATGTATAGAGGAATTCGATTCGTTTGTTCGATGCGAGTCGACTCGAAATTCGTACAAAAACATGTGCTAACCCCTAAATAAAACTTCGTTTTTTTGAGCTTTTATATACCTAATTCCCTTTTTCCTTCCTCGCTAAATAGACAAAACAAAAATATTTATTTAATTCGTCTTGGTACCGGCTTCGGTAAACTAACGACCTTAGTTAGCGAAATAATTGACATATACCCTGGACAGGGCGGACGGCGTGAAAATATGTCGCCAGTTTATCGGTGCCAAAAATGCTTGTTTGGTCACCAGCAGTAAGACTATACTGTAGCTCGCTCTCCTATACAATTTTGGCTGTTTGCTTGTACGAAAAAGGTGTACGTTAACCGTTAAGATGCCCAAATCCCCAAATTTCCTAAGGGTGGCGAGCACGAATAAAATATCCCATGTTTTATGACCATAGCTGTCAGGAGAGTATCCCTTGTTTAGAGACGCCGGGAATAACTAAAACATCACACAAGTTATAGTTGATTATTTTATATCGACAAGTTCCGCGCGTCCTCACCCGCTTGTGCTATGAGAATGAGAACTAAGTGTAGCAACCTGGAATATACGGGAGCAGAATCTGTTTATAGACGGAACGGTAAAAAAAAGTTAAGAAAGCGGTAGTTTTTATGTATAGTTAGTATGGTTAATGTACTTCCGTGCTCTTTGTCGTGAGAAAAATAATGGATGTCGACGCAAATGATTGGATTATTTAATAATTTTTCATTGTTGTCATCAGACTTGATTGAAATGAAGCACAAGAGTATTTAAATGCAAGAGACAGGTATATGACATCTTCATTCACTAAATCTCAATCTCATAATATTTTACAGCAGCTTATTGGTTCAGCAAAAAATAACTGGACTGTTTGTCTGACTGAATATCTTTCTTATGCATCGTATCGTATGTTTTTTTTATTTTTTTTTATTATGCTATACAAGTTAGTACTTGACTGCGATCTCACCTGATGGTAAGTGATGATGCAGTCGAAGATGTTAGCGTACTAACTTGGAAGGGGTAAGTGTTAAGTCACCCCAACGGTTTCTACACAGCATCATACCGGAACGCTAAATCGCTTATCGGTACGTCTTTGCTGGTAGGGTGGTAACTAGCCACGGCCAAAGCCTCCCACCAGACCAATTTAGAAATTATAAAATTCCAAAATGGCCTGTGGCGGGAATCGAACCCGCGACCTCCCACTCGAATCCGAGCGTGCGTCCCCTGCGCCACGGAGGTCGTCAAAATGTACTCCACTACCGCAGGTTGACTGATATTGTATACCCTGCCGTAAAGCAATAGTTGTGAAGCATTTCTGTGAATCGTTTGGAAGAGCACTACAGTCAGAAACATTATATTAACATAAATAAATACCCGGCTGAGTTTGGGCTTCTTCTCAGCGGCAGGGCACGTTTGTGAACCCTCGCAAACTTAGCTTTAAGTCGACTTGTAGTTATCACCATACTTATGCAACAAATATCATATTGACGTTTTACAAGAGCTTGTACGTTAGGCCTATATGAAATAAATATATTTTGACTTTTGGTTTTTTACTGAATAAAATGATACTAAAGAAATAAGTCGTCACACTTACGAATGCTATTCAATGCGTACTTACTCATTGAAATATATTTTCATCTGACATACTTATAAGCATACTAATTAACATCAAGCAAATATCTACCTTCCCTCGCCATTCTTTGATGCGAAAAGTTACGAGTAAGAAGAAGCGCCCGTATTTTTGAAAAATGCTCCTAAGTCGGTCGGCGCGGTTTGATTCCATTGTACTTCGCAAGTTGCCGTAACTTAATAATAAGAGCCGCGTCAGGATATTGGGGACTTAAGGAGTTATGCACCGCTCTAATAATGGCAAACTATAGCGAATTATAGCGAACTATAGCGCAGTATAGCGCCGCGTTATTACGAGTATATCTACGCTGCAAACTTTGCTTCTACGTGTTTAGATGTTGCCGGTATATGCTGGTATACTCAAGATGCTTCTGAGCTAGTTAACTTCAGCAGATTAATAAAGGCGTTGGTAAAAGTTGGTGGACTGTGGTTTTTGAGAAGGAGGTCCCGAGTTTGATTCTTGGCACGGGCCAGTTTTAAAAACGATTAACGATTTCAGGCACTCATGAAAAGTCAACATTATTACCCATCTCTACGCTTTAGATGGCTAAAACTTATCTACATTTGTAAAAGATGCTTGCTATTCATATCTTTTTTTTTTTCTTTTTTTTTTTTCTCTCCCTTGTATCTGCGATCAGTCTTACGACTTTTATCAGATCTGTTGCGTTTCCTATGGCGATTACAGACGGGGGAGCCATCGCTCGACCGTCCGTCAAGTATCGAGCACGTGAGCTCGTTTCAGGCGTTTAATTTGTGGGGCTTGTAGTAACGAGCTAGCAAGGTGGTTGGGATGATTTGCAAGACGATCCTTGTGTTTTTTGCAATATTTGGTAATTTCCTCACTGATAGTTGGCAGTTCGAGGTATTTATGGATTTCGTCGTTGCGTGTATACCAGGGCGCGTTGGTAATTGTCCTCAGTATGTTGTTTTGGACCCTTTGGATGCGCAGCATGTTCGATTTACTGCAAGTACCCCACAGCTCGATACCATACAGCCATATGGGTTTCAGCATAGCGCAGTAAATGAGCACTTTGTTGTTGAGCCTCAGAGTTGATTGCCGGCCAAGCAACCAGAGTAGATTCCGGAATCGGGCATTCAATTCGTATTTTTTATTGTCAATATGATACTTCCAGGTCAGGCGTCGGTCCAGATGGAATCCGAGGTACTTCACACAATTAGTTGATGGCAGAGTATCTTTTCCCAACTTAACCGGAGGACAATCTCCTGGTCTTAGTGCAAACGTGATGTGCTGAGATTTGGATGCGCTCGCTTTGATTCTCCATTTAGAAAGCCACAAGTGGATTGCATCGAGTTGTTTTTGGAGACTGGCACTTGCGTGATTGGCATTTTGGTTGCAGGATAGGAAAGCGGCGTCGTCAGCAAATGTTGCTATGGTGACATCAGCAGATTGAGGTACATCACGTGTGAAGATATTATAAAGGACTGGACCAAGAACTGAGCCCTGGGGCACTCCTGCTAGGCAAGTGTAAAAGCTAGATCTGGCAGAATATTCATATCTAAATAATAGAAAAGAAAATTCACAAAATGTAGGAATGAAAATGTCATATATCCGATCGATAAATTGATCGTTTGACTAATCGAAGTTAACTGTCATTCTTATACATTTTTGGGATTTCCTTCAATTAAAAAACTTCTTCCTGCAGATTTAATGCAGGAGAAAAGTAGAAAGCACTAGTGACAGAAACAATAACTTTCCACATGTTAAAAATACATAGAAAAGTCGACATTTTGAGCAATGTGTTAAAACGTAATTAATACATTGAGTCTCTTCTAGTAGAGCGTGAAGTCTACATTTGATTTTTCCGGGTTTATTGGCGCTGCGCTGCACCGATGTCGAATTAGATTTCTATCGCACGATGTTCTCTGTCCGTCTGTCAGTACGCGCGTACCCACTCAACCGCACTACTGACGAACAGACTGACAACTCCAACTAATTGTGTTATTTAGACTGAACGTTTCATTCTAGCCGAATAAGGGTGTAAATGACAGATTAACCGCATCAGCTCATGGATTCAGTACATGATTTTAGGTTCCCCGTGAATTATCATTTCATTTATTTTCAGCTTTCATGTACAATATATTGTTCTTAGTTAATTAATATTATTATACATGAGACCCTGTTAGGGCGTTGCTGTTCTCAATGAATGGTCGGGGCACCGATTTTATTATCTGTCATATTTTCGTCAATTATCTTATCGGGGTCTTATGTACGATTTTATCTATCATTTACAGGTATTATCGTATTAAACCCTTGACCTTTAGGGTTCCATATCAAAATGGTGAAAATGGAACCCTTATAGTGAGACTTTCTCCGTTTTTAATTGCTAAACTAAATAATTATGTTTTTGTACACCGAAAGTATTCGTTATAGCTAAATAATTTTAATTTTTTCTTAAATTTTTAAGATACCGTACAAGACCTAGCCCAATTTGAAATATCTCCTTTAATTAATTTTAATTTAGGTAAACTTTAATTTTATTTTATCAATTTAAGTATTTTTCTGCAGTTAATTAGCCATTAATAAATTACACTGGTACCTATTATAAATTTATGGTTCTAGGAAAACTTCGCGACAACTTTCTTAATCTATCTTTTCTTATCTATCTTATCTTTCTTAGTCTATCTTTTAAGGTTGACTCATTTTAACGGGATATGTAGAACCCAAAATTAAGCTAGTGTCTCCATTTAAAAAAAAACTTCATGGATAACTCTTCCGAAAACACAGAAGTATTAACCACACGGCGGCCTACTGTTTCTTATTCAGAACTTAGTATATAATATAATTAATTAAACTTGTTTACGGTTCAGGAGTTGGGAAGTTCGTTTGTTGAAGGCTACGTAGGTAGTAACATGCTCGTAATATTAAAACTTGTAATTGGGTACAAGACATCTTGTAGCGCTAGTCGGAATAATGTTGTGGAGTCCTATACCCTTTGAAGCAAATCTTTTATTATCTACAGCTACAAAGAAAGTAGAAATCTAATATTATTGTGTATTGTGCTTCAGTATTAGTTTGTAAGTAGAAATCCAACTGGACGATTTGTACCTATTGATATAATGGAAAATTCTTTTAAAAAAAACCGACTTCAAATGCCACTACAAACATTAAAATAATTTTTAATGTAGGTACACCAATTCGAAGTCGGGCGACTATGATTGTACGAATTGTACGACGAATTGAGGACCTCCTCCTTTTTTTTGAAGTCGTTTAAAATAATCCTCATTCAGTTTTTAGGGTTCCGTAGCCAAATGGCAAAAAATGAAACCCTTATGGATTCGTCATGTCTGTCTGTGTGTCCGTATGTCATAGTCGCTTTTTTCAAAACTGTAAGAACCATACTGTTGAAATATTAAGGTAAGTAAATGTATTCTGTAAACCGCATTAAGATTTTTACACAAAAATAGAAAAAGCAATAAATTTTGAGAGCACGGATACACGGTTTCTACACAGCATTGCGTATATTCTGAGAATAGGACGTGAAATGTTTTCGTATAAGTCAGAAATAATTAATATGACAAATCAACGTTTGTAAGGTCAGCCAGTAAAATTAAAATTTGGTGCGCTACCTGGGAACATCCGCCTTGAAGTAAAATATACGTAACGAACAAATATTGTGAGGACCGACTGAGTCTTGCTGAAAGCTTCCGGAAATTGTGACTTCCGGTGATGAATACAACTTATAATGTATGCCGCTAGGCTTCTGTCGACCTACGTTCAGCTTTGCTATTCTACAAAATGAAATAGCTGCCAGACAGCTGCCAACCCGAATATGGCATGCAAAATTGTACTCTATAACAACTGACAAATTCATAGATGCAGAGATGTACGCTCGTCGCTGTTTTGCAGAATAGCTCGGCTGAGCCTAGATCTAGAATGTACCTTGTAGCTCAATAAATAAACAGTTTTGACTATCTAGGGCCAAGGTATATTTTCGTAGGCTATAATGCTACGAATTCGATAGAGTTATACGATTTTGGTAAGGTTCCTACTCCTCGCATAAACGGAATCGACATTCGAATTGATCCAACAACTTGTACTAACCTCACAGGAATAAGAAGCGGTACTGTGTAGCATACGTCAGAAGTGATTTAACCTTTTAGGTATAGCAAAATTTAAAACTCAAAATATCTTTATTTCACATAGGTCTAATATACAGGGACTTGTAAAAAGTCGGTATGACATTAATTGTTGCATAAGAATGGTGATACCTAACTACAAGTCGACAACTAAGTTTACGAGGGTTCACAAACGCCCCTTGCCGCTGAGAAGAAGCCCACAACAAACTCAGCCGGGTATTTTTTTTATGTTATCACCATTTAACATAATAAGTAACTAGAACGATAACACCGTTGGCTGCATTTTCACTTACTATCAAGTGAGATTGTATTTAAGTACTCACTTGTATAATATAGTAGAAATACACAGTTCTGCTATCACACGGACAGACGTTTGTGATTGATGATGGTTCCATTTGTATTGTATAGAAAAACACTTATTCACTTTAGCCAACTGATGTCCACAGCTGGGCAAAGGTCTTCTGCAGTGATTTCTATTCTACACGGTCTTGCGCCACTTTATGTATTCAGCGATTTCCCGCGACTCTATAATGTCGTCAGTCCATCTGGTCGGAGGTCTGCCAACACTGCATTTTTCCGTAAAGGATTTCCATTCCAGCACTTTGCGTCCCCAACGTCCGTCGGTCCTACGAGCTATGTGCCCCGCCCATTGCCACTTCAGCTTCGTGATACGTTATGCTATGTCGGTGACTCTAGTTTGTGTATGGATCTCCTCATTTCTCATTTCTCCACATAGAGATATTCCGAGAATAGCTCTCTTTATCGCTCGCTGAGTGACTCTGAGCTATCTCGTGAGGCCTTTATTTGGGTTGAATAACGGAGCACTTATTAGATAACAAATTAGTACAGGATGCTTGGAACACCACTATCTTACACTTCAGTACAAGTATTTCTTCACACGCACAATATTTTCTCCACTAGGCATTAGTACTTAATTGCATCATTAGGTTAGAAATAATTTCCCACTTATGGTTAACGAGCATTATTTTTTCTATGGCCTTCCAGAACTCAACTCACCCTATAAAAACGACATAAGTAACCTCATCTGCACGCAATATTCAACTCTGTGGTAATGGATCAAGATATATTTTTGAGTGCGGATTTATTGGAGTTAAAACCTTTTGTATTATTTTACGACCGTAACTAAATTCGGGGCAATCAGGAACAGTAAATAGGTGAAGTTATTTTATTAGTTGTTTTTGTATCTAAATGGAAGGTAGTTAATAGTTTTAGTTGATAGTCATTGATGCTTCGATTTGACTCTAGAAAACTCATTAATAGTTAGATAAGACCAAATATAATCACAGGCCTGTAGTGGTTTCTTCTAGCGACAGCTAGCGATAAGGCCGCCCTTGCATGCTATGTTTGCAATAAAGTGATACTGGCCAGGTATATCACTTTACATGAGGTGAACGCCTTGCTCTTCTTATCATTCTTGCGTATAAAAAAGCGTTTTTACCAATGAGCTATAAAATGTCAGATGTCCCATTTTTATTTTTCTACTACTTGCGGTAATACCTAGATCAAAACTAAGCCAGATATCGATTTATGTCTCCATTATCTATGCTCTAAAATAACAAATTTAGTAAAATTATACGTAGCAGGCACATGAAATTGTTTTGCTATAACTAATCCGCTACTTGAAAAGAATCTGTATGGTCCAATATGCAGGAACACTGCCCACATAAAACACAATACACAATTTTTCCAACACTTGCTTCAACGCAAGTTTCGTCCCGACACCACAACATCCGAAAGTGGAGAAAACTATATTTGTTTTGAAAGCTCCTTCAAGAAAATTCTATAGGGATTTCTGGCTTAGTTTTAGACCTATTACTGCATATAATAAGTATGAATGGAGAAGCGAGTATAAAGTGCATCCTTAAGGTGTTTCAGCCCTACTGGTCCACGAAATTCAAATTTTTATTTAGTTTTTCGCAAGTATATAATTAGCTACACATTGAAGGTTTATGGCAATGAGTTTTGCGAGCATAATCCTATTCCTATACCTTTAAACGAGCAATTCTTGTATATATATATATTTCTATATAATCTGGATCTCGGCAACGGGCCCAACGATTTTCATGAAGTTTAGTATGCAGGGGGTTTTGGGGGCGATAAATCGATCTAGCTAGGATTCATTTTTAGAAAATGTCGAATTTACTTAAAAAAAAAAATAATTAAAATATGACTTCTGCTGCCATCTATTAGCCAGTAGTTAAACTACCGAGCGAAGCTCGGTCACCCGGATATTATGTATTTATACATCAACATGTTTTAATAAAAACTTTGCTCGAAAATTCTCATTCACTTCATATTGGTCCTCCAGAATTAGAGCTATCGGGAACCAATATGAACTAAATGCGTCTTTTAAGCAAGTTTTAATTAAAGACTTGTAGATGCATAAATGTTGTGCCCGCAAAACTCATTGTCATCAGCCTACGATGTATAATTACCCAACTATAGTGTAAAACCAAATAAAATTTGAGTTTTCATGCCCGGATGGTACCCATCCTCCTTAAGCGTCGTATGGACGTGCCATATATGGTGCTATAGTGTACGGGCAGCAATCAGGCGCAGTTATTCTGAGCGTGAAGCAATCGAGGCGTCGGCGCGCGGCGTCACAAAGGCGTCTTCCAGTAATCTGCCGACAATCATCGCAGCCAGGCAAGCGTGCGGCGGGGCATGGACACAAGAAACTATGGAGCGGCCATTAAACAGGAGCTTTAGCTATATGACAATGAAACATAGTTTAATTTTTTATTAAGTCAAAAAAATAATAAATAAATTTTAAAAAGTTTGGTATTATTAATAGTTACTGAAATAATCGAGTGTGACAGACGGACGGACGGAAAAAGTCTCACCATAAGGGTTCCATTTTTACCATTTTAGTATGGAACCCTAAAAACATAAAAAAAAAAAAAAAAAAAACAAAAAAAAGTTTGAATATATCGCTAAATTCATCAAGTGACTTATGCGTAGTCTTTATATATATTATGTTTTTTAATTTCGTTCCATATCTAAACCATCAATCGTATCGCAACATGTCATAAAGCTAGGCAAGGCTAGGGCTAATACGTGTAGAGTCGAGGTGTATGCAATACCAAATCTACATATGTGATTGCATGCGTCCCCATTCTGTTAAAGTAGGTCCTAGTAAGAGAAACCATCCATTCAAGATTTTGGAAGATTTTCGTAGATTTTCCCCGTGCCGCAATTTTTTCATTTTCTTTCGCCTTGCCCCCTGCCGATACCCTCCGAAAAAAATTTCGTTTAAAAAAAGCAAAAAAAAAATCAGCTTTTCAATTCTAGGTCAAGTCTGTCTGTCTTCAAGGTCTGTTTTTTGAGTAAATGTTTCAAAAACTATAAAGGTAAAAAAAAAATATGTCCTGCAAAAAATGCATATAAAGTTGCCATATCCGTGTAGCATATTTCGTGGTGTCCATAGCGTATAGTGTCAAAATGTCACAGGCTTTACTGCGGCGAGGGGTCGAACGAGGAGCAACATTGGCACCGTAGCTTTAGAACATCCATCGAAAATTCTAAATGTTTGCATGAATATTTTATTTCAAGATTTTCTTTTGACAAATTGTCTAGAGTAGTTAAAGAGCTAAATGTTAAAACTTCCCGTCAAGAAATACTTCATTAATTTTAGTTTTCTGCACTTCTTTTCTATACAAACTTTTCCAATTCTCATTCTCTTCCGTTTGTGCTTTGTTCCACGATCTCAGGTACTTACTCTGTTTTTCGGGGTTTCAAATAATAAACGCTCTCAAGGTGTGTGAAACCACCTAATTTATATTCCACATATTTTGAGCTTTCCAATCTGTGAAGAGATTTCTGTATGTTCTACTAGCAAACGCCCGCAGCTTCGCCCGCATGTAATGTATTATACACATAAACCTTTCATTTGAATCATCCTATCTATTAAAAGAAACCGCATCAAAATCCGTTGCGTAATTTCAAAGATATAAACATACACAGGGACAGACAGAAGTTCCCTATAAGTTCTTTAACAATTTTTTTTATTCTTGTGCCTGCTTGTCATAAGCTTTTTTTTTTTTGAGAAATGATGATGATGATGAATCCGGGGTTTTCCATAAATGGTATTTATGACGTCACTCGTGATACCTCGACGTCGTAAAGCGTTCGCGATTCGAATCACTAATGAATTCAAAATCTCATTAATTCACCAAATCAGTTCGCAGTTCAGCCTCATATTACGAACAAGTTTATAGTCATGATGTACTAGTTACATAGCATGGGCGTAGCCAAAGGGGGGTTTAGGGGATTCAAACCCCCCCCCCCCCCAAATGGATATTAGATAAATACCAGCAGAGCAGCAAACGATGTTTTGTAATTTACGATACTTACGATCTACTGTCAGACCTACCGTAATTTTTACATTTTTATTATAAATTAATATAAATTTTCTTTAAATATTCCCCCCCGAAACTTATTTCTGGCTACGCCCATGACATTTAGATATGATAATTTTAATTGTTAATGAGTTCCATTCAATGTAGAGTATTATAAATATCAAGCAGTACGCTATATTACTGCTGACTGCCAATTGCATTAATTTGTAGTTTTATTTTTGTGTTATATTTGCTTTTACTTTTGTGCGGTGTAATAATATATTGTAGTACCGAGTGCAAAGTGAGTTATTAATGCCGTTGGTGATGGCATTAAATTAGCAAGAATACATTAAATACTTATAAGACATTGAGGATCTCCAAAATTAAACCACAAATTGTTTCTCTGAAATAACAAAGTTTTGTTTTATTACAAGTTTTGTTTTATTTTACAATTATCTAGTTATTATCAAGTTACGACAATTACACTTCTATCTCACCTGAAATAACAAAGAAACGACATTTAAAGTTCACTATATCTCGAGTCCTCAATCACATTCTTTCTATGAGTTTTTATTACGATAACAATGCACAAAACAATTTCAGCGTCCCTCGCCATTTTAAATCCTCGACACAGATCACTAATCATAGGTACAGACAGCTGATACGCGAAGCGCGGCAAATTCAAATGAATGAAATGTCACTCATTTCATTACATCTCCCCCCCTAAGAGCGAAAATTCTAAGCAATATATCTGTAAAATGTACTTATAAGTCATCTTCATATTCATTATCATCTCCTTCATCTTCTTCAGCCTCTGTTATGACAGGTTGCAATTTTGTTATATGAAATAATGTTGATTCTGTTTTTCTGTTGCCTGTATCAATCCTATAAATGGAATTCGATATTTTCTCTACTATCTTGAAAGGGCCTATTTTTAATTCGTCTAATTTCTTTCTATTCAGTCTATTTCCATTTTCTAAATATACACTGTCTCCTACATTAAATTCTTGCATTTTTCTATTTCTATCAAATATTTTCTTGTTATACTCATGAGATTTTATTGTATTCTCTAATGCCAATCTTCTATCAGCAATCCACTTGTCTTCCTTTTCCATCGTTTTGAATTCATTTGGTAGAATACTGACATTTGTACCATCCAGTAAATATTTTGGTGCAAAACCTGTAACGGAGTGTTCTGTTTCATTATATTTTTGTATACATTCTCTTGCCAGTGTTGTCCATGTTCTCTTATTATTTTTCTCATTCATTTTACACCTTATTTTATTTACTATTGTTTGGTTTAATCTTTCATTCAAGCCGTTCGAGAATGGTGTATTCACGGCTGTAAAAATTAGTTTAATATTATTTTCCTGCAAAAATTGTTAAAATTCTCTTGAATTTATGCCCGGATATTGATCTGTCAGGATAATTCCAATCTCATCTGTCTCTAGTACTTTCTTTGTTAAATTTATAAAGTCACATGCATTCTGGGTTTTCGAAGTCGCAATAAATGCATATCTTGTGTAGTGATCTACTAAAAGGTGTAGATATTTCTTTGTAGACCTAGATCCTCCAAATCCACCAATAGTATCCATTGACATTATTTCAAATGGTTTGGTGGCTGGTCCCAGTTGTGACAGTAATCCAATTTTTTTTTGACATCTTGATTTATTTTTTATGCATATTTCACATGTTTTACAAATATTTATGATATTTTTTGTTAGGTTTATAGCCGTATATATTGAACTTATTTTTTTCTGCAGTTGTCTGATCCCAATATGGCATAAATCTTCATGCACCTTTTTTATAAGTTTTTTACTAAATTCTTCTGAGAGGATAATCTTTTCCTGTTTCTTTATTTTTTTATAATAGATATTATTTTTTAGTATTAAATTTTGTTTCTTTTCTCTTATTGTTTCATTTTTCTCTTGGTCTCCAACTATATCTTTTATTTGTATTAAATTAACTATTCTCAATGTTTCCTCTCTGTTATCTTCTGGTTCTAATACAGGGTTTCGGCTCAAACAGTCTGCTTCTACATTTTCTTTACCAGGTATATATTTTACGGTAAAGTCATACTGAGATAGGTAGTATGTGAGATCACCCAATTCTTCATCTGTCCTGCATTTAATGTTCATGTTCTCTAGAGGTTTGTGATCTGAGTAAATGGTGAATTGTTTTCCGATGAGCCAGTGCTGCCAATATTTAACAGCTTCTTTCATAGCAAGACATTCTAAATATATAGCCTTTTTCCGTTTTTGATGTTCATTCAATTTTTTTGAGAAATATGCCACCGGTTTGTCTTTACCATCTAGTTGTGTCTGTTTTAATATTGCTCCAATGCCCTCCAAAGATGCATCGGTAAAGATTTTGATTGGTAAGTCTTTGTCGAATATTTCCAAGACCGGTTGCGAACATAAATATCTTTTTATCAGATTGAATGCTTCTTCACATTTCTCTGACCATACAAATTTCTCATTTTTTCGTAATAAATTGTGTAATGGATCTAAGATAATTGCACTTCTTGGTATATAGTCATGGTAGAAGTTTATTTTTCCCAAAAATTGTCTGATGTTCTTTTGCGTCTTAGGAGTTGGAAAGTTCCTTATTGAAATCAAATTGTCTTTTAGTGGTCTTACTGAATTGTTCTGAATTATATGGCCGAGGTATTTTACCGAGTCTGAAGCAAAGGATACATTTCTTAAACTTCAGTCTAAAGCCTTCTTTAATTATTGCCTCTAATACATTTCTAATGTGCTTTATATGTTCTTCAAAGGTAGACGAGTATATCAAAATATCATCAATATAGTTAACAGAGTATCCTGTGAGATTGTGTTTTCTTAGAATATTGCTTAAGATTCTCTGGAAAATTGCTGGTGATGTTTTCAAGCCAAAAGGGAGGCAGGTCCACTGGAAGTGGCCATCTTGTGTGACAAATCCTGTTTTACTTCTGTCTTCCACCCGTAATGGTATTGCCCAAAATGCTGAGTTTATATCTAGTGTAGTAAAATACTTGCAATTTCTAGTTTTAATAATTAGATCATCTATCAAAGGAAATGGTTGAGCTTGTGGTATAACTATTTTGTTTAACTCTCTGAAATCTACACATAAACGGGATTTTCTATTTTCACCTTTTTTAAACGCCAATGTCACTGGAGCAGCGAAAGGACTGTATGATTCTTCTATTAAATTGTTCTTTAGTAACATCGATATTTGCTCTTCAATTTCTAATCTATCTTGTATTGTACATCTGTATGGTCTTTTACTACAATATTTATTTACTTGTAAATCTATGCGAGCTTCATAATCTTTAACTGAACCTATATCATACTTGTCCTTAGCAAATATTGTTTTATATTCCTTTATAATTTTCTCTATCTCAATTTTCTTTTGATTATCTAAATGGTCTGTCATACTTATAAATTCCTCTGTTTCTATGTGTTCATTGAAATTTACTGTATATTTTTTTATATTATTATCTTCATTTCTGTTATCTTTAGACATCCTGTCTATTTTATTTGTTATTTTCTTTTGTTCTATCTGCAAGTTCTCATTTTGGGTTAATCTGAATTTCTTTATCATATCTAATCCGATTATGAAATCATCAAAATCTTCATTTTCTACTATGTATACATCCACCTCTTCTTCTAAATCAAATATTTTAATTTTTATTGTTATCAAGCCATCCATCTTCTTCACACCATTAACCGTTTTCATGTATGCTATGTTCACATCATCTTTTTTTTCTTTTACTTTTATTAATCTTGAATTTATTATAGAAATCTGTGAGCCTGAATCATAAATACCACTCACTTCTAGTTTATTTTCTAATAAAAGCTTGATTTTGATTAATGGTGTGCTTACTAGTTTTTTTTTCAGTATTTATGTCTACTTCAATTATGGAGTTATTGTTTACATTTTTAGTTTTAAGAACTTTTTCAGGTTCATTTTTATTTTTCTTGAACCAACATGACTCCTCCGGATGATATCTAATTCCTTTGTCCAAAGACTCACAAGTCTTACATGACTTCTTCTCATAAGTTTTATTTTTATTATAAAATGTACTGCTCTTTATGTTAGTTGAGTTTTTCTTATACATCGTGCCTTCATATTTTCTTATCTCGTTGAACAAGTCAGTAGTGTTGTTGAGTTCGTCCCTGTTTAACTTATTTAAGATAAATCCAGGTAAACCAGTTGCAATAAGATCTATCATTGTTTTGGAATCTATAGATTTGTTTATATCTAATAAAAGCCGTTCTTTTTTTATGGCATAATCAATTAACTGTCCTTCTTTATACCTAAATGCGAGAGCATATGTGACTATGTCCCATCCTTGGTTTTTAAAAGTTTCTAAAAACTTGTCTTTCCATTCACTCCATTTAGAATTTATTGTTAGTTTTATGATCATCGAGCTATACCAATCCAAACAAGGTTTATCTAAAAATAACCTCAAAATATCTATTTTTGTCTCATCTTTTGTTATATTAAAGCGCGCACACTCTTTTTCAAAAATTTCTATCCATTGCATCGCATTAGGATTTTTGCTTGTGAATTTTTCAATAATAAATTTTTCTGAGATATGTTTTAAGTTATGTTGATTTTCTTTCTTAGTTGTAGTTTCTATTAATTGTTCCAAGATTTGTTGCAAAGTGTCATTTTTGTCCTTTGCTTGTGTTGTGCTCACTTCATCTAAATATTGATCTAAAAATTGCATATTACCTTCCTCATCTACATATGTCTTCTTTAGATTTTCATCCAACTTTATCCATACTTTTCTACTCTGGTGTCTTTTTTTAATGCTATTTTTTACTTTTGCGAAAGTGTTCGTTTTAACAATATATGTATGATGACTCACCGGCTTCAGTTCCTCGGGTAAAACATAACATTTTCCTTCTTCAGTACATATTGAAGTTATGGCTAATACATTTGATTTGCCATCATTTGAGGCTATCATCGTAAACTCAAACTGAAGCCGGTCCATATTCTCTTAGTTCACAAAAATGTCGTTTTATAAGACATTGAGGATCTCCAAAATTAAACCACAAATTGTTTCTCTGAAATAACAAAGTTTTGTTTTATTACAAGTTTTGTTTTATTTTACAATTATCTAGTTATTATCAAGTTACGACAATTACACTTCTATCTCACCTGAAATAACAAAGAAACGACATTTAAAGTTCACTATATCTCGAGTCCTCAATCACATTCTTTCTATGAGTTTTTATTACGATAACAATGCACAAAACAATTTCAGCGTCCCTCGCCATTTTAAATCCTCGACACAGATCACTAATCATAGGTACAGCCAGGTGATACGCGAAGCGCGGCAAATTCAAATGAATGAAATGTCACTCATTTCATTACATACTTACTTGAGCAAGGTCCATAATCCACTTTTCTATCAAATATCTTTTCCCCCCCGTAATAAAAAAAACATATTCTTATACCTACTCAAAAAACCTGCATAAAAATACAAAGTTTCAGCAGCAGAGATTAATTTGTTTTTTAATCCGCTACTTGAAAAGATTCTGTATGGTACAATATGCAGGAACGCTACCCACACCATAGTAGATCTTTACGGTTTCGCATTGTGAAGTCAACATCTCCTGAGAATGTGCCGGTGTTGGGACGGAACGTACCTCGAAGAAAGTGTTAGAAAGGTAGCGGATTATAGCAAAACCTATACATAATATCTGCTGCTAATTATGAATTTCCGCAAAATAACCCCTGCTTCCTTTCAATACAAAGTTTCAGTATCTGAGCTTGTTAAATGTGAAGTACCTATGTATTTTGAAAAACTTGATGCAAAACACACATCAATTGTTTTTTTTGTTCAAGGGAGAAAATGGCGTCACATAAGTGAGACCGCGGGCGTCTCTAGTATTAAAAGATATAGATTTATTAGAAGCCAGTTTATCAGTGCGATCTCGCTAAGTCCTCTGGCAGACCGCCAGGGGGCGCGGACGCCCGCCAGCGTATGTGTGTGTCTGTTTACGACACACACAACTGTGTCTGTGTGTGTGTATTTATGACACACCATCCCCCATTACACCCGCGCTATTTGCCTTGATTACATTCCCCCGGCCAAACATTGATAAATATTGTCGGCCTCAATACATGGGATTGTGGGAATAAATTTTCTTCGTGGTACTGATGTATATAGGTATGTATTTTTTTGTTAAGTGTATTTATTTAGTTTTTGAAATCTTGTCTCAGAAAGATTGGATTCGTGATGGGTGATCTTTTGAATAAAGTCTAAAATAACAAGTAGGTATCTATCTGTAATTAATATTTACATTATTTTTATTTACTTAAACATGTATGTAATGTAGTATTAATCATGCACCTACAATAATTTTTTTTACGACTGTATTTATTACTGGCCTTAATAGTTTTAAAAGCTACCGACACAATGATTAATTTTGATTGTGATAGACAGATGGATGAAGTACCATCACAAGGATTAAGTACCACTTCGGTATGGAACCCTAAAATGACATGGCCGGATTCTGCCCTCGGAAAAAAATATTCATGGCCATTGACAAACAGTACGTCATATTAAAGCTTATAATTATGTCTTTACAATCGTTTAATCTTGAATGATTTTTTTACTAAATAATTGCTGTTCAAAATGTTTACTCGCATTTTCTAAGCTTTTTAATATGAAAAAATAATGAGTTCATAACCTATACGCATCATTTTTTTATAAAAAATCATTGCAATTAAAAATAGTTAGGCGCATTTTGTTGAAAGTTCTTATGCTGATATTATGTCTCTCGCATGTTTTCAGATCATAAAACTTAATCGATTGTAGAGACATAATTATAAGCTTTAATATGACGTACTGTTTATCGATGGCCATAATTTTTTTTTTCCAGGGCACAGCTCCATACAAGTTTCGGCCATGTCCTTTATTTTATTAGTGGTTTAAAAAGTGGCCCTTTAAGAAAGGCCGCTCATTTGATTTTCGACCACTTAAAGAGATTACTTTGGGGTCGAAAATGTAAGTGACTCGGGGTTTAGTGCTCCGTCCTAAAATCTGCATTCTCAAATATTGGCGCCATGCCAGGATCCTATAAAGCTTTAGGGTGCCTGACTTTGATTAGTGGACTGCCCTGTTGGTCCAGTGGTAGCTGGATCGACTGCAGATCAGGAGGTCCTGGTTTGGTTCCCAACTCAGGCAAAAAAATATTAGTGATTGGGGTGTTCTGCAAAGACTCTTGGAACCAGCCATTGACACAGTTTCAGTATTAACTTGTTGATGTCAAAACTTATATGTAAAAAATTGAGATGGGGAACAAAACTATTGAATTCACGACATTGTTACCACCTCTGTACCTACATAAAAGTTTTCACTTCAACAAGAAATACATTCAATATGTACTTAAGTGAATATTAGCACCGATATTAGCATCTTTTGACACCTGTGGTTGAGGCAATTCTAGTGTCACTTATAATATTGCAGCAATAGATAAAAATAGTAAAGACAGGCCGATCCGAACATTTTACGTAAACCTTCTTCATAGCAAAACAGTAGCGCCAACTGTCAAAATACCCGCCGCCGCCGCCGCTGACCGAACTACCGCGTAGCCTTAATTTTACTGTTGGTACTAATGATACCCATAAACTGGTGACATATTTTCGCGCTGTTTGCGCTGTCTTTAGTATACAAGTCTGTGATTGTAGCCAAATGGGAAAAAATTACGGTAGTCTAGAAAATTGGTGAGTTGTACTAATTTGACTGTCCTATATTATGGTTCATAAATAATTTACAGTTTAGCGTTGTGGTGAACTTTCAGACATGCAGTTTTCCTTCCTTCCTTCACCACTTAGCAAGTGATAAAAGCCTTTCACTCATATCTCTGAACCCGTTCCTGACACAAAGGTAGAAAAATAAAAACCTAAAAAGTCTAAAAGCTTAAACCAATTTGCTACACTGCTTAACACCGATCGATATCTAAGATCGGTCGATATGGAATGATAGGGATACATTTCCATCTCCTCATGAGATATCATAATAGTTATGTAATAACTTTCATAATATATAAGAATAATTGTATATCATGACATTTTGAAAAGAGCAAGTGCCGAGTTTCTTGCCAGTTCTTCTCGGAGCAAACCTGCATTCCGAACTTGGCGGTAGAGTTTTTGACATTTCATGGGCGCCTATTATTTAGGCCTATGTGAAATAAAGAATTTCATTTCATAGCATTATCTTAATGAATACCTAGGATAATTTATCTATGAATATAAGTTATGCTAGTAAATTTTGTGAACACCAAAATATAAGGGTCTGGCTTGGAGCCAAATATCTCGTCTGTATTTGCCGTCAAATATTGGATTGACCGACGCAAAGGAAGCCTTAGAATCCGGTTATTTGTGATGTTTCCTTATATTATAGTTAAATCGATCCTGAATGTAGCAGGAAAGAGTAAGCATTACTGACGAAAAGAATACTTGAGCGGGGATGATCTCGCGGAAAACTTTGGACTTTTTAGTAAAGAGATTTTACTTAGGAAATTGAAGATATACCTACATACCATGATTCGTCATAAATGCATAATTAGACAAACTTATAATTTTTATTAGCAAATAGCTACTGTGATAAGTCGCTACTTGCCTTCCTTGAAGTATAGTAAGAAGTATGAAGATTGTCATTTTCATACCAAAATGGTAAAAATGGATCTCTTTGGGTAAGACTTTCTTCATCCGTCTGTCTATCTGTCACACTCGATTATTTTTGTCTACGATCCCAGCTACATGTAGAACCGATATTCGTGCGAATAGAGCGGCTGGAAAATAGTATGTTTGGAAAATAGTACTATAACATTCTCGTGCCAAAATTTGTACCAAACTCCTCCGAAACGTCTCGACCGATTATTTATTTATTTATTTATTTATGTACCAGAAAATTAACTGAAAATTATACAAAGAAAAGACGTGCACAAAGGACAGCTTATCTCTACTGGAGAGATTTCTTCCAGGAGCCCTTGAATGTGGGAAAAATAAAGTTTGGAAATGCAGAGTAGGTACTGAAAATTGATATTACTATTGATAAAATATAAGATATATATATATACATATAAACAATATATATAAATACATACCTAGCTAAATCAATACATATAATACATATATATTTATGATATAATAAAATATAACATATACATTGATATACCAAAAATTAATTATTATTAGTCCTGGACCGAGAGATAGTGCTGTTTCAGTCTAGCCTTGAATGTACCAATAGAAGGATTGTCACAGAGGATATGGCTTGGGAGCGAGTTCCACAGTTGCGCTGCAAGCACTGCAAATGATTTTGAATAAAAGCTGGTGTTATACGAGGGCACCTCCAGAGCCTTCACTGCAACACAGGATCGCGTTGGTCTGGCTCTGGGAAGAGCGACCTGAAAGCGTTCACGCAGATAGACAGGGGATGACGATTTTAAAATTTTGAAGAGCATTGTAAGAATATGAACATTCCGGCGAAAGCGAATACGGAGCCACTTCAATTGACGTCGGAATTCTGAGATGTGATCGAATTTGCGCAGTCCGTAAATAAAACGGATGCACAAATTCTGGAGTCGTTCTAATTTATTGAGTAGTATTATTATGAAATTTTTTGCGTACGTTCGGTAGGACTGAGAGAAAGTCATAAGCTATTTTTGTTATATCGCTAATGTTAAAACAACGTTAGCGTCAGCTAGTCTAACAAATAAAATTCTAGTGTCAGTGTTTGTTACCAACCTTGTTTTGTCTAAATTCGGTTCGCTTTAACCTAAATGGCAACCAAACGTTTGCCGGGTCAGGTAGAGTACTTATAATATTGTTTCTCATCCAATCAATTTCACCGATACTCCAATAGATCGCTCGGCGCAGAGCTGGCCACCCGCCAGACTCCCCGCGGCTGTTTGCGGCAAATATTGAATCGAGGCGACCACAGGAAATCTTGTCCGAATTATTTGTGTACCGCTTCCTTATTCCTTTAATACGCCCGGAATGGACCATAAAAAGACTTAGGTATTTCCCTCTATAGTAACTTAGTAACAATAAATGTATGGGCCGTTGCTTAAGCTGAATGTTTTGGAGCGATTCCAAGGTTATTTTTTCGGGTGTTTTAGTAGGTATTTGGATAAAGAAACCATTTTGATGCCTGGATAAGATAAATGTGGGAACTGTTTATTTTTGTTCGTGATAAAATTCACAAACTTGCGTAGAGCTGGGTTTCAATTGTTATTTTTGGTCATAGTTTATTGAATTATTACCAGGTTTTTTAAATTAATATTCCAGAGGAGTTAGTATTGATTACGCCTTAAATTTCTAAAATAAATTTAATTTGATTGTTTTATAGACCGAACGAAGTACCTAATTCTCAAGGTAATGAAAGCTTTCGTTTAAAATAATTTTAAAATATAATATGTAAAGATGGCTGTAGCAGGAACCAGCATCTGCAAGAGAAGAAGCTCTTAAGTTCCATTAACTAAATTAATCACAGTCAAACAAGTGTATAAAAAATATAGCACGTAAAAAATAAAAGGACCTCCTCGTTCCGAATCCATTCATTCAGTGAGTGAAGTTCAGCGCGACCGGTCGGCACTTGTCATTTGTCAGTAAAAATATCGCGTCATGCATTATGCAGCACCGCCCTTAGCGCCCACTCACTCACACACACACACACACAGCCGCTGACACTCACATCGAATTCGACATAGATATTTGACCACTTTGGCTTTCACAGTGGGAGAAAATTCGGAAAACTTATGACATAAATATAAATAATAAATATTTATAGAACTTGACATTTTGCAATTTAGCTTTAAAGTAAGCGACAGCTAAAATGTTAATTGTACTAGAGAATTGATAAATATATTGAATAAACATTATATATTAGGGATCTGGGTGAATTTAAAATAGTAAGAAAGTAAAGTAAAGTACCTTCTATAATTTTAGATTCATTTTTACTATAAGTAATTTTGGATTCATAATCTCAAAAAATGAGGCAATAGTTGATTAGGTATTAGGTACTTTATGGCAAATTTTAACAAAAACTGTAGGTAGGCACTGAAATTGACATTCAGTAGGTATTGATATAAATTGTAGAGATGGCGCTGTAACATTATTTGTATTTTTTTTTTAACTTTTATGGATACTCGATAAGATCAAATAACAACAATACGAGTTAATCCTAATATTTGAACATCGTCCTCAGTAAGAAATTACAAAACATTCTATCTGGGTACGATTTTACTGTATAGCGGTAACTAGCTGCAGACAAAGCCTTGCGGAAAAAAATCAGAGCCAATTCAAAGTAATTACGAGTATGTAATCCTAAAATGACCATTACCGGGAATCGAACCGGGGAAGTACACCCGCTTGGATACTACAGCGCATCAACTTTGCAAGGGAAGTCGCCAAAATACGTTACGTGTAAAATTTACGCGTTAGTGTACTTGTTCAAGTTGAGAAGTGTAGAGATATGGCGATATGCCAATTAAATCTCGAGACGGTGTGAGCGTCGGCCGAAACTACAGTTCTCTAATGAAATTGTCCATAAATCTGGCATATTGGACTGGCGACATGCCTAAC
The DNA here is from genome assembly GCA_963855885.1 of Coenonympha glycerion. NCBI lineage: Eukaryota > Metazoa > Arthropoda > Insecta > Lepidoptera > Nymphalidae > Coenonympha > Coenonympha glycerion. The sequence goes on along the minus strand of OY979649.1, from coordinate 531,176 downwards.
TACGGTGTTTTCCTTCCCTCTCGCCTCGGAGGTGTGTCTACAGACGTGCCAACTCGCGGACCAACCTACGACGTCATATGTCTAACTAGGTTGCTTTTCAACCCGCCTCATGGAAGGGTGTAAAACGTACCAACTTGCGAACCAACTTGCGTTTTCTCCCTTCGTGGAAGTATGACTACAGACGAACCAACTTACAAAAGAATTTTCCTTGCCTCTTCTGAAAAAATGTCCTTACTAGTAAGTAGCGTATGAAATAAAAACAATCGATAGACCAAATAGTGAACCAATATGCTTCGCAACATACATTTGGTATTTTCTTCCTTCGATAAAATCCTAAGTAATCTTGTGAAACAGTACAATATACGAAACAACTTACATCGTGACAATCCTAACTATGATTTTTTCTTTTCCTAAACCCAAAAAGACAAGTTTTCCAAAGCATACAATTGTTTATTAGGTCTTGAAAGCTTTTGTAAGATGATTCAATATTATATCAGGTACAGGTTGGGTTCTAATTCGATAGTGGTGAATGTCTTAGGATCAACTTGTCGGCACGTATGTAGAAGTAAAATATTCTCAGCCAACATATTATACGTGCTATATTTTATATGAAACGATTCGTAGAAATTGCGCGGATGTATTAAAGAAACCGGATTATTCGGGTAAATACTTGTTTGTCTCCAAGGGTATTCTGTTTTTCGTGTACATACTGAGCAAAATATTTTTTTATTTAGATTTATTAATACAATGTTGGTTTCTATTGGCGTGAAAACCAATTTAACGCTTATGATGTTGCGGTAGGTCTGAGATTAGGTCGTAAGCTTTTTTTAGGGTTCCTTACACAAAGTCTAAAAACGGTACCCTATTATTAAGACTTTGCTGTCCGTCCAACCATCCGTTCGTCTGTCACTAGGCTGTATCTCTTAAACCGTCAAAACTACATAACCGTGTGACTTGAAATTTTCACAGAATAAATGATGTATTTCTGTTGCCGCTATAACAATGTATGTATTAAAAATAAAACCGGCGAGTCGGACTCGCGCACCGAGGGTTCCATACTATAAAAGAAGTAAAACATTAAAAGAATCACGTTTGTTCATGAATGTACTAGTATAATTTACATGTAGGTACTTTTGTTGGCGAACCGCAAACCTAACTTTGTTTTTGGCGGTTTATTGTTATTATCAAAAAAAGTATAATAGAGAGTTGATTTCATATTTCCTGTAAAATATACGTTAATGTTTATTGATAATAATTATTGAATGAATGAATGAATGAATGAATGAAAACTTTATTTCTATTTTGTGCCACTATAACTATATAACAAAACTACTACTAACACATACTATAAGTAACTATAACTAAAAACGGGGGCTGAAACTTCCATCGCTTGGGCAACCAAGACAAAAAATTGTCCAAACGATGGAAGCCGCAGGCACCGCTTGTTGCACGTGGCACAACCCAGAAATGGGCCCCAACTCAGCATGATGCTGTGTGTCCCGTACCTACGTATGGAAGCACACAGCGCTGATTTTCAGTTGAAGCCCTTTCTGAATGACTCCACGGAGATGCATGACATCCATTTTTTGCTATTGTGGAGAAAAACACAAAACAAAGACTAAGAAACTAAAGTGTAAGAACTACAAAAAGAAAAAAAAAAATTAAAAACTATGATTAAACTACTAATACAGATAAATTATATATACGTATGCATAAACTACAAATGTAAATCGAAATATATAACCGTAATATGTAACACTAAGATACTATATAAGTAAACACTAACTTCACTACAAGAACGAGAACTCCGCCACGTGCTCTTGAAGCTCAATCTGCTTTTCTAGTAAGTATTGCTTGAGCCTTTTTTTGAAGGCCAGCTTACTTTTCAAATCCCTGATTGGAGGAGGGATGTTATTCCAGCATTTAGTGGCGGAGTAAGTGAAAGAACCCCTAAAAGCCGCAGTGCGGTGAAGTGGGACCCGAAGCGGATTGCGACAGCTTCGATTACCCCTTTCGTTATCATTCGCCCAGTTTAATTTATTAATAAGGTACAAAGGCTTACCCAGAATGAACACACCGAACAACAGACCAGCGAGGTGAAGCTTTCTCCGAGACCTCATTTTTAACAGTCGATGGTCATTAAGGAAAGGAGTAACATGGGCTCTAGGAGGAATGTCAAAGCAAAACCTCGCACACGCATTTTGAATGCGTTGTATGAGGCGCTTAGTTCGGCACAGCAGACGAGGGCCGAAAACGACATCCGCATAATTAAGTTTTGACAGAACTAAAGCCTCCACCAGCTGGGAACGCACCTCTATAGATAGATATTTGCGAAACCTGTATAAAATATTTAGCCTGTAAAAACAATTACGCACCACCTCTGCTACATGATCCTCGAACCTCAAGTTTGCATCAATGAGTAGCCCCAAATTACGCGCTTGTGTAACACTTTCCAAGACGGTACCCTTAATACTAATATTTTCACGAGGACCTAAGAAATATTGCAGATTTTTCGATTCATAAACTTCGGAAATAAGGGAGGGGTACGGTATTTTTTCCGACAGTTTGCCCAATAAATCAAAAACTATCAGACACAACAGTAAATAAAAATCGGTTTTAGAATACACAAGTAACGCCCTTTCATATGATACCCCACTCAATATTGTTATCTCATTTTGAATTTTCAACAACCGGTTTACCCCCCTTTTAAATAAAAATTAAAATAATTGTCAATATTTTATAATTGAAATGGCGTTGGGTCACTATTACCTAAAACTATTCCAAATTTCAAGTCGATAGCTTTGATAGTTACTGAAATAATCGAGTGTGACAGACGGACGCACGGACGCACGGAGAAAGTCTCACCATAAGGGTTCCATTTTTACCATTTTGGTATGAAACCCTAAAAACGTATGCTTCTAGGGTTGTCGCGTATAGAGAAGCTCGTATTAAATTGTTATGAGACGAGAGAAGCGAGCTGAGGAGTCAGTGGAGCGGATACCGCTCTCGAGAGCTCGGGGCGCTATCGACGCCGCGGCCACTCGGAGCAAATGCACTGTGAACGAATTATCTACTGAGCTTGCGAATTGTGCCAGGGATGCCCTGTGTGCTAACTGTCAACGTTTCACGACCACAAAAAACCGGCCAAGTGCGAGTCGGACTCGCGCACCGAGGGTTCCATACCGTAAAAGAAGTTAAACATTAGAAGAATCACTTTGGTTCATGAATTTAAGAGTATAATTTACATGTAGGTTGCCGGTTTATTGTTATTATCTAAAAAAGTATAATAGTTAGAGAGTTGATTTTATTTTTCCTGTAAAATATACGTTAATGCCTATTGATCGTAATTATTTCAGATTTTTCGATTGGTAAGCTTCGGAGATAAGGGGGGGGGAACGGTATTTTTTTCGACAGTTTGCCCAATAAATCAAAAACTATCAGGCATAAAAATAAATAAAAATTAGTTTTAGTATACACAAGTAACGCCCTTTCATATGATACCCCACTCAATATTATTATCTCAATTTGAAAAATTTTCGACCCGGTTTTCCCCCCTTTTTAAATAAAAATAAAAACAATTATCAAATTTTTACGATTGTTATGCAGTCGCGTCACTATTACCTATAACTATTCTAAATTTCAAGTCGATAGCTTGAATAGTTACTGAAATAATCGAGTGTGACAGACGGACGGACGGACGGACGGACGGAGAAAGTCTCACCATAAGGGTTCCATTTTTACCAAATTGGTATGGAACCCTAATATTAATGACAATAGTAAGTGGCTAATTTGTCAACGTATAGCTCAAGACACTAGATCGCTTAAGTTGCATATTGATAGTAAATACGAGTAAATAGGCTATAATGGAAATAGATTTTAAGACTTACCGCCAGCGATTTAGCTTTCCGGTGCGATGCTGTGTAGAAACCGTTGGGGGTGACTTTACTTACTCCTTCCAAAGTTAGTACGCTGCAACATCACTTGCCATCAGGTGAGATCGCAGTCAAGTACTAACTTGTATAGTGTAAAAAAAACGATTTTTGAAAATTCTTGTCATAAAAGGTTTCTTTTCTCAAAAAGTCTATGCAGAAGTCATATACCTAAGTACTGGTTAAAATGAGAGTTTCCTTATTTTAAGACTTTGGTGAAATTCCAAGCTCTGATTCATTATTTGGAGTTTCTTATAATAAAACAAAAAATATAATTTGCATAAAAGGGATATTAGTTGGTTATGTGTAGGAAAAGATTATGAAATAATTTGCTTGGCTGAGAGTTCTCCATGTTATTTTTGATAAATAATTTTCTACACCAATGAAATATTATGGCAAAAATCCTTCTTTTCACAAATGTTATATATCCTACTACTACAGAGAGGTAAATAAAATATAATAAAAATATTTTTGCATGTTTGTGACAACCCTGCCGGACGTGACGCTCGCTCGGACGCGCGCTCTGCGCCGCACGTGCTACGAACGAGCTCAGTAATAAGACTCGAGTGCGGCGCACTCCCCGCACGTGCACCTAAGTACCTGAGCTGCAATTTAGTACGTACTCAAACCCAAACGTTTTCACTCGAAGGCGTAAAAATTAAGCCCCAAGTTAAGTGTTAAAGGCAACTCTTGACGACCTCCGTGGCGCAGGGGACGCGCGCTCGGATTCGAGTGGGAGGTCGCGGGTTCGATTCCCGCCACGGGCCACTTTGGAATTTTATAATTTCTAAATTGGCTCAGGTTTTCTGGTGGGAGGCTTCGGCCGTTGCTAGTTACCACCCTACCAGCAAAACACGTGCCGCCAAGCGATTTACCGTTCCGGTGCGATGCTGTGTAGAAACCGTTGGGGTGACTTTACTTACCCCTTCCAAGTTACTACGTTAATACGTTAACATCTTCAGCTGCATCATCACTTACCATCAGGTGAGATTGCAGTCAAGTACTAACTTGTAGTGGTAAAATTAGTGTCGATGGCAGAAATCTTCGCCGGCATATTCACACCGTTCACAAAAGTTTACTACGATAGAAGTACTTACAATTCGCACGACTTTTTACCCATATCTTCGCCACTGACCATCCAAATTTCACAAAAAACTATACAGCTCCTCGATTTAGTACTATCAATCGATAGAAAAAAACCCGAATTCGATAGGTTGTTTGCATATTGAGTTATCGCTCCGACTAACTTGCTTGCTTGCTTACTTGTGGACAGACTCATGTTTTTTGAGGTTTTCTCATGACTGAAATCACCAATTTTGATGCGGTTTTCGCCAGTAGACGTGAAATTCCCAGCACAAACTACTACCAGCGATACTTATGGGTCTAGCGGTCAACCCTGGTCTGCCAGGTCAAAAAAACTGTTTTCGAAATTCTGCCAAAAGCAATATATTAACTCCGGAACGGTATGAATATGAAAAACATTTAGGGTGACGAGAGCAGTGCGTAGAACGTTGCATTGCAAAATCTGACGAAGCCACTTGGGGAAGAACACAGAGGTGTGTCTGCCAAAAACAACTAGATATATGTATAATTAGCTACTTAAATGTAATTGAATAAGGAAAAATAAAATAAACTATCTCCTTCCATGTCCTATAATATAGAGATACTAATTTAGTGTAAAAGGAAATAGTACACAGCCTAAATATTTCCATCAATGCCGTCGGTCAATCCAACGATGGATAGCAACCGACAGCTAGTCTGGATGGATGCCAGCACTTTGTAAAGAAAATGTTAATACTTAAGTGTAAATGAATATCTCTATTTTTCACATGGGCCTAAATTAAATTACTTATTAAAGGCTTCTATAAAAAGTCAAAACTTTACCGCCAGGTTTGGATGGCAGATTTGCACCGAGATGAACTGGCAAGAAACTCGGCATTTGCTCTTTTCAAAATTAATGTCATAATAATATACTAGTTTCCTTACATAGTTTGAAAAATAATTACATATTTTTAAGATATCTAGTGAGGATGGAAGTTGGCATAATATTATAGCTAAATAAAATACTCTGAAGAAAAAAATATCAGGAAATAATTGGTCCAATTAAAAACGTGTTCTTACACGACTGCCCAAAAAAAGAGTGTAATGTTTTTAGGGTGCATGTATGTATTTGTGAGTTCCTTAATTCCACCATAACTTCTACACGGCTGAATAAATTTGGACATATAGGGTATCGTTACATTGTTTTGGAAAAAACGCAGTCATGTTTTTTAATTATTTAATAAAACTTAGAAACAAAAGCGAGTTTTCAAAAAAAATACGAGAAATATCCAAACAAATATAAAGCATCATATAAATTCAAACCAAGTTACTGCAAAACCAAAAAGCAGTGAACCATTAAGGAAATAATGGAGACACGTGTAATTTGACAAACTCCTTGAACCGGTAAATAGAAGTCCCGAAGCAAATATTACTTTGGTAATATTATACCTTCATTCCGACGGTAATACGTGGTAATACTCTACCAGCCGGGCGTACAGAGCAGCGGGCGACAGAGGTTCACTCACGCATATCATATTGAAGCCTGAATAGCTCGATGTTTTAACAAGTGGAATTAAAATAAATGGTGTCAGGTTCGTTTCTAAAATAACTAGTGGTTCGCCTCAAAATTATAAATCAACATTAATAGGGTAGGTATTTTGCTCAACTCAAAATGTTAATTTAACTAAGTAGTTCTTTAAAGTAATTATTTCTAACCTAGTTTATCATAAAGTAACAAAAAAAATGAGTTAAATACCGTATAGTTTGCTGATTAGCAAACTTATTTAGATGCCGATTAAAATGAATATGACTTTATTTTTCTCGCACAGTCAGCCCACTGATTACGAACATATTTTTTGCTGTTGGAAAAGCAATAGGAAGGGCGGAGAATGTTTTAAATCCTGGTGTATCTTAGGTACATTTACCTAAGGCTAATTAAGGCTTAGTTTTCCTGAAGAGATTGCTATCTTCATCCACTCTCGAACATGTTGTGTAAGAGCAAAGGGGACGAATACGCGCCAATTATACGAAAACAACGTTTTTCCAAGCGAACATTAACAGCAAGCGAATTTAAGAAGGAAATTAAAAACTGTCAAGTAGCATAACTAGTAAATACTATTAAGGTTATAGAGGTTTGTTTTGTTAAAATAAATTCATAATAATTCAACAATGAAACCAAAAAAATAGGAAAAATCGTCATCTCTTCAGTTTTTTGGTGATCGAGCAAAGTTTTAATTTTTGGATTTTTATCATAAGATAAGGATGTTTAGGCATATAATTGGGGCAAGAAATGAAACACTAACTTTAGCCGTTAGCTTCTTTAATGTTCACTCGAACATGGTTGACGAGTGACTGTTTAGGAAATGCAATGTCATCATGTAGTTATAATGCGCCTGTTAGAATCTAAATGCAATTATCAACATCTGCAAAATTGGTGTTGTGAAGGCTTAGGCCGGAACAAAGGAAAATGTCTATTGTATATTTTTTTCAGTGCAAAAATAAAAGTTTCTCATCATTAAAAAATAGGTGAAATAGGGAAAATAACCCCTTCATTTCTACGGTAATAATGTAGCCCGCTCACGCGTACAGAGCAGCGGTGCACAGAGGCTCCGTCGCGCGTATCACATCATCGGATCACGGTTTACGATCGCGCGGTTTGCTTGACTGTGTTTGATAAAAATTATGACTCGGAATATTTACTGCGCCGAAATCGAGATGTGTGATTTGCAGTAAAAATGTATTAGATACTTACTTACAAATTGTAAGAAATTTACCTGCTGCAGGGAAATGACATGTTATTAAAATAACAATTTGATTTCACCATTCTTTTAAAGGAAGAAAGTAGTCAAATCTCTGTGACTTGGTGAATTTACAATAAACTCTACACTAAAAAAAGATTCCGACGAATTAAGAACCTCCTCCTTTTTTTGAAGTCGGTTAACAACTCGATAAACACTTAGTTATTAGCATTTATTTGAATGTTTTGGAATAATATAGTACCCTACCTCTACTTAATATGTCAATAGCAACGATATAAATCTTTGGTCAATAGATCAGGGATTCAAATCAAGGGCTTTTCGGAGTTAAGGTACTCTTTGGAAAGTAAATTTCACTATGATGTAAAGGAAAATATCGTCACGAAACCTGCCTTGCATGACAGTTAACTATGATGTACTCAAAGGTATGTGAAACCCGCTAACCCGCTCTTAATCAGCATGGTGAGCTATGGCAAAACTCTCACTCTAATAGGACACCCGTCCCCAGCTGTATGATATAGAAAAGAAGTTGATGATAGTGAAAGATGACATAATCGTGGACCAGTACAGCAGGGATGAGATGTTTATTCTGATCACCATATCTACAGCTTCATTATCGGTGGGTGTAATACTCAAAACTGCACCTTAATACATGTAATTGCCATAAAACCCCTAAAATCACCGCGCAATAAAAAGGCGATGAGAATGCCCTGTGGGAGGAATCAGGGGACTCGTAAAGTTTGCTCGCGCAGGCAGCGGGGCCTGATTGTCTATGTCAGCGTCTAATCAGGCCGCACATGAATTATTTATGTCCTGATGTAGGGTGGCCATGGAATGCCATGAATGGCGAAATGCACCAAGATCACAGAATACTAAAGAGTACCTTTAAAGGTCGCTAAATCATTTAGGTTTATTTCCTAAATTTTTGTAAACTTACATCTTATCTCTCTTTCACACACACACACATACACATTGCGGACTACATTTGTGTAATTCGTCGACGGATTGCATGCTACTCGTAGCTAAGGTTGGACAGGTTTCTTCATAAAGTTATTTAAAGTATTCTATGATAAATTATACTGAACAGATGACCGTTACTAATAATAAGTATGTGATGTGGACTCAATAGGGTATTTGACTCCAATTTTTTTATTACTTTATTATAAAGTAGAATTAAAATAATGACGTGCACTGAAAGAACTAATTAAATCGATCAAATAACAAAAAAGTTATAAGCATTTAAAGATTTGTGATTAGACAGAGATAGCAACAGAGACATTGTGACGTCACACCGTACCAATGCCATAGTAGCTTCGTGCGGCTTCATACAAATTTTCGTTTTGCGAGAAAGGGATAGAAGATCCCCCCACTCCAAAGTTTAAACGCCTGTAACTTTGTAAATCTTCGTTGGATTTTAATATTTCTTTCACTGCACGTTATTATTTTTATCCTAGTTTATAATAAAGTAATATTTTTTATCAAATTCAAAAGTAGTGTAAGACCCCATTACGAGGTCAAAGTCTTACTCCTTTTTTGTGAGCATCATTTTTCAAGGATACACATCTGATATTGCCACTGATTACTAAACCTCAAGATATGGGCTTACGAACGATTAACCTAAACTTTTTTCATACAAGCATACAGTAGTGCCAACTGTCAAAATGCTATTGCCGCTATTATGGTGGCCGCTGAGCGAACTACCGCGTGGCCTTATACTGTTGGTACTAATGACACCGATAAACTGGCGAAATTTTTTCGCGCGGTTCGCCCTGTCCAGAGTATAGATGTCAATTGATATTGTGGATAATTTATTTGATCAACGAGCTACAAAATTTTCTGCTATGTTTATTGTCAAAAGTCGGCTTGCCTATTAAAACACATTATCCTGGTAAACATATATACGCGTGGTCGCCCCACTGCGCCGGTAGCTCGTTGTTTGCGTTTTTTAACTTTTTCAAAGGCTTAATTGGTGCGGGGGAGTCCACCTCATTCCGGGCAGCATTAGCATCATCTCAGCCGGCTCCGGCAGAGCGAAACTTCCCTCCTCTGTTCCCTCGTAAACCGCTTTGTTTTTCAATGACGACAAAAAAGTACACAGCCCGAACGCTCTCAGAGCATGATCAGGGGCCGTACCACCATCTCTTATAGCAGTATTATTGTAATATTGTTTTAAAAAATTCATACTGACATTGTGTGAAACTATCAAAACAATATTACAATAATACTGCTATAAGAGATGGTGGTACGGCCTCTGATTTTCTGTTTTGTCTGCGTGACGTGTTGTTTATTGTTTTTAGGGTTCAGCAGGAATATTTTGTGGTCCATTTACTTCATGCACACGCCAGTTATATTCACTTTTTGAACCTGACCTTGACCTTGCTTCTACTGAATCTGGAAATTCTTATTGTCTAGTTTGGTTTGGACTTAGCTAGTTACTAACTTTTGCGCGTTCCGGCGCGATGCTGTATAGATACCGTTGGACTGAATTTATTTACCTTTATCAAGTTCGTAGGTGCGATAGCATTTTCAGTCGCATCATCACTAACCATAAGGTGTGATCGTATGTAAAAAAAGTCTTCCATCCTGCACACAGAATTGTCAACCAACAACAAATCTAAGCCAGGGAACCTTAACGACTATCTTGATGTCTTTCTTTAACTAAGCGCCTGTGAATGACTGACTGACGCCCATCGCGCGGCTCAAAACTTCTCACAGGCTGGCAGGCATCCGCTAAAAAAGTGTTTTTTGGAAATTCAACCCTTAAAGTGGTATAACAGGTACCGCTAGCGAACCTGTTCTGGACACGGCCCCCATGAGGGTGGGCAGTGGTTAGGCTGCCGGCAGCAGCGGTGGAACCTGCCGCTCTGGTGGTAGCTCGCGTCCTGGCGGTAGCGCGGTGAAAACGCAAGTGAATCCCGTAATCCCACCAAAGTGGTTCGTCGTGGCGAAGCACAGGTTTTAGTGGGTGCAAACTTCACCCCTCCGCTTCCCCTGACGGAGGGGTATGCGTGGGTTAAAAAAAAGAAAGGGTCAAGAAAGGGTTTTTGACGACCTTCGTGGCGCAGGGGACGCATGCTCGGATTCGAGTGGGAGGTCGCGCGTTCGATTCCCGCCACGGGCCACTTTGGAATTTTATAATTTCTAAATTGGCTCAGGTCTGGTCTGGTGGGAGGCTTTGGCCGTGGCTAGTTACCACCCTACCAGCAAAGACGTACTGCCAAGCGATTTAGCGTTCCGGTATGATGCTGTGTAGAAACCGTTGGGGTAACTTAACTTACCCCTTCCAAGTTAGTACGCTAACATCTTCGGCTGCTTCATCACTTACCATCAGGTGAGATCGCAGTCAAGTACTAACTTGTATGGCATAAAAAAAAAAATCACAATAGTGTCAAACCTTCCCACAAACCGGCCCGTATAAAACGAAAACGGAGACATTAACGTTGTCCCGGATTGTCCCGGGATGCCACCGCTCCCGGGAATAATTGATGTTCCACAAAGAGACAGCCCTGAATATTTGGGGGCTGGCTTTGTCAGCTTTTTTGTACCTTTCGTGTGCGCTCGGAAAGGATTTTCGGGAATTGAGAGCTTATTAAAGTTTGAGTAGTTCCATTTTGAGCTGAATCAGAGATCGGGTAAACTTAGCATTTCTGAGTCTGATGGAGACGTAGATTGGAAGCGTTTGGTTAGTTCAGAGCATAGGAAATCGGAATAATTTGGTCGTGCTTTTCTTGGTTTTAGGGTTCCGCATTTAAATTGGCGGAACAAAGACATTCTTAATCAAAATGTGGGCGGAAAATGTCCTGTTTTTTCTTAGGCTGCAAAAGAATATCAAAATTTAAACAATACGATAAACTCTAGTGTATGAAGCTGGAAGTTTTCTTGAAGATGAGAAAATAAAATGCAATTATTTTTAAGAAGATTTTTACGAATTTGAGCGGGAGGTCTAATGTAAAAATACTTTCACATTATATTTGGATAATTAAATGAATTTGCCACGGAATACTGTACTGTACTGCGTACATTAACTTGTATCAAAAACTTTTTATATAATAAAAACGTAGATTTCAGGGCTCTTAACAACTTCGATCTGCGAAGGGTGAAAAAGGCAAAAAACCCTAAAAGCGTTGTCCCTAAAAGATTCAAGTGTGTATTCTTTGTTAAACTCATCAGTTATTCTGTCCCGCCGGGCCTCGGGACAGGGCGGGACAATCTGGGACATTGTTAATGCTTTAACCGGGATTCAATCGTGGCCGGTTGAAAAGAATATACAAAAAGTTAGCTTAGTTTAAAAGCTTGGGAATTTCATATCCAGTATATGCAACATTTCTGCGCCATTATTATTATCTCAATTCGCGGGGTCTATAAAAAATAATAATAGTATACCAAAGGCCTAAATTCCAGACGCTAAGTCTTCCGCTACATTCGGAATGCACCGAGAAGAAATGGCAAGAAACTCAGCACTTTCAAAATAATATAAAATGAAGGCGATATCGGTCGTTGTGAATACATGTTTTTGATTGCAAGTAATTTGGTTAACTATTAATAAAAAGATTGTTACAGTATTTTGGAGATTAATAAATTTTTTTTTTTTACGCTATACAAGTTAGTACTTGACTGCGATCTCACCTGATGGTAAGTGATGATGCAGTCGAAGATGTTGGCGTACTAACTTGGAAGGGGTAAGTTAAGTCACCCCAACGGTTTCTACACAGCATCGTACCGGAACGCTAAATCGCTTGGCGGTACGTCTTTGCTGGTAGAATGGTAACTAACCACGGCCAAAGCCTCCCACCAGACCAGACCTGAGCCAATTTAGAAATTATAAAATTCCAAAGTGGCCCGTGGCGGGAATCGAACCCGCGACCTCCCACTCGAATCCGAGCGTGCGTCCCCTGCGCCACGGAGGTTAAAAATACTTATGCTAACAAAGCATACTGATTACATAAAACTTACCAACTTTTCTTTGACTTACACCTATAGTCGTTTCTTCCAAATCACCTCACCTCCCTTAAGGAATATTTGTATTCTAAAATGTTAAAAACCTCCTCCACTTGAATATTCACTCACTCGACTCGAGAGAGAATTGAGGAATGAACTGTCAAACGTAAGGTACGTCGCCATCAACCTTACAGCTGTTAGTGCCGGATTTTAAAAAATTCCTCAAGAAAAGTTGTGTTTTTTTTGTAGCATGAAGAAAGGTCCATACATTTTTTATAACATTTCTTTTAATAAGGCCACATGCGTCACATTTGCGTGAGAAAAAATAAGTTTAAAGCGACACAATAAGCGTGCGTGGCGGCGCGCGACGTCTCTGATCCTATGAATACGGGATGACGGGGAGAATTCATGAGCCGTAAGATACATGTGGCGCAAGATGTAAGAGGCAGCGATCACTGTTATCTTTACGTGTCATGTTTACGCTAGAAAAGACAAAAAAGGAATAATTCATGAACTACTGGCTGTTGTTCGTGGTTCAACCGCGTGAGTTAAAAATATTTAAATTTACAAACTTTGACGCTTATAATATTAAAAAAGGATGAGATAATCGATGGTATATCATAAAACAGGAAGTAATTGGAGCGGGGGAGTCGGAATAGTCACGTTTTGAGTTGTTAGAGTTGTTTCAAGTTCAATCCTTTAAGTGTTGATAGTTGTTGCAACTAAAATCACTTTAGCAATGAAGGAAAATAACAAAACATGGCTTCAAGTAGGGAATTAAAATTTCGATTATATTTGAACCAATAAAATTAGATCCTGCCTTTGACCCAATTGGATCCATCGTGTATCACTTGTTCAAGCTTTGAGCCCATTTAATTAACATTTCAGTAATATAAATATCATACTATTACGTAAGCCCGCGTCCTCTTGTGACTCAGCCCTATTATTATAAAGGTGTCACAAGACGAACTGGTGATGCGAACCGTAAAATATTGTTTTGAAGCCGCAGTCAAACACATATAGGTATAGATACTAATTTTGAAAGTGTATTTTTGTTTTATCAAAATCGGTAGGTAACTAAAAAAATAAGTTACCCCATTTGTGATGTTCCCACACTGCACAATGTATAAATTACGTGGGAACACTTCACTATCACTAGAACAACCGCTACGTATATAACAGTACCACTCTCACCCGCTGCTCGTACAACAATGCCCGCCCGTCGATCGGACCGCCATATTTATACATGATACTAACAACCGTATAAGTGTCAACAAACCGGAAGTCAATATACAAGACAATACGCCAATCTGAAAGAGTTATACACTACATCCCTTCCTTTTTGTAATTTTTTTTTGTTTTTGAAGTATACGTCTCATTATCCACATCATATTGCTTTTCCCATTTGAATATGCTACGATTCCCTATGACGCGTGTTACCAGTTCGGACTGACTAACACAGCGCGGATGTTATTTATATCTATTTGCACATTCGCCTGTCAAAGAACTATACACTTCACCTCCCTTCCTTTTTGTAATTTTTTTTTTAAACTTTGAGAACTGAGAACCGACCCATTCAAACTTCAGCCAAACTTTAAAACTTTCTTCGATTCCGGAAACCAGCGCATGGTGAATTGAAGTCAACAGTCCCCACGAATTTACTGATTTTAGGAAGAAAGTCTAGAACAGAATGGAAAACACTTCCTCCCAGCAAACAGAGACTCCCTCGACGAGTCATTTCATCCTGCACCATCCATACACTGATGGCACCACTTCACGACTCCAAACTAAGTTTTTGTGAATTGAGTCGCAAATGCACTACGCTAATAACAATCAACCAAACGCCACTCGTCTTATCTCAAACACACTTACTCAAACTACCCTACGATAATCCCAAAACTAACTTAAATTAAATAATGGTACTGTTTACCCCAATTCCTTTGATATAATTTATGATATTTTGATCGTATCTTTACATCTGACACTACAATACTACAACTTCTTATTTTTATAATTTAAACTATACTTTATCCATGTGACATCAGTACTTTGCAAATATTTAATTTTAAAACTGTGTTTGTGTATCATGAATTAGAACTAAGTTATATTGATATTAAGATGACAATTGCAATTTTAATAATAATTTAAGAAATAAATGAATAAATATAAAGAACCACGTACGTACACAGCGCAGGATGACCTTCACGGGGCGGATGATGATGCCAGACGAACATTACCTTTTTCCTCCAAGTAAGCAGTATAATAATCCCGCAGGTGCGGATCAACCTGTACCTGCTATTATTTTAGTTTGCACACCCTGATGAGCTATAAAGTTCGATAAGATTTTAAGTTAAAAGTTCACCGTTACAGAAAAGCGCCACTTATAAAAGTCAAAGGAATATTGTATTTTTATTACCATTGGTTGAGTTTTTATATTTTGTAAGGTTCTTCTAGAACATGAATTCTAGTTACATAAAAATGTGACAATTGATTGCTGTGAAGTATAATGTAACTACTATATTATAACGTATTGTTTACAAACTTTTGTACTTTATATTTTTTTAGATTAATACGATTTTATAATACGAACTCATAATTATTACGGCTAGCTTTGTCTATTGTGTTAAGTAAGCAACCTGTGAACAAAGTAGCTTAAATGAACAAATAAATAAAAATATATAACTAACACCGCAATTAAATAAATACAAATATATATCAGGATCACACATCGCAATCTAGCCCCAAAGTAAGCGATAGCTTGTGTTTTGGGTACTGGATAACTGAAAAATGTGCATACATATTAATATACATAAATACATACCTATAATATATAGAAAAACACCAGAAAACGTTTATGCTCATTACACAAACATTCAACAGTAGTGGGAATCGAACCCACGACCTCCGATGCAGATGGCAAGTTTGCTATCGTTACGCCATTCGGTCGTCAAATTGTAATTTATTGGAATAATACTCATTAACAGTAAATTACCAACAATCTTCAGATGTATATGTGTTATGGGAAACGCTACAATTTTCAACTTTAAAAGTAAGGTTGAATAACCTCAGTACTCAACTAACCTAGGACTTGAACCTAGGACTAATCCTTGTGACTTTCTCATGACCGCTACTCATGACCGTTCCAAGTTCCAACACGTGGAGACAACATGACTCTTGCAGATTGTGATAAGGTGCTCAACTATCAGGGTTTACGCTTCTGTTAAGAGTTTGTAATTTAGTATTGAGCGTTATTTAGGTTAACTTAGGCTTACTTAGCGTAACTTAGGCTTTCTTAGGTTTAGTTTAGGTTTACTTAGCTTAATTTCCGTTTACTTAAAATAAATTTAGGTTCATTTAGGTTTACTTAGCTTAGCTTAGGTCAGCTTAGGCTTAATTTAGATTTACTTAGGTATACATAGCTTAACTTATGTTTACTTTAGATTTACTTTAGGGTTAATTTATTTTTACAACAAGTTTATTTTATGCTTATAATATGTTTACTTTACATTTACTCTAGGTTTACTTTAAGTTTACTTTAAGTTTACTTCAAGTTTACTTCAAGTTTACTTTAAGTTTACTTTAAGTTTACTTTAAGTTTACTTTAAGTTTATTTTAAGTTTACTTTACGCTTACTTTACGTTTACTTTACGTAAGTTTACTTTAGGTTAGGTTTACTTCAGGCTTACTCCATGTTTACTCCATGTTTACTCCATGTTTACTCCATGTTTACTCCATGTTTACTCCATGTTTACTCCATGTTTACTCCATGTTTACTCCATGTTTACTCCAGGTTTACTTCAGGTTTACTCAGGTGTACTTAGGTTAACTCAGGTTTAGTTGAGGGTTACTCAGGTTTATTTATTTATTTATTTATTTATTGTTAATAGCTTACATGTTTACAATGTTGCAGTAATTGTATTAACATGTGGCCCTGTCAGGGCGTTGCTAACAATATACATAATCTAATCATTATTTATTAAAGTAACGAATCAACAATTTTTTATTTATTTTATAAAAGCAGTGGAATTAAATATGTCAATAATGTAATAATAATTTGTCTAATGAGAACAAATACATTAATAATTAAATTATTAGATCAGAATGTCAATAATGATAATATATGCGCCTCGTAGTCATTATTATTTAAGTCAATTCAAGAGCGTTAATTTAGGTTTATTCAGGTTTAGTTTAGGTTTACTCAGGTTTAGTTTAGGTTTAGTTTAGGTTTACTCAGGTTTAGTTTAGGTTTAGTTTAGGTTTACTCAGGTTTAGTTTAGGTTTAGTTTAGGTTTAGTTTAGGTTTAGTTTAGGTTTAGTTTAGGTTTAGTTTAGGTTTAGTTTAGGTTTAGTTTAGGTTTAGTTTAGGTTTAGTTTAGGTTTAGTTTAGGTTTAGTTTAGGTTTAGTTTAGGTTTAGTTTAGGTTTAGTTTAGGTTTAGTTTAGGTTTAGTTTAGGTTTAGTTTAGGTTTAGTTTAGGTTTAGTTTAGGTTTAGTTTAGGTTTAGTTTAGGTTTAGTTTAGGTTTAGTTTAGGTTTAGTTTAGGTTTAGTTTAGGTTTAGTTTAGGTTTAGTTTAGGTTTAGTTTAGGTTTAGTTTAGGTTAAGTTTAGATTTAGTTTAGGTTTACTTAGGTTTACGGTCCAAGAGAGTTCATCTGTAAGCTCAGAATCCTGGTTCCAAGAGGGCTTTCGCCCGTAAGCTCAGCACCTAAGTGTACGGTCCGAGAAAGCTCAGCACCTAAGTTTACGGTCCGAGAACGCTCGGCACCTTAGTTTACGATTCAAGAAAAGTTCAGCACCTTAGTTTACGGTCCGAGAAATCTCAGGCACTTCCGAGCGGTTGACCATTGCAGGTCTCCCTTAGCACTCTGCATTTAACTTAGTGACTCCAATATTTAAAGATTACGTGTACAACTCAGAGACAGGTTATTGGTAATTAAACCTGCCCTTAAGAGTTAACACTGAGGTTTTATAATTCTAAAAGGGCTGATCACTCATTTAATTTAACAAGGTTCGAAAGTGTATTTAACTAATAATTTATTTAAATGTTACAAGCTATTTTTATTATTAATGATTTCAATTTTAAATTCACACGATTTTAGACTATAAGTGAAAGCAAACTAGATTAGAAAGTATGAGGATTATTGTTGACCCCTGTTTTTGATCACATTAACGTGAAATATCATTGTGCTAATCGTATTATCTACACGATGGATCGTGCGATAATTATCTCTAAAGACTAACGCTACGCTATCCCTTGATCTTGATCAAATCAGAAGCAACTCACAATATACTGCATTTATTGATTTTATGTCGTATGACGTAATCTGGTTCGAAATAAAGGTTTAACTCGACAGTTAAGCAGTATGCAAAACATTCCCGAATAGTTTTATAACCAAAATGAATTAACACGGTAAGGATGAAAACAGATTTAAAAACACATTCCTGATATCCTGGTTCGAAATAAAGGTTTGACTCGACAGTTAAGCGGTATGTAGGCGTCCCCGACTGATTTTATAACAAAAATTAATTAATATAGTCAGGATGAAAACAGATTTGAAACCACATTCCCTTTTTCCCTGTTACATTTACAATTTTAGTATTATTCAACTACCCGCAGATTTTTTTATTGAAGAAAACTTCCAATTGCAAGGTAAAAACGTATAACTGCAGCTGACCCTTCATTGCTTTTAAAATTAAAAGATCACTTTTGATAAAAATTTGAAACATTATCATGCATGATGAACTAAATCATACTATAAGTTTCTCCTTTTCATTAAAAATTTAAATGACTTACAGCTTTCATTTGTTTATCCTCGTCGCCAATGTGATGTTCCCACACTGCACAATGTATAAATTACGTGGGAACACTTCACTATCACTAGAACAACCGCTACGTATATAACAGTACCACTCTCACCCGCTGCTCGTACAACAATGCCCGCCCGTCGATCGGACCGCCATATTTATACATGATACTAACAACCGTATAAGTGTCAACAAACCGGAAGTCAATATACAAGACAATACGCCAATCTCAAAGAGTTATACACTACACCATTTTAACAACATTACATATTTTCATAGTATAGAAGTCTTGCAGATTTTTTGTAGTAAACAAGTTGTTGAAATCGCGTCGTGACGTGTGACGTCACAAACTGAGTGACGTCGCGACGCGTCCCTCGCATCCGCACACACAATTAATAACTGTGTAACTCCGCGCATGGCCACGACTGTAACGGAAAGGACATGGCCGAAACTTGTATGGAGCTGTGCCCTGGAAAAAAAATATTCATGGCCATCGACAAACAGTACGTCATATTAAAGCTTATAATTATGTCTTTACAACTGTTTAAGTTTTATGATCAGAAAACAGGCGTAAGACTGCAGTTATCTGCATAACAACTTTCAACAAAATGCGCCTAAATATTTTTAATAGCAATGATTTTTTATTAAAAAATGATGCGTATTGGTTATAAACTTATTATTTTTTCATATTACAAAGCTTAGAAAATGCGCGTAAACATTTTGAATAGCTATTTTTTAGTAAAAAGATCATTGCTATTAAAAATTAAAAGCGTATTTTGTTGCAAGTTGTTATGCTGATATTATGTCTCTTGCCTGTTTTCTGATTATAAAAATTAAATGATTGTAAAGACAAAATTATAAGCTTTAATATGACGTAATGTTTGTCGATGGCCATGAATATTTTTTCCGAGGGCAGAATCCGGCCATGTCATTTTATCTCGTATGGACTAACTGGAAATAGACCGACAAATAAAATAACTTTGTGCCGCTTGCAGGTTAATTGATTAAATATTTGAAAGATCTTACTGACGTCACGCATGTATTTTTAGGTTCCGCACTGAAGCTGGCTTTTTAATTTGTCAAAACTGTAAAATGACGCTAATGTATGCGACAACATTATGTGCTGTCAGGGGTATCGCACTCTTATATATAACAAGTAACAACGTCATATTTTTTTGGCTTCAACATACGTCACATTTTTCTCGTCCTCGTAGCGCACTTTGTCATTGGTTTAGCTAGGAAAGTACGAAAAAGTTGATCAATTAAAAAATGGTAATTTTCTATTTTTTTTAACGAGACAAACATTGTTTTCACGTAAAAGTTTTCATAGTTTGTACAAGATATTCCTTGAATTGATGGTACAAAGCCGCTTATTCCATGGCCTATTCCGACCATATTATTTGAACGCTTTGGTATTGTTTTTTAAAGAGCAACCGTTGTCCGTCCGTTGTCAGGCGCAGATTGGACGGACGGACCGAAACCAACCGGCTTAATATGTATTTAATTAGTCCATAACAAAAGATGGTTTCTTTACTTTATTAAAGTTAAAAAATTGTTCATTATATTATTTTCTCATATTCACAATATCTCTAAAAAATTACGTCGAACTTATATGTTTACAACTTTTGCAATATGTTGTTTTTAGCAAATTAAAGTTCATCTGACGGTCAGTGATACGCTTGCTCATCTCAAATGCAGTGAGTATTAGTACATAACACACAGTACACACACATTAGTACATAAAACATACAAATTATTTTTATATCAGAACTTTAATCGCATGGCAGTCTTGCCCCAAAGTGAGCGATTTTTCCAGTTGTGGGAATTTTGACGACCTCCCTGGCGCAGGGGACGCGCGCTCGGATTCGAGGGTTCGATTCTCGCCACGGGCCACTTTGGAATTTTATAACTCTTTCGCTTTTTCGCTGTTATAATTGTAAACCTACTTTAATTTCTTGGTTTTAACTTTTTCCCACACGTATCTATTTGTCTCTTTAGTTAGTGGCGTCACCCTGTCAAGGGCTCCAACTGAAAATCAGCGCTGTGTGCTCCCATGCTTGCATGGGGCGCGCAGAACTATGCTGAGTTGGATCCCATTTCTGGGGTGTGCCACACATAAAAGGCGGTGTCTGGTGCTTCCCTCACTTGGGCAACAGTCTAGTATTTGTTGCCCAGGTGGTGGAAGCTTCAGACAACGTTTTAGTACATAAGTGTGTACTTTGTTTTATGTGTGGCATAATGGTTGGAAATAAACATATTTTTATTTCTTTCTTTCTTTCAAACTGAACTATTCTAATTTCAATCAACACTCTAAAAACATAACAACTAGCTCTAAATCACCATAGAGTCGTTAATCTCTGCGTTATACCATAATTCCTTCGCAGTGAGTATAATTCGGCACACGCGGAATCGATGTGAATCTGAATTCATTAGCGTATCCCGCTCGTTTCCACATATCCACAGTCCACATCCATTGTGCGAACTCAATTGCACATTATCGCTCGCTGGGAGCGTGAATTTCACAGTACATATATCGGTAATTGCTTAAACATTCCGTATATAGAAACGAATTTTTACTTGATATCCTTTCCCGAGTGTGCTCAGGAACTCCACAAACTTTTGCATCCTTTTACTTTCTATCATAGAAGTACATATTCTGAAAACGATGGTGTCCTTATGTGGTTGGACCATGAACATCCAACAAACTTTCACGAAATGTTTTTTCTTCCACGCTTCTGTAATAGGTGCCTTCAAGAGAAGTGTGATAAGGCAGTATCTCATCGTACGCCTAACGACTTTTTACAGAATTTACTTTGATGAGTGTTCTTAAGAACTCCATAACCTCTTTTACTTTTCTTCTATAGAACTACAAGATGCTGAAAATTGTCGTATCTTTATGTGGTTTACATCCAACAAACGTCGGTCTCCCACGGTTTTGATATCAACCGCTAAGGCGTAAACCACACTTATAACAGCCTTCGTGTTCTAAGCCAAGTAAGCAAGCCAAGTAATCAAGCAAGCGCGCTTCAACCCAGATCACATCGTTGCTTTCCATCAGGTATGATTGTGATCAAGCACAACTTTCTAGATTACATTTGTTTTAGCCATTAACATGTTTTCCATTGTCAACATCTCGATGTCCCACTGTTGGGCATAGGTCCCGCATGAGATTGGTTTGGCTATAGCCCATCACGCTTGCCACACTTTTAAAAAAATTGTGGTGGACGCTGCACGTTTTCTCTCGATGTTTTTATTCACCGCTAAGCACAAGTGAGTGATGAGTTTTTCTCGCAACCTGCAAATTTCGTTGATAAAGATAGTTTGTGAATGGCTGGGATTCGAATTCCGAATCTTGACCCCCTCATAAGCCAATGGGCCTTCAGTGCTTCTAATCTTATTATTCCGCGAATAGGTTCAGCCAAATAAACCGAGGTTTCTAATAAGATTTCCCGCGCGGCATTTCGCTACAATCGGGATACATGTACGAGTATTATCGAAAGTTTTCCTCTTATTTAGCTTAGTGCCTCTTGTGTTGCCGTTCTTTTGATGATGGGATAATAATATGGCTTTATGGCTTTCTATACAAATATGTTTATGCTAGAAAGTGTCTGCGGATTCCAGTTGTTTAAAAAATCCATTTATAGAGGAAGGATTTTGGCGGAGCCCTAGCGACGACGTTTATAAATCTATGGCTTTAGGCTATATATAATACTGGTAACATCATGCTTTGACCAATAGGAGCTGAGTGTCATTGAAAAAAAATTTGTTCAAGTACGAATCGGGCTCGCGCACTGAGGGTTTCGTACTATCAAGCCCCATTCTCAATAGTATGAAAGTAAACTATCACCCCTGCCTACCAAATCACGTTTGTTGTATGGGAAACCCCTTTAATTTTTTATTTTATTTTAATTTTACTATTTATTTCTGAAGTATAAATATAATTATTTATTTTGTGATAATTATATGCGTCTACCTGTTACCGTTGTATACAACATATAGGGAAAAAAAAGCAAAAAAAATAACGTTTGTTGTATGGGAGCCCCTTTAAATATATATTATATTCTAGTTTTTAGTATTTGTTGTTATAGCGGCAACAGAAATACATTTTCTGTGAAAATTTCAAGTCTGTAGCTATTAGGAGTTACAGCCTGATGACAGACAGAGGGACGGACGGACAGTGAAGTTCCCGTAATAGGGTTCCTTTTATCCTTTGAGTACGGAACTCTCAAAAAAGCGCTTATGAGTGGACCGTAAAAATAATTATTAGGCTATATGTTATTTGTTAGACACTATCACGAGTTACCGGACACAGTGATATAGAGGTCAGGACAACACTAGTTAGTTCGTCCGACTTTGCCCTCGCAATCCACTCGCCAGCTAATGAAATAAGTCACAAACTCCGCCGCCACTAATTCATTTGTTCACAACTTTTCACGAGCTTTCCACAACTTTTTTCATTTATCCATGTCCGTCCAGTACCCTAGTGTTTGTCTTTGTGTGAGGCGGTTTTTATGGGGTTTAATTAATTTTGTTATTTCAGTCTTTGCAGCAGACCTTAGAACTTGATTCAAGAGAGGCTTACAAACCAGCTATGTAGTTAGTGAAAAACTGTAAAAGGACCAAAGTGACTCGTTTTCATTTTGAGACACATTAATAAATATTCCTGCAAAGGATTTGTAACAAAAATACATTCAATTCTGACTAGAAAAGCGACAAAAATCTATAATTTTACAAAATATATAGAACATTTTTCACGTAAAACTTTTCTGATTCCAATATGGAATACTTTATGTACGGTGCAGTAAGCGCTTGCATAATTAAATAAGGCTTTGTTTTGCGCGAAATTAAAGCGAACATGTTGAAATCCGATGTCGGCTTTACATGGCAGACTATAAAAAATTACTTCAATAAACATAAATAATAAGCTAGTAATAAAATGTTGAAAGAAAGATCCCGGGCTTGATTTTAAGTGATTTAGCATTCCAGTGCGATGCTGTGTAGCATACATCTAGTGTGATTTCAAACAAATACGAATAGGCTTCTGTGGTGTGAATACTTAATTTTTATTTGTTGAAGAAACTCGAACAAAATAACTAAATGATTACCTAAAAGTCCACATTACACGTATCAAAATTAATGAACTGATTTTGATGAAACTTTTTCATATGTATAACATAAGAAATTATTTCTATTGCGTTTCTTCATTCTTAAAAACATGCAGTCAAATATAGGTAACTAAGTACACTGATAAAATACACACTTGTTTGATATTAGGGTTCCATACCAAAATGGTAAAAATGGAACCCTTATAGTGAGACTTTCTCCGTCCGTCCGTCCGTCCGTCCGTCCGTCTGTCACACTCGATTATTTCAGTAACTACTTAAGCTATCGACCTGAAATTTGGAATAGTTGTAGGTAATTGCGGCGCGCCGGCATTGCAATCATTAAAAATTGAAAATCTTTTTTATTTTTATTTAAAAAGGGGGGAAAACCGGGTCGTCAAAATTTCAAAATGAGATAACAATATTGAATGTGGTATCATATGAAAGGGCATCACTTGTGTATTCTTAAACCGATTTTTGTTTATTTTTATGCCTGATAGTTTTCGATTTATTGGGCAAACTGTCGAAAAAAATACCGTTCCCCCCCCCTTATCTCCGAAGTTTCCAATCGAAAAATCTGAAATAATTATGATCAATAGAAGGAAACATATATTTTACAGGAAAAATAAAATCAACTCTCTAACTATTATACTTTTTTTGATAATAACAATAAACCGGCAAAAACAAAGTTACGTTTGCGGTTTGTCAATAAAAGTACCTACATGTAACTTATACTCGTAAATTCATCAACCAAAGTGATTCTTTTAATGTCTAACTTCTTTTATGGTATGGAACCCTCGGTGCGCGAGTCCGACTCGCACTTGGCCGGTTTTTTTCAACTAGGGACATTTTGTATTAAATACAGAGTTCATCAAGTTAGTGTGAACTTCGGTGAACTATCTCAAAAGCATAACAAAGTGTTTCAACTACCAACAGCACAAAGGCAACTGGCAGTTCTACAAACGTGTGTGTGACAACAGAACTTGTTCCAACTTGCGCTAACAAGTCGCTCGTCTCGGCTCTCGGCTAATTGCAACATGTGTGTCATTGTTTGATTAACCCGCTCCAAAAAATAATGACGTCACTGCCCTCATAAATACTTCTAAACAAATCGCATCATTTTCTTTTTAATTGCTGCACTAACAACTTTGTGTTCACTCAAATGCTTTGGTCGGACAGATATTGCGCCTAATAGCGGGTTAAATATTTACATTGTTGAACCAGAGTTAACGTTTATAATTGGTTTTAACAGAAAAACTACGTAGCTCGAAGTTTCAATAATCCTTTCTTAGCGGATGCCTACATCATTATAGATATCTTTATATATGTCACAAAAATTTTGTATTCAGTTCAGTAATAACGTTAAATTACAAATGATCTAATTGATGATTAAACGAACTTACCTTAAGTGAAGTTCTATCATAATTTTATGAATTCCTGTATGAAGATAATAACAAGAATACTAATTAGGTATTCACGCCAAGTGATAGCCATTCAGACACTAAAGTTGAGAGAAAAAATAAAAATTTCAAAATTTTTCATTACGATATCTCACGCTAGCAACACTGTGTCTGTCATTTCATTTAGTTCAGAGTAATTATTATAAGAGTGCCTTTGTGCTTCGATAAGCTCGTCTTGGTAGGAGCACTACAGAGCACCCAAATATGTATCATATAATATTATATACATAACTACACAATATTATACATAACCACACAATATTATATATGTAAATATAATAATATATATATAAATGGGTTATATAGTCTTCAATAAATATTTATTATAATATGTACATTTTTTATTTACAAATTCATACATGGGTTTTTCCACAAAACAGGGGCGGGAGGGTGTTATTATCTTCATACAGGAATTCATAAAATTATGATAGAACTTCACTTAAGGTAAGTTCGTTTAATCATCAATTTTATATTCATTCCTGTATTTCTATAATAACAAGAATACTAATTAGGTAGATGTTTAGAGCCATGACATTTGTAAATAAGAAATGTTTTTAAATTAATAGAATAATAAGCATAATCGCTTAACATTGACCAAAAAAATAAAAATAACAACTTAAGTTGATATTCAAAGCAAATTAATAAATAATGGCATAATTTTGTAAAAATACTAAAACTGTACTATAGTTAGCTATAGTAAATCAATATTATTAGTATAATATATTAATAATAATATATGTACAAATACATATATTTTTATATGTGCGAATACCGAGGGTATATTAAGACTATCTAGCAGTACTGCTTGTATGTAGTCTTGACGATTAAAAGAGGTTTTAAACCTCTTTCAACAAGCTTTAAAATATTTGTATCAGTTAAAACTCTTGATTAATCGTAATAAATTGGGCTGTTAATATGCAACCATGAAATATATATTTAAACAGTAAATTGATCACGAATATATTTTATAAACTTGAGTAGAATAAATATTACCGAGACATATTTTTGGACAGAAAAAAAATAAAATCAATTTATTAATATAAAAGATTAATAAATCTATGGGTTGCAGAGAACTAGTTCGTAAATTTTTGTTCATCTTGACTGTAGGCATTAGTATTTTCGTAAAGTGTCCTTTACTTTTATTCATAGCTCTTTAGAGTTATTTCTTTTAAAGGAGTTAACAATGATATTTTTATTTAATTTGCATAATAATATTGTTATTTGGGTTTTGGTGTAGGTACAGCTTTAATAAGGTCATTAAGATTTAAAGTGACCTTAAATTATATTTTTAACTGAATAGGGTGAAGTAAGAATATTCTCAAGAGATTTTAAAAAAAGCCATAAAGAAATCATCTTATAAGCCTATTTTAAAGTTGATTCTGAGACAAAGGCTGATGAAGTAACTGTATCTACTGTTTATTCCTGAGTTCTAATAAAGTGATAACAATAGAAACTTAAGATAGTCTGAAAAAAGCATGTTTTCTAATATTGTCAGACAGTAAACATCTTTTACAATATTATAGTATGTAAAACCGTGTTGAGTTTCTCATTTCACATAATATTAAAATTTTAACTGAAGGCATAATTGTTATTCTTATTCATGTGTTATAATAATGTTGTTTAATATCATTAATTGTTATTTAACAGTCACCCCAACACTAATATCGCTGTTGTACTGGTTAGTTGTAAACAAAAAAACCACATATACGATTGGAATACAAATATTAGACAATACTTTTAAAATTCTTGAATTTCTGCATCAAGACCATTTTTCAATTTAGCAGTCTTTCAGTTAAAAAATGTGATCTGATTTTTTCAAGTTGATAATCGCAAAAAACAACGAGCAAATGTAACATGTCAATAGGTAGACATGTCGAAATGTTATTCGCGATTGTTCGCGATTAATGCTTTGTTGACTTGTTGCGACGATGAAAAAAAAATTTTTTTTTTTTTTTTTGTCACTTACCCAATAATTCCAATGTCATCACAGAAGATAAAAGTCTCTAATCTTCGTTTAATAATAATCAGGTAATTACATACCACAGCTGACTGCTGAAGTACTACTGTACTGGTATTCAAGTTCCTAGTGACGCAGTGATGAACCAATTTTCAATTATCATTTGACCTTGGTCATTCATCATCGAGAGCTAAATCCTTGCAGCGGCGTCATCCATCGGCATGAAAGTTAATCAAAATATTAGATTTATTTAATAATAATTAAATACAGAAAATATAAAATGTAGGCTATGTATCAACTCTAAAAGAACAAAAAAAAATATTATGATACATGCAAGCCAAAATTATGAACCATCATTGTTCATATTATCATAAATCCAATGAAGTATTTAATGATTCTATGATCTTATATATCTATTGGTAATTTCCAAATCCTTTAACATTTTTGATGCATAGATAACCATTAGTTGATAATTAGCGGCGTGATAGCCTGAAAATAAAAATATTTGATCTCGCAAAAATTAATTTGGTCTTTAAATATATTAATTTCCATTGCGTAACGTTATTCCTAGGTATGGATACCGATATTCCTGTAGATATAGGTACAAGGATACCTAAAAATAAATTTAAATAAACATATCATCGATTGTTTTCTACTTTTTCCATATTTATTATTCATTTAAGAAATTTAAGAAATAGTCAATTATAGAAACTAAAAATAACTTTGATATTCAAAAATATTGCATTCTTTTAAAAGCATGCATCATAACTCAGTTAAAGCATTGATAAATTTGATGTAATATCTAACACATCGAGTTACGATGAAAGAATGGTTGTATTAAATACATGTATTTGTAATGGAATAACAAAAAAAAATTAAGTATGTTATCGAATAGGTTGTCTCACATTCAATTGTATGTGAACAGAATATAATAGCCGAGTTTTTTGCCCGACCTTCTCAGTGCAACCCGCTTTTCAGATTCAAGCTTTCATAAAAGCCTGTAAATCAAGTCTTTGTGAAATTAATAAAGATCATCATTTCCATTTTTAATTACTTAAACATGAAAATTAATTGTAATGTTAGTGGTTCAATAGTTTATAAATCCTCATAATATAAAACCTTTTTGTATAAAAGTAAATTATGATGAGAGAAACTAGGATAGTACCTAGATACCTAGATACCTAGTGTCATTGCACTACATGCGAACTAAAGAAGAGAAAAAAAAAATTACACATTAAATTCTGTTCATAGTTTTGCGAACATAAAGAGAGAAAAAAATATATTTTTAACTCATATTTAAGCACGATAAAATAATATCATCAGGCTCGAATATTTTATGAAAGTGGTTATTCTATAAGCGGCAAACGTACGAGTAAGTAGGTGTGCCTTCTTATCCCGAACCGACTATAGGCGAACATGCGCGAGTCCGCACGAGGTTCGAAACAGCGCAGCACTCCGCCAGCACTCCGATCGGCGGCCGCGCGGCGCCTGACATGACAGGTCGACAGAAATGTCAAAAGAGGACATCGATAAGTACTTGCAAGGCTGTTTTGCTCCTGGTGCTGTTCTTGTGGGGAAATTAAGACTCTTCTGTCCTGGGTAAATCTTCGAGAAATGTCGTCGCTAGAGACGAGTGCTGTCCTGCGATTTGGCCCGTGGGTCCACCATGGACCGACAGGTGGATTGCTCAGATATTCCTCCAGTGCCAGTTAATATTGGATCTTGATTAACTGTATTTCATATTATTGATAAAAGATATAATATACACAGAAGTTATTAGAATATTATATTATCAAATAAAATTTTTGTGTCTCACTCGTACATTTCAAATTTTGAGTAGTATTACTAGTTGATTTTGTAAGACGTTGTCAATGGACTTTTTATTGATGTATCTATAAATAATGACCACAACAAGAAACGATTCGTGTGGAAGACTAAAATAATTGTAAATAGTGCATTTGATTGCGGGTACTTTTCAGAACTGGTCTAGTAAAGTAATCTTGGTTCATTTAAATTAGCAGACAGTAAAAGAAAATATTGATATGAGGGTATACCGAAATAGTTTCTAAAGGTAATCGTTTTGATCCTTTATATCATTCCAATACAGTTGGTGATAAAAAAACAGCATCGCGCGGTGTTCCCAGGTGGTCACCCATCCAAGTATTAACTGCGCCCGATGTTGCTTAACTTCGGTGATCGGACGAGAACCGTCAACCGGTGTTTTCAACATGGTATGGGGGCGTTTAAGCACCAATTTGCTATTTTGGTTACAAGATAATCTTGTCATTTTTGGGAATGATTAATCCATAGGCGTTGTCCCAATAACCATCCTCAATGTATATTGTCGTGAAGGTCACACTCTCTAATGAAGTGTACCCAACACTGAAGCATAGACTGCAGAATATATTATGTTGATTGACTTTTTTGCAATTATTAATATAGAGACGATAATCTTATTAACTCACCCTCATGTATGTCGTCGTGATGATCACATCCTCTTATGCAGTGTCCTCAACATAGATGCTTTGCAATTATTTTTTGCAATTATTGATACAAAGGCGATAGTCCTCAGGTTTTTCACCTACCAACTACCCTCAATGTATGTTGTCGTGAAGGTCACACCCTCTAAATGAAGTGTACCCATCACCGAAGAATGCATCTTGATTAGCTCCTCTTGCAGTAATTAAAACAAAGGCGATAGTCCTTCCAACTACCCTCAATGTATACTGCTGTGAACGTAACACCCTCTAAGAGGTGTACCCAACACTGGAGCAATATGGATTTTCTGAACCAATAATAACAATTCCGTAGATTTCACAATTCGTTTTGACGATGAATCCGATAATTTTGAATATTTCTTTTCGGATACTTTGATTTCCGCAAGAAATACTTATAATCACTCACTTTTTTTTATACGAGTTTAATAATGTTGTGTTGAACGGCCGAGCACTAGAACGCTAATGAAATGACAGACACAGTGTTGCTAGCGTGAGATATCGTAATGAAAAATTTTGAAATTTTTATTTTTTCTCTCAACTTTAGTGTCTGAATGGCTATCACTTGGCGTGAATACCTAATTAGTATTCTTGTTATTATAGAAATACAGGAATGAATATAAAATTAGGTAGTTTTAAAGCCATACGTTTAATCTACACTTAATTCTGTTTATCTTTTTACCTATCTTGAAACTTCTTTTATAGATTCACTGTTGATGCGACTTCAGCAGTGGGATAAAGATTGTCCTCATCTATTTTGCTTTTAAACAATTAATTTTAGCGTCTTGTTAATATCGAATCTCTTCTGGCACTTCAGTAAGATTGGGAGTCAACTTTGATTTTTTTTTATATCGAGTTTTTTTTCTATCGAAGGTTTTCAACATGTACGTTACCAACAATGCCCAACTATAACATACTGTATGAATTACAGATTTATTCCTTCAAGCTGAGGCAGTACTGCTCGTTAAGTTGTTGAAGCTGTGCATTGACAGATCAGTCAGTCAGTCAGTCAACCAATCAGTCAGTTAGTCATCTTTTCCTTTTAAATTGACAGACTTTTGAGATTATTATTACGCTTATTATTACGCTATACAAGTTAGTACTTGACTGCAATCTCACCTGATGGTAAGTGATGATGCAGTGGAAGATGTTAGCGTACTAACTTGGAAGGGGTAAGTTAAGTCACCCCAACGGTTTCTATACAGCATCGTACCGGAACGCTAAATCGCTTGGCGGTACGTCTTTGCTGGTAGGGTGGTAACTAGCCACGGCCAAAGCCTCCCACCAGACCAGACCTGAGCCAATTTAGAAATTATAAAATTCCAAAGTGGCCCGTGGCGGGAATCGAACACGCGACCTCCCACTCGAATCCGAGCGTGCGTCCCCTGCGCCACGGAGGTCGTCAAAAGATTAAAGATTTATGCCAATTTAGTTGCACCCAACAAATTATCCATGTTTATAGAACTGCCTCTAAAAAAACTTTAACAAAATGCTAATTTCTCATACAACTGTCAACAAGTGCTTCCATTAAACAAGGTTTGTATATAACGATAAGGTCACAAAACACCCCATGTGCTTATCCGCTTGAGAGCTCGGAGCTAATTGCAGTCTTTGTGCTATGTGTTATAGTTTAATTAGAGAGGGCGCCTTGCACAGGGATATCATTATCAAACCATTGTTCTGTTCTTCCATTGTGCTTCAAACATACTGCTGACATGGTTTACAAATGTATGTAATTCGTGAACAACAAACCAGCTATGTAACTAAAAAGAAATGTTGAGTAGGACAGAATAATTTGTTTTGCTATAATCCGCTACTCCAAAAGATTCTGTATAGTACAATGTGCAGGAACACTGCCCATATGAAACACCACACACAATTTTCCGATACTGCTTCGACGTACGTTTTGTTGGGACGACATATTATCTGTCTTACAAATTATTGATTTCCGCAAAATAACGCCTGCTTCCATTCGATAGAAATGTTGAGTCCTAACTTTCTCACTGTGATTGACTTAATGTGACTTTAATACTTTTGTGATGTAAACAAGGGATTATTATTTCATACATTTTATTCTTCATATAATAAACACAATCAGGTATACTTTCATTGTACTGGCAATTTCGCACTTTTATTTATTTTGTTTTTTAAAACTGACCACCCTGATGGACACGCGGCCCCAGCCTAACTCCGCGCCAAGCTTCATTCTTTTATTGTGCGCGGCAATGAGCACTCGACTACAAAAACACGTCTCGTTTTTGTTAATTTAGGTTCAAGGTAAAAAAAAAAAAAAAAAAAAATTAAGTGTTCAGTGTTAAAACTTGCTTAATTTTCTATACTGATAATGCTTAGACGCTAGTAAAATTTATTATTATAACAAAAATAAAATCAAATCATATAATTGTGCATTCATCTTCGTCAGACTCCGAGGAAAGAGGGTAAGTGAAAATTAACCTTTTTTCCCAGATATCACATCAACTCAAATATCAATGCTGACGAAAGTGTGTCCAAAAATTGAAATCCTAAGGCATCTCTAAGCTAACTTGGAGGGTATCACATTGAGGTTATCACGAAAGTATAGCATGATGCGCGAAATAGTCCAGGCATCTCTAAGCTAGCTTGGAGGGTATCACGTGAGGGTACCACGAAAGCATAGCATGATGCGTCAATGCCCCTGGAGGTTGACTGCGGGTCAACACGAAGGATTATAAAAAACCTCAAAGGACTTTGCGGATACCAACGGGGGACGATGTCGGTGTGGCGCTGTTCTCGGCTTCACTACAAGTGGCTCCGCATGACCTCCCGGACTTTGATCCCGAATTGCTATCGGCGCTCAGTCACAAGAACTATATTAATGGTTAGTCCCGACAGTTGTAAAATTCTAGCCGACCTTCATTGCAAAGAATCAAATAATTTATTTGATATACTTGCCTGGCTTATGAATAGCCAGTTAAATGTTATAGCCTTTTATCAGTGATAACTATTTCACGACTTAAAAACTAATTCCACGAGGGTACCAACGTGTCGAACTTTTCTAACTATGTACCTACAACAATAATGTTTAGATTTTGTGGTAGAAAATAATTTTACTTACTTTCGAAAATTAATGTTCAGATTGTGTAATGGGATGATAATTTAACTGTTAGCTCAAAACTCAATAAGTTAACAATATTATGTATAATGTACCATTAGTCTGAAAGTTTCATTGAAGTGAATTGTTAAATTCTTTCTGAAACTAATAAAAATCTTAAACCACAACGCGTCCTGAACTGAGAAGAAGCTTAAGTATTGACAAATGACATTGTGTTTCGACAAATGACAAGTAATTAAAGTTCACGAACGGGACCAGATGTTTTTTCGGAGAAATAGTTTCGGGCATTATACTAGTTTCAATGGTTACTGATCGTCAGGTGTTGTAAATAAAGAAACCAGCAGAGCGCGGCGGGCGACTTTGCTATCGACACCCACCGCTGGGACAGCACAATCTCGTTTCTCGAGAAACTAGCTGGCCCCCTCTCGTTACGGCTCGGCCAGCAGGGGGGGGGCGTGACACACTTGAGTATTGGCGATCAGCCGCGAGGAAGATGCGACGTGACAGCGAGTTTCCAGCATCAGCCACAACAAGGACCAGGTTCATCGACGACGCTAGACATTAAGGTACCTATATGCCAGTTGTCTTCAACATTTTGAAGTTTAATGGTTACATATCACTGACAAGGAATCCGTCACGATCTATAACATGATCTAGAATTTCGGGAGTTATAATAAGTGAAGACTATTTTTTGACTTTCACTAGGTGTACAAATGTACGTACATTCAATAAAATATTTTAATGAATTGAACAAATTAAGGAACTAGCTCCAAAAAATTATTATTACATAATACCATTTTAAAAATCGTACACTAACACAGTGTACCGCCTTACACGTTCACAACAAAGAAAAAGCGACAAATGTCTGTGACAATCGACATTTCTTTTTTGGGTGAGATAAGGTGGGAGTGAGTCACTGCATGTTCGATTATAGTTAAGATGTGTCTAACCTCAAAATCTTACGTGGTAAAAGATACATTCTAAATTTAAAGGCGTTGAATGAATTTGTAGTTCAAAATCCTTTGAAATTGATAGTTCATAGAACAGCTTACAAGCGAATACCTAAAAAGGGTTTTATGCCTATGAACTGAAGAATCTTATTTTAAAGTACCGATTCATCCTTGGTAAAATACATAAAGAAGTTGTGACTCATCTCAGATACTTACCGCGGTTTTTTCATGAAGATTTGTTAGGTGTTAGAGTGTTAAAGTTATTTACTACCCTCAAAACAAGCTCAGTTTCCTGGTTTTATTTTAATTTCTGACGATATGGCAGTATCGTTACCCAACCGCAAACTATGACGTGAATTATGTAACAATTCGAATTCTGTAAAGAATTTTATACGCTTAACTCGTTGTATCATCTAAGAGTTAGCTTAATTCCGATTAGAAGTCCTAAAGTCCACTTCTCCAGCTATTAGGTATGGATGGGGTTACACAGAACGTCTGTAGAAACAAAAAATGTAGTCCGTAAGAAAAATTAGACTTTAGACGCAGCTGTTCGTCCATCATCGGTTATCCTATCGGATGGCCAGTGGTTACAAAACATTTTTTAAGTCATCTAACTCCCTTAAACCTAAAAGGTTGAACTAGTGATTCACACGATTTCCCGGTCTAGATGAAGACTAATTCTTTTCATTAGAGGGATTTTTGTTTTTGTAATAATTAACGTTAAGATGAATCGAAATACCTCTTTACAGAGTTGATGGCCATATTTTTCGATACATCTATTTTGATACACATGATTTACATCAGTTGCATAGAGGATATCAAATATCCTCATTTAAACGATTGGGTTAATTGTTTCTTATATGGAAATTAAAGATAATCAAAAGCTGACCAAGAGTTACATCCAGTTAATGGGATTAAGCTATCGCTGTAAAATTATATACTTCAAAGTTATTCAAAGAGTTCAATCCAGTTATTGAATTTATCGCTTCTTGCAATAATGCGAAATGTAATCAATACGAACCCAGACGTCTTAGAAACAGACGCATTCTGAACATTTTGGAACACCAAGTTTACCTTTGCTCTTCTATACATTCTTCTAGAGGTAGAATGCTTAAAAATACTATTATAGACAATGCCTTAGACATACATCGTCTAAGGACCTTTACAACTTTGGATTTTCTTCTTTTACATAAGGTGTCAAAAGATTTACTTCTTTTAGTACATATATTGATGATAAATAAATAAATATGGTCTTTCCCTACAGAACCACAATTCATAGGAATTACTGGAGGAAGTTCTCTGAAGGCATTTAAAAAAAAAAAAAAAAAAAAGGACATTTTGTTAGAATTTTTAATAATTTATATGTTTCAAAAATTTTGTGTTATTTACAAAGTTTTGTGGCAATACTGCTTTAATAACGACTGAGATCCGTACAATCCGTACATTATAAGTCAACCTCGTAATTTCCAACAGAACAACTTGTTAACGACGTAGCATATGGTACGATTACTTGTTATCATTCGGCATTGAGTTTAATTTCTGCTGATGATTTTGGGTCAAATAAAAAATATATATATTTATATATATATATTATATTGCGAAAATGAATAGATAAATTAACATCAAACACCACATAGTAGCACACAATATAGTATGCTAACACATTGCTCAATGGGCCTTTAATAAGAGTTTATTCATTCCGTAACTTTGCTTTGCTGATCTTGTAACTTTTTTAGCTTTAGGCAGTAGACACAGCACAGAATGAAAATATTAGCATTAGTTAAAGTTAGTATTATTGTTTTTATATAATTCAAGGAAATTATTGAGTTTATACAACGCCAGCTACTACTCAGGGCGAACCAGTTTTAATTATACCATAATTAAAACTGAAGAGAAAGTATAAAAATTTGCCACAGCTTTGAAAAACAAATCGATATGTCGTTTACAAAATCTTAGACCAAGATATATAATAGACAACCTCCTGATAATGTTGAAGCGACCTCATAAGGTCGCCTGCAGGCAGACCACCGTGAGAACGTGTCTGCCGAGGAATATAATCTCTCACGAGAGAGGTCTGCGTTTCAGTGCACTTAGCACCAAGTACGCAACACTTCATCGGCGAGCACGTAGTTTGTTGCTTGACCTCAACAGAAAAGCAGTCTGCTGGTAACAACCATTACGGACGTTACCTAAGTTTTATAACCTCTTATTGAGCGATGATGCTTCTGTCGCAATAGCTCTTTTGCTCTCTAATCATTAATCATTATAATCTATCTAAATATAAATTAAACCTATTTATAATGTGACTGGTTTATTGATCCAGGAATTGAACGAAAAGATTGTGTTAATTAAATACTTCTGTGGTATAAAGAGGACCTATTTCCTATTATAATAGGAAACAATTTACTATCTGTTAATGTCCATAATTTAACAAAAATTTTCATCTCTAAACATCTACCTGATTGTGTTTATTATATGAAGAATAAAATGTATGAAATAATAATTGATGATTAAACGAACTTACCTGTAAGTGAAGTTCTATCACAATTATGTGAATACATTTTATTCGAATATAATAATATAAGGTCCCTCCCATACCCAAAACCCATGAGTATAATACGAAAATTTTGTTAAATATTCTCTAAAGAATGAAGCTTGGCGCGGAGTTAGGCTGGGGCCGCGTGTCCATCAGGGTGGTCAGTTTTAAAAAACAAAATAAATAAAAGTGCGAAATTGCCAGTACAATGAAAGTATACCTGATTGTGTTTATTATATTCGAATAAAATGTATTCACATAATTGTGATAGAACTTCACTTACAGGTAAGTTCGTTTAATCACCAATAAGAAAGGATTTAGAGAAATTCTTACGGAATTACCCGGGCAAAGTTGGGGCGGGTCGACTAGTATATAGATAGAGTGATGTAGTTGTTAAGACTTAGCTAAATATTCGGGCGTGAAGCCTGAAAATCCGCATTTAGCCAGCTTGATGCTCTGTGGCTATCAAGAATGGGCCCAAAAACAAATCCTGTGTGCTGGTAAGAACTAAAGATATTTTTCTATTGTAAAAGGGCCACTAAATTTTTTTTGGTATAGCTTTTTTTGTTTCCTGACTAATTTTCTTGATTTTTTGTTTGATGTTAAGAAAGCGCAGGAATGTTACAAATCTTATTGTTAAAATAGTTTATGCGGTTGACAATGCAAAAAGTCTCTGGTTTAATATTCAGTTTAAAATACCTTACATCGCGATAATTAAATAGTTTCTTCAAATTCCTCAGTAAGAAGATAGTTTGACCGTGTGGCACGTCCGGATCCCTAGTACTGAGTGTTCGTTCCTAGTCGTGGATTCGTGTTTATAACCGACTTCTATAAAGTAGCCTATAAATTAAAAAATTAAAGATTTTATATTTCAGCTAAATCTGTACGTCTTTTTGGCGTGAAGAAAAACATTTAATGCAGAATTTCACGTATATGTTTGTTACTCCATCACGAGTAATAATTTGTTTGCCTGAAATTTGGAAGGAAGTTGGAAGTTGAATGTTGTTATGGATACTTCGTAACTTTAAAAAACACGATTAACCGAGAGATTCGTGAAATTGAATTTTAATATGATATTCATTTTAAAAATTCCATTTTTGATATTTTTTCTGTAAAGAATATTTTTTCTAGGAGAACATGAGATTTCTCGATACTCGAAAACGAACCACTGATGTACAATGAAAACACGTACTAGGGGTACGTCCGTTAAAACTAATTTGGAACGAAAACGGTAAGACTCCTTTTCACTTCCTTTAGAATCCATTAACTTAATTAAAGTACGCTAAAGCTTGCAATTTAGTTAAAATTAACAATTTGTTAAAGTCTGCAAAAATGTCAATACAAAAACTCCCGTAGCAAGGGCTACGGAGGTGCTACGTGTAGCTACGGGCGCTACGCCGTACGATCTAGATCAAGAGCTAAACTTCCTTTTTATTTGCATGCAATATTTGTCACAATACTGTAATATTGTACTAACTAACTGAAATAGAAACAAATACGGGTAAGTACCAAAATATGAGCTGTGTTTCGTAGGAAATTAAATTATATTCTCCAAAAATAAAGGGACCGAGATGAAAAGAAGAAAAGCCGTATGTATAATATTTAATAAAGCTTACTTACCTATTCGGAAAAAAATTGTAGTTCCCTCATCATCAGGGATACTATATTATTCACTTGAGAGTGAGGGTGGCGGAATGCGGGATAATCAATAAATGATTACACTTCAATTAAGTATAATATTGTAATATATCCCTTCTTATCCCTTGTCTACATGATGAAAAAAACCTCTGTGTAGTTTCAAATTTCTAGACCCAAAAATTTCGGCTAAAGATGACGAATCATTGAGTGAATAAATTGTAGAGTCTCTATTTACGAGTACGTAGAGGTTTCGGCAATAGATTCTGTTACTCATTTTTTCCAACTGCCATTAAAAACTAATTATGTAATGTCTGAAAAATAGTTAAGCCTAGCTCTTGGTGTATAATATGTAGACAAAATCGAGCCAGTTAACAAGAGGTAGTTATTTCGGATTTTAAAGTCTAGCTATTGTGAAAGCGAGCCGGGTTTATGTGTGTGTGTGTACATTCTGTGTGAATTGTATCTCTGTGTGTGTGTCAGAACCTCCAGCATAATGAGCTTGTAAGGAAAATTTAACGCGTTCGGAAATTTAAATTAGGTGAACGCTTATTTCTGTTGTTGTATAGTATGTTATATAGTCTGAGAGCCAATGTGCAATAAGTTCAGTGTATTTTTGAGTATCTAATGCAAATGTCTTCTTGTGGTTTTTTTTACGCTATACAAGTTAGTACTTGACTGCGATCTCACCTGATGGTAAGTGATGATGCAGTCGAAGATGTTAGCGTACTAACTTAGAAGGGCTAAGTTATGTCTCCCCCAACGGTTTCTACACAGCATCGTACCGGAACGCTAAATCGCTTGGCGGTACGTCTTTGCTGGTAGGGTGGTAACTAGCCACGGGCAAAGCCTCCCACCAGACCAGACCTGAGCCAATTAAGAAATTATAAAGTTCCAAAGTGGCCCGTGGCGGGAATCGAACCCGGGACCTCCCACTCTAATGCGCCACGGAGGTCGTCAAAACGGAAGTCAGTTAAATCAAGAAGCACTACATTGGACTGATCGAGTTTGTTGTGGGCTCAACTTAGAGCAGACAAAGCTTAGTTAAGCCAAACATTATTATCATTAAAAATATTAAGGTAAGTTTCTATGTTTGTATGTATCTACGCGTGTGTATGTGTATATTTGCGTATTCATACGCGTGTTTGGGTGCGACAGTGTCTATGAAAGTGAAAGAGTAAGATACTTACTCTTTCACGCTGGATTAACTAAACCGATTTGGTTGCAATTTGGAATGGAGATAGATAATGATGAAGATTTTAAAGTAGGTCAGAAGAGATTCACATCAGCTTTAACTGAGAAGAGCCTGCAAAAAACTGAGGAGGATATTGTAAGTTATTTGCAATAGAGCAGGAATCCCTAAATATACTCGGGCGATATTCGAGATCCGGTGATGTACAGACATACAGACGCTCGTCGCAGCTGCAAATAGGTAAATATCTCAGATTTCACCGAATACATGTCTCAGATGAGAATATTCAGCGGAACTGCGTTTATACTGTGCGACTTGCTTGTCGTATGAGTTAAATAAAGTGTAAAACCAAAAATTTACCATCCTGACCCTCCCTATTCATTCCTTAGTCCCTATTCTAAATATACCTGTCAATCATAACCTTCCCATTCCAACAGGAAGGTTGGGTGTCTGGACTCTGCATCGGGTAATATTATCACTTTTCATGCAAGTATTCGAAATATTGTAAATGTACCAATTGACTCCAATGCAGAAATGGTTACAGACTTTTATGAATTGAAGAAAATATTGTAGCTGTAAATATTCATATTGTGATATGAATATTAATTAACTGTTTGTATGAAATTTAATTATTATTATTATTTTTATTGGTTCCGCCAACAACACTTGAGCATTACAATATAACAAGATAAATTGATTTATTACAACACATATATACAGCCCGAGCATCAATAACTGGCAGAAACAGAAGCATTATAAATCAGAAGAAAACAGTTTAGGATATTTCATTAATCACTGATCTCTATTCTATGGATCCCTGAATGTAAACGTAAAAATGAAGACACTTGATTTTCGCTATTTTGGCGCTGATTGTTGCGTTACCTGGCGTGAGCGTCCATGGAACTAAAATAAAATGACATTCAAGACGACGGTCCAATTTAGCACCGTGGACGTTCGAGAGTGGCGCTTCAAATCAGCACAAAAAAAGAACTGTCAGATATATAGCATGATTAATCCATAGAACAGAGCTCATTGAATATACCTTATTCAAGAAATATATGAAAATGACAATACGAACGCTATAGATTTAGACGTGACTTTCGCTCAACACCTGTCATTCTCATATTTTGTTCTAAATTGTTGCGAAAGACATTAATCTTAAACTATTGAGTTACTATGTACTAACGTACTAGAGGGGCTCTCTGCGTTTATGACTGTGTCACAGGTAGCAGACGCGCGGCGGGCGCGGTGAGTGCGGAGAGGTCGTCGTCGTTGGCGAGTGAATGAATGCGTTGCTGAGAGAGTCTCAGCAGATAAAGGCGCAAAATTTTTATTCGAAGTGTCCTCTTTTGTTACTCAATGTCTTAAACATCCAAAGAATGATTTATTTGGCTATTGCTGCAGGAAGAAAGCCTGCAGCAATAGCATTAAAAACCTATTCATGCCGCGTCATTACAATCCTCTTAAGTCGTGTCGCAGTCGTGTCGCGTGGAATGACGAGCGTCACGAGCGCGCTTGATGTTGTCATTCCCATGTATATTTATCATTCCAGCATTCTTCGCCGCAATAAATGGAATACCGCCACCGCTTGCCGCGCTCTTTTATTATGTTAATGTACTTCTTACACTGCACAGTAGCTACAGGATACCTTGTCGTGGCGTTGCATTCGATTGGATACAATACACTGTACTTCATGGGGTACCTTCTGTTACTAGTATTGACGGAAATAACATAGCCTAAATGAAGGAAATAAAATATTTTTGAAGTTCTGCCTTAAAATGGCAGGAGTGGATATTGAAAGGAATCAAGCGAGGAATGTACGCAGTATTTTTTACACTATACAAGTAAGTACTTGACTGCGATCTCACATGATGGTAATTGTAACGATGCAGCTGAAGATGTTACCGTACTTATAAGGGGTAATTAAACTCACCCCGCAACGGTTTCTACACAGCATCGCACCGGAACGCTAAGTCGCTTGGCGGTGTGTCTTTACTGAAAGGATGGTAACTATAGCCACGGCCGAAGCCTCCCACCAGACCAGACCTGAGCTAATTTAGAAATGATAAAATTCCACAATGGCCCGTTTCGGGAATCGAACCCGCGACCTCCCACTCGCATCCCCTGCGCCAAGGATGTCGTCAAATTGAATTAAAAACAAACAATTTATTTTTATATATATTTACTAGCAGATACCCGCGGCTTCGCACGCGTAAATTTTAGTTTTAACTATTCTACGGAACCATCCATTTTCCGTAATAAAAAGTACCCTTTGTGTTAATTTACATGAAATCTATCTTCATTTCAACTTTAAACCATAAATTTTCAGTAGTTGTGCGTGAAGGAATAAATTTTCTCCCGCATGAATATCTGATTTTCCCTATTATCACGAAAACAATGGATTTTCCCGAGAAAAAAGTAGTTGATTCTAGGATATAATCTATCTCCATTCCAAATTTCGGCCCAATCGGTTCAGAAGTGACGGCACGATGGAGTATTTCTCCCGCATGAATATCTGCTATTTAACTATTTTCTTATAAACCATGGATTTTCCCGGGATAAAAATTTGCCTATGTATTAATCCAGGATAAAACCTATCCCCTCTTTAAATTTCAGTCATATCCGTTCAGTAATTACAGCGTGAAGTAGTATTTTTCCGCGTGCATATCAGTTTTTAAGTTTTCCCGCGGAAACCATGATTTTTTGGGATAAAAAGTAGCCTTTGTATTAAACCAGGATAAAATCTAACTTCATTCCGCATTTCAGCAACATCAGTTCAGTAAGTAAGGCGTGAAGGAATATTTTTCCCGCGTAGACATCTGTTTTTCACTCCTATCTTAGAAACCATGATTTTTTCCAGGATAAAAAGTAGCCTAGGCATTAATTCAGGATATAAATTATCTCCATTCCAAATTTCGGCCAAATCGATTCAGTAGTTGCAGCGTGAATAATTTTTTGCGCGTGAATTTCGGTTTTTAACTAATCCCACGGGAACCTTGAATTTTTCCGGGATAAAATGTAGCTTATGTGTTAATCCAGGATATAATTTATCTCCATTCCAAATTTGAGCTAAATCGGTTCAGTAGTTGCGGCGTGAATGAATATTTTCCCCGCGTGGATTTCTGTTTTTTACTATTATCATAGAAACCACGAAATTTTCCGGGATGAAAAGTAGCCTATGTATTAATCCAGGATAAAATCTATCTCCTCTCCGAATTCCATTTATATCAGTTCAGTACTTACAGCGCAAAGTAGTATTTATATTGAATGTCAGTTTTTCAGTTTTCCCGCGGAAACCATGGTTTTTTTCCGGGATAAAAAGTAGCCTTCGTATAAGTCCAGGGTAAAATCTATCTCTGTTCCAAATTTCAGCCAAATAAGTTGAGTAATTACGGCATGAAGGAATATTTTTCCCGCGTGGATATCTGTTTTTCACTATTATCATAGAAACCATGAAATTTTCCGGGATGAAAAGTAGCCTATGTATTAATCCAGGATAAAATCTATCTCGAATCCAAATTTCAGCCAAATCAGTTCAGTAATTACGGCATGAAGGAATATTTTTCACGCGTGGATTTCTGTTTTTCACTTTATCATAGAAACCACGGAATTTTCCTGGATGAAAAGTAGGCTTTGCAATAATCGGGATAAAATCTATCTTCCTTCCGATTTTCAGTCATATTAATTCAGTAATTACAGTGTAAAGTAGTATTTCTCGCGTGTGAACATCAATGTTTCAGGTTTCCCGCGGAAACCATGGATTTTTCCGGGATGAAAAGTAGCCTTTATATTAATCCAGGATACAATCTATCTTTATTAAGAATTTCAGCCATATCAGTTCAGTTATTACGGCGTGAAGTAGTATTTTTCGCGTATGAATATCTGTTTTTCTTTTTTCCTGCAAAATCCATGGATTTTTCCGGGATGAAAATTAGCCTATTTATCAACCCAGGATATAATCTATCTCCGTTCCAAATTCCAGCGAAATCGGTTGTGCACTTGCGGCATGAAGATTTTTTTCCGCGTTAATTTCGGTTTTTTACTAATCCCACGGGAACCATGATTTTTTTTGCGATTAAAAGTAGCCTTCGTATTAATTCAATATATATTATCTATCTTTATTCATAATTTCAGCCATATCAGTTCAGTAATGACGGCGGGAAGTAGTATTTTTCCCGCGTGAATATCTGTTTTTCCCTTCTCCTGCAAAACCCATGGATTTTTCCGGGATAAAAAGTACCCTATTTATTAACCCAGGATATAATCTATCTCCATTCCAAATTTCATCCAAATTGGTTGTGTACTTGCGGCGTGAGATTTTTTTTCCGCATGAATTTCGGTTTTTAACTTATCCCACGGGAATCATGAATTTTTTTGGGATGAAAAGTAGCCTATGTGGTAATGCAATATATAATATACCTCCATTCCAAATTTTAGCCAAATCGGTACAGTAGTTGCGGCTTGAAGACGTATTTTAACTTGATAAAATCCAAACTTCGGACCCCCGTTTCACCCCCTTAGAGGGTGAATTTTTTTTTTTTTTTTCCTTATTATAAAGTACCATTGCTAAATGGATACTTTACAATATTATACTACAATCTAGCTTATGAGCTAATTAGTAATATTATTCTAACTTAAATTTCCTATTATTGATTATTTTCTTAGATCTAAGTTGCAGTCCAATAACTGTCCCTAGTTTTTTCTATTTTACTTAGAGTCCGCTATTTCTATTGTGACCCAAAAAGTATGTAACTACACACAATACTATTTTGCACTACACTGCATTTTTGAGGTTCACATTGCTCTTGTGACCTACTTAAGTTGCACACGCACTGTAAAACTGACACACACTGCAAGGCACTTTTACACTAATTCGAACGGTTTCGTTCGTTTAAGTCAGTCTTTCCCAAAGTGGGCGATAACGCCCCCTTGTGGGCGCTGCAGGTCTCAAGGGGGGCGGTAAGAGACCCAGAAAGAAAATGGGGGCGTTGTGTCGAGGCGGGGGGGTGATTTGTAATTTTATTTAGCTAGTAGGCCTCTTAAACAACCTCTTAACTGCAAGAGCTCTCGACTCTCAACAACAACTTGTGAACATCAACTAATATGAATTAAAAGATTGCTCAAACTCGATTCTATATTTCTCTCCGCGTAGTTCATATATCTGTCATATTTTATTGAATATAGAAAAAATGAATCATCATGTCAATCGGTCGCTCCGTTTCGTAATGAAAGTAGACACAAATAAAAAGGCAACAGACACACTTTCGCATTTTAATAGTTATTAGTACTCGTAGATATCTATCATGTTTTAACAAGTTTTTGTTAAATAACCCGAATTGTGCATTCCTGTAGCAGTCGGATGATTCATTGAATACTTGTTCGGACTTGTTGAGTACGATTGAGCGTCGAATGAGATTAACGAGTTTATGCATGTTTGTTTTATTCCTGTCGGTGCGTGCTGCTTAAGCATTTCTATATAAACAATGTAATATTTATTTTATTTTCATTTGTGGTCTCGCGCGTAATAGATGAGCACTACTTACACCTCCTCTACACTACTCGCGAAGTTGAACGTATTTCTCATTGCAAAACAATGTCGGAAGTAAAAAAGAAGAGACGGCAATACTGTGCGGAATATATTAAATTCGGATTTATTGAAAATCCCACAAACCCATCGTCGCC
This sequence comes from Coenonympha glycerion, assembly GCA_963855885.1. NCBI lineage: Eukaryota > Metazoa > Arthropoda > Insecta > Lepidoptera > Nymphalidae > Coenonympha > Coenonympha glycerion. The sequence goes on along the minus strand of OY979649.1, from coordinate 486,608 downwards.
TTTGTGTCTTCTATGTCTAAAAACATTTTCGAATGAAGCAATGAAGCCTTCAAGGCTGCAAGATCATTTGAATAAAATGCATCCAGATAAGAAAGACAAGAATGTAGCATATTTTCAAGACCTAGAGAAGAAGCATAATACACAGCTAAGTGTAGCAAAACTATTTTCGGCGGCTGCTAAGCAAGATGACGACGGACTTCGAGCTTCGTACAATATCTCTTTGTTAATTGCTCAAAAAGGCAAACCACATAACATCGGAGAAGAGTTAATATTGCCAGCAATAAATGAAGTAATAACTACTGTGCTTCATAAACCGGCCGCAGATATTATCCGAAAAATTCCTTTGAGTAATAATTCTGTGCAAAGACGAATTGATGAAATGGCTGAAAACATTGAAGAATCATTGTGCGATCACCTGAGGACAAGTCAATTCTCAATTCAGCTCGATGAGTCCACTTTACCAACTAATGAAGCATTGTTGTTGTCTTACGTGAGGTTTATTAAAGATGAGAAAATATGTGAAGAACTATTATTTGCTAGAAATTTAGAGACCGATACAAAAGGTGAAACCATATTCAATACATTGGAAAAGTTTTGCGATGAGAAAGAGATTCCTTTGAAAAATATTATTTCAGTTGCTACGGATGGCGCTCCGGCTATGACAGGGTGCCATAAAGGCTTCATAGCGTACTTAAAAAATAAAATTCCAGATGTCCTTGGTGTACATTGCGTTATTCATAGACAACATTTATGTTAGGGATAGCTTGCCTAGGGTTATCGATCTCACCCTAACAATGAGATTAAATAATGTCCGATCAATAAAAACCACTAATGTACACTTTTCCACTATTTATTGTCCTTATTTACAACTGTACTTACGAATAAATAATTCACGGGACTTTACACGTAACTTTTACCGAATTACTACGTATCACTTTTCACTATTTTCCACTTATTTTCACTGATTTCACTGCACTCTCACTTTTCGCACTATACACTTATTTTTCGCATTGAACTTGCTTGAACTAAAGTCAACTGAAGTGAACTGAGTACTCAACTGAACGCGCTAGCCAATCAGCCGCTTTTATACTAAATTTTTACGCCATTAGAGTTTTCTAGAAAGTACACGATTGGTGCATTTGGGTAACGCAAAAACATAAAACTTTCTAGTGCAATAAAAAAAGGGTCAGGATGTTTTGAGACAATGGAACGCCATTAAAAATATGCTCCACCCAAATGGTCATCCTGTTCTTTCCATATTTTTGTTAGTAAAAAGGGCGTGATTCTAGAATATTCCTATTTATGAGCACGCTGATTGGTTAGCTATTATTTGAAGTGCACGTGTAGCGGACCCGCGCACTTAAGGCGAATATCTTCGTAATTTCCTTAAGGGGAATATCGTCGTGCATATTTCTCCCCGCCAGTTGCAGAGTGCAACTAATCTACCGGTAACACGACGATCTTCTTGCTCGGTCTCTTCAACACATGTCCATTGCTTGTCGTTACATCCACGACGCGTACTTCGTTGTCCGGCCCTGGATACACGCGGGATACTCGTTCTCGTTGCCATGGAGGTTTTCTTTCTACGATGCGTTCTCCTTCATTTGCACAGGATTCTGCTTGTACCCATAATTTTTCGGCTTTTAGAATATAGTCTGATTCCAAATACACGAATTTCGTTTTTCCTATTTTCTTTACAGTCTTATTAGAATCCTTTTCGATTCTTCGGCCCCTTATCCAATTAGGATCTTCTTTAGGGTTCGGTTTCGTACGTTTCCTTTTCGCTGCAGCCATCACATGTTTTCCGGGTCTACACAGATCGAGAAATTGTAGGACACGTGCAGTTGCTCTTACTAGTATTTGCCACTTCGAAATATTTTCGATCTTCGGTAAGTAAGTTGTGATTGTGGCTTCACGTGCTACACAGCATCGCTCTTCGCCAGTTTTCTCCAGAATAATTTTTTCTTCGCACGGCCATTCTTCTTCAGATTTTCTGAGGAATGTGGGTCCATGAAACCACCTGTGATCCGCGTTGAAGTTGCTCGGTGTTTCTCTCGTCGCGTCGTCAGCTACATTATCTTTAGTCGGAACCCACCGCCACTGACTCACTTTTGTTAATTCTTCTATCTCTGCCAAGCGGTGTGCTACGAATGTTTTGAAAGCACGCGGTTCTGATCTTATCCATGCGAGTACAGTGCGTGAATCCGTCCATAATATTTTCTTTGTAAATTCGAATTCGAGCTCTTCTTCGGTTCGTTTAGCTAGGCGCGCCCCTAGCAACGCAGCTTGTAGCTCTAGGAGGGGTATAGAGGTGGGTTTCAGTGGTGCCACACGACTCTTCGCGGCAGCTAGGGCGACATGAGTCGTTCCGTCTGTTCTTTCCATACGTATATAAATCGCGGTCGAGTAAGCTTCTTGACTTGCGTCGACGAACACGTGTAGCTGCCTCTCGACGACCGGCGATCCAACATTGTAACACCGCGGGATGTGTAGACTCTCTATTGCTCGTAGATCGTTCAGCCATGACGACCATCGCGGTTGCAGTTCTTCGGAGATCGGTTCATCCCACCCGGTTCCATATCTCCATGTTTCTTGCATAAGCCTCTTTGCCGGAGTGGTGAGCGGCGAAACAAGGCGAATATCTTCGTAATTTCCTTAAGGGGAATATCGTCGTGCATAATTTAGTTGCTAGAAACTTAAGTGAAAAACTATTTCAATCACTGCAATATGTCATCAAAGCAGTCAATAAAATCCGCAACAGCTCTTTGAATGATAGATTATTTCATCAGCTTTGTGTTACTAATGACGAGGATTTCAACCGTTTGTTGTATCATACTGAAGTTCGTTGGCTATCAAGAGGCAATTGTCTGACTCGATTTTACAACCTGTTTGACTCTGTTATAGAGTTCTTGGAAACTAAAGATACAGAATTGCACGACAAGCTCATAACATCAAAAAATGATATAGCTTACATGACAGACCTGTATAAATTATTCAACGACATGAATCTCCAAATGCAAGGCGATAAACTAAATTTAATTAAAACAAAAAACGTCGTTGCTGCTTTCGCAGCCAAACTGCTTCTACACAAAAAGAATCTGGGCAGACGTGAGTTTCACAATTTTCCAAAGGACCTTGCCGATTCTTGTATGAAAATTGGGCTATACTTGCGTCTTAACCAAATCATCGGTAAAACATTGGAAATATTCCCAATATTACGTTAAAAAAAAATCAGTAAGATAAAAACCGGGAATTTGGAGCAATCTTATTTTCTATTTTTCTGATATTTTGAGGTTAGGTTAGTTGTTTTCACGCACTATAAGTACTTATCGGTATTTTTGCCCATAATGATTACTTTATTTAAAGCGACCTCGTTATTACCGTGGAACCCTGGATGATGCATATAGATATAATTACTCCTACGGCCATACCTACACCTGTTTACATTACTATAAAGCAGATCTACTTCACAAGTATCTAGGTAGGCATTGGTATATCATAGTAGGTAGGTACCTATGTAACGAAACGTTACCAAAGTATGTAAGTTTATTAATATTTTTTTCTTTATATATATTATTATCTACGTAAAATAATATTTAATAGTATTTATTATATTATTGTGCATTTATTTTTTATAATGGCCACCCCGTAGTTCCTTAAAACTTCTGTGTGGTGTCGCTGTTGACGATTAGTGACATAGACAACTAACAGTGACGCTGACCATAGACAACTACGACTGAAGAGTTGATGACATTTAAACCAGTGTTTCTATTTACGAGTTTGGTTTTACCCTAGTTTCGACGGTGGCGCCGCGACAGATTATTGAGATAAGAAAATTAAGGAGGCGCCCCATTTGTAGCATAGCTTTACGTGACATGCAGCGCCATGGTGAGCGCCAAGATTTGCTGTCAAATGTTCGTGGTACTTCCCTAGGTGACGCCATCTTATGCGCCACTTTACACATTAAAAATAGTCACGCTTATTTTGTAGACGGGGCCCATCCATATTGTTGTACCTAGGAACCTAGCGACAGATAACATTAGAATCGTTTCAATAATTATGAGCCAAAGGTTTTGCTGGAAATAAAAGTATTATACTTAATAATTTAAATACACTTATGAATAGGTTTTAAGTCACGTAGGATTTTGTCACGATCAAGATGGTGTGCTTACTTTTTGTTATAATTAGCTGCACATTACATGATCAAACAACACAATGAACGTGATGTTTGTTGTGGGCTTCTTCTCAGCGGCAGGGCGCGTTTGGAACCCTCGTAAACTTAGTTTTAAGTCGACTTGTAGTTATCATCATTATTATGCAAGAAGTGTCATACCGACGTTCGCAAGAGCCTGTATGTTAGGCCTATGTGAAATAAAGATATTTTGATTTTGATTTGATTTTGATTTTGATGTACTCTGTGGTGTTGCAAGTGCTTTTGTTTACCGCAATTAAAATGTTCAGTGAAGCATTTCTTGCTTTTCAATAAACAGCTATAAAAATAATTTGAACAGAAGGTGCAAATCTAATCTGTATAGATGCGGTAGAGATATATGTACAGTCCAACAAGGCTCTCTTGGTACTTGAATGACATTGTCAGGAGGGAGTTGCTAGTCAATAAAGATTTTTTTTCAATGAAAAAAATCTTTTGACAATTTCAATTAAATGTAAGCAATACCGTACAGTGTGCTTGGCTTTATTATTTAGGTATTCAATTATAGTTTCTTTATTATGTTTTACATATCTACAATTGTAATTGGGTTTTCATTTGATTTATTTCCCTAAAAAAGTAAGTTTATAAAAAACTGGTATCATTTGCCAAGTGGTAGTGGGAGTGACGTTTCCAGTGCCTATACGGCAGTTCCGCTTTTATCGAGACGTTTAATTACTTTTATTTTCATAAAACTTTTAAACCCCTGTACGCACATCATTGAGAAAAATATATGTGATATTATAATTTGAAATAAGATTTTTCATGCATACGTGCTTCAGACGCAGTGTGGACGCAAAATAGCCCATTTTGAGGCAAACTCCTTTATCAGTATCATGCAGTAACGACGAATTGTTTGCCTACTGCCAACATTTGGAAAACCTCCACATTGACTTCACCGAACGATACCAGGACATTTTGAACTTGGAAATACCAGACTGGGTGTTGGATCCGTTTTCAAATGTCAACACAGCAATGTCACCTCAGCTGGAAGAAGAACTTATAGAATTGACAACAAACGAGGAAATAAAAATCAAGTTCAAAAATGGTTACCAAGAATTTTGGCTACAAAAACCGATCCCGCAATTGTACCCTGGATTGTGGTCAATCGTTCAACGATTCTTGATAGCATTCCCATCGTCATATTTGTGTGAACGTGGATTTAGTGCTGTGACAACATTGCTTACTAAAAAGCGAAATCGTTTGCTTGTTACCGAACGTGGCGACTTGCGACTGTTCTTGAGTAAATTGGAACCTGATATCAACAAACTTATTAAACAGCATCAGATTCATCCTTCACATTAGTTTTTATATAAGGATTGATTATTTTAGTTATATTTTTAATAAAAGATACTCTGTTTTAATACTATAAAGTTGCGTTTCAATAATCATTCTTATTGGCAGGTGGAGCCCGTAAGAGTTAACTTGAGACCTTAAGCGCCGTTGTATGTTACCTACTGCGCTCAGGTTTCAAGTTGCGGGTTATAGTAAAAGTTTCGTTTAGAATTCTCCGTTAATATACATATATAGGTCACAATAATTAATTAATTCAATTTGAAGTTATAGTGGTTTTTAAATAGGTGAAAAAATGGGGGCGCTAAAAAAATATTTATTCTCAAAGTGGGCAGTAGACAAAATAAGTTTGGGAACCACTGGTTTAAGTCTTCTTTTGATGGCCGTGTAATCGAGAAGCTTAACAGCCTCCGGATTTACATGTACATTCCGGGTGAATTTTGAAAAATCCTTTCTTAGTGCACCCCTAGACCTCACAAGGAACATGTGTGCCAAATTTGGAGTCTCTAGACCCAGCGGTTTGGGCTGTGCGTTGATATGTCAGTCAGTCAGTCAGTCAGTCAGTCAGTCAGTTTCTTCTTTTATATATTTAGATTTATATTCATCATGAGCTGACACAGAAGACGTCGTTGCAACGAAGTTTGGTGCCAGTCTGTTGGCGCCTTTATAGGCCAGACTGGGTAATTTTAAAGTTCCCACTCAAGGGATTTGTTAGACATGCATCGAGGAACCCTATTAAGCATTCATTGGACTTGTTCTATAAAGGTATTCTCAGTGGAGTCGACATGCGTAGGCATTATTCTGCACAGTGGATGGAAAAATTTTGAATTATTCGAAACGAAAACGAAACGATGAAAGGGAAAAGTAAATTTGCGATAGGTCCGTCATATTGTATGAGTTGGCCAATTACGACAGACACGAACGTATAATATTAATCAATAGTGGCACTTATTTGGAGTTAACATGTTACTTTGGTACCAATATTGAAAGACAAGAGTTTAATACCCCACACCCACTTTCATATGATACCCCACTCAATATTGTTTCCGTCTGTCACACTGAAATAATTGAGTGTGACAGACGGACAGACGGACGGACAGGCGGAGAAAGTCTCACCATAAGGGTTCCATTTTTACCATTTTGGTATGGAACCCTAAAACACGACTGCCCTGTGGTAAAACTATTTACATTTTCCAAAAAATATAGCCTATAGGTTACTCAAAATGATGATGAAAGGATTTTAACGATATCCCATATATCTGAATCTCTTCTGTCGTTTAGAAGTAATGGTGGAATGAAAAAACTCACATACATACATATAACATACTGGTATATGAACCCTAAAAACATTTAACACTCCTTTTTGGGCAGTCGTGTAATTAATTACGTAATGATACAAACCATTTAGATAATAATCAAAATCGTAACTAACAAAAGTTCACAACAATCGTAGATATTTCATAACTATTACAGTTGAGTTCATAATAAATAATGAAGTTGTAATCTCGTGAACTGAACTGCGCCGGGTTTTGAATAATAACTGAGCGAGTAAAACTGTGCACGACTCAGCTCGCCTTCCGTCAGCCCGACTGTATTATTCAGACAGCTCTAACGCCGTTTATATGATACGATATTCTACAAACACCAATAATAACTGAGCGAGCAAAACTGTGCACGACTCAGCCCGACTTCCGTCAGCCCGACTGTATTATTCAGACAGCTCTAACGCCGTTTATATGATACGATATTCTACAAACACCAATAATAACTGAGCGAGCAAAACTGTGCACGACTCAGCCCGCCTTCCGTCAGCCTGACTGTATTATTCAGACAGCTGTAGCGCCGTTTATATGATACGATATTCTACAAACACCAATAATAACTGAGCGAGTAAAACTGTGCACGACTCAGCCCGCCTTCCGTCAGCCTGACTGTGTTATTCAGACAGCTGTAGCGCCGTTTATATGATACGATATTCTACAAACACCAATAATAACTGAGCGAGTAAAACTGTGCACGACTCAGTCCGCCTTCCGTCAGCCTGACTGTATTATTCAGACAGCTGTAGCGCCGTTTATATGATACGATATTCTACAAACATCAATAATAACTGAGCGAGTAAAACTGTGCACAACTCGGCCCGCCTTCCGTCAGCCCGACTGTATAATTTAGACAGCTCTAGCATCGTTTGTATGATACGATTATTTAAAACTATTACTGTATCATCCAGGTGACACTACTATCTCCATATATCCAGAGTGTAAGCTATCTAAAATTCCAGCCAAATCAGTTCAGTAATCGTCACAATCTTTTTCATTTATTACATAAAAAGGATCGGACAGTGCAAAGGTTGTTCTGTCGGTATAAAAGTCCCCGCTGGCTCGATAGCTTTCCAAATACATTTCCTCCCCATCTCACGCGCGTCGCGGGTCGCGGCTCGCTCGTCGCTAATTAGCTACTCTATTATATTATGCCGCTTTCACTGCCATTGTGAATGATATTTCGTTTTCATTGAGCGAGTTTTGAGAGAAACATTTATCCCAAAATAGAGTTTAAAACATTATGAAATAGCGTGTGACTCGAATCCGGTGACGGAGGTTTCCGTATCAGAACATATTATTGACAAGGCTTACTCACTGCCTTGCCTCCTGAAGCCATTGTGAGTCTGACATTCTTTAAGTGCCTATAAATAATACTCATATTGAAATAAATTTGTTTTGACTCTAGACAAAGTGAACACAAGAAAAACGAAAATAGCATGTTTGCAAATAAATCAGGGGGCACGGCAGTGCCCCCGCCAAAGTCAAAGCGCGAAGCAAAACTGCCGTACCATCTTTACAGGAACCATTTCGCCGCATTTTCGGGCTACTATTTGAGAACCTCCGGATAAGACCAGAACGCTGAAATTTTCGCTATCCAGTAAGCTATAATCACATACTTAAAACCCAAAATTTCAAGTCTGTAGGTCATATAGTTCCGAAGTTATGCGAAAGCAAAGTTTCGCATTTTCGACACTGACTGACTGACTGACTCACTCATGATCATCAAAATAGAACTAGTACTTCCCATAAACTCAGAGAGCTGAAATTTGGTACAGAGTTAGGGTTTAATGGCCACATAAAGGGAAAACTATAAAAACTAGGATAATCGAAGATCTGGAGTACCTGGTGATCACTGCATTAATAACTTTGTAATTCCATATAAATTATATGAGATTACAAAGTTATTTATGCAGTTAATGTATCTAGAAAAACGGACAGGTCTGAAGTATCTGATGAAGAACCCTCAGCTGGTCTCAGCTGTATTGGAGATATGGTTCTTCTATTGGTACATAAAAATATCGAAAAATCGACTATCATTGCAAAAATCCAGCGTAGTGGGACACATCTAATGTAATTTAATTTAGCCTATAGCTTCCCACGGCTGGGCAAATGCCTCCCCTTCTGCTTTTAATACGCATATAAATAAAATTAATGGAAAACTCTGGATAAGACTAGACTGGCTTTTATACTTATTACTTACAAGTTTACAAGAAGAAATAGTCGAACGATTAACTTTATTCTACTCGAACAGTACCTATACACAAATTATTAAATTATACAGTAATAAACAAATTACACTAAAATATTAATTTCGCTTAAAATTTGGTCAAAATAGCGTTGGACTAAGTGTGGCAGTGATCCCGGACACGTCGCTAGATGGCGCTGACTGTATTTTAAAACGCGCATAAGTTTGTTTTTCCGATAACCGTATATGGCGAAGTGGCAACCGGCCGCGATACAGTCGTTTACGACATTCTTCTGCTGCACTTGAAAATTTTTGCTAGGGATTAGGAGGGATTATAATTATATTATTTTACTTTGCATTTCGTTAGTTAATTTTTCGCTTATTATTATTTCGTGAGGACTGAGGTTTGCTAAGGTTAATTAGCTTACTTATTATAACAATTCGAAGATTTGAATAGGTTAGGAATTTTATGATTATTATTACCATTACAGAAAAAGATGGTACGGCCGTGCCCGTTATTTTCTTTATCCTCGACTTTAAAACAAAAATTTTGAAGTTTCTACAAAAAGAAGTGAAATCCCACCAAAAACATTCTGTAAAAAACTAGCCAAAGTCAAAATGGAGCTGCTTGTTTATCTCTAAAAAGTACTGAAATCTAGACAAAGTCGTGCCAAGTCTAAGGTTCCTTACTGCGATTTCTTTATTATTATAGTTAATGTTGTGTGACTTGGCCGTTGAAGACCAAGAACCGCTACTCATTGACGATGAATTCTGGCGACAGATTGGTGCAATGGTGTCATGGAGCACCTGGTTTGAACCCTTGTGTACCCTTCAACGGCCAAGTCACGCAACATTAACTATAATAATAAAGAAATCGCAGTAAGGAACCTTAGACTTGGCACGACTTTGTCTAGATTTCAGTACTTTTTAGAGATAAACAAGCAGCTCCATTTTGACTTTGGCTAGTTTTTTACAGAATGTTTTTGGTGGGATAGTATATTATAGTGACCTTGCTACAGTGAAGAATGCTTCATATTATGTAACAATCATTTTCGTAGAACTCTTGATTAAAGCTTATTCCGTTTAGAAGTTTGAAAACCATTTTGAAATAAGTAAACTATTTAACGCAACAGAGAGATAATGTTTATCAAAAACATCTATTTTACAAGATCAAAGATTTATTTTAAACTAGCTGATTCCCGCGACTTCGTCCACGTGGGATAAAAACTATTCTATCTTTTAAGTTGGACCAAATGACAGATATTCACGAAGTATGAACTAAATCGGTTCAGTAGTTGAGGAGTCCATTGAGGACAAACATTGTGACACGAGATTTATATATATTAGATTATGAGTTGGGCAGGCGATGATTCGATAGGGGCGAACAAAAAAAAAGGTATCGACTTTCTCACAGGGAACCCTAAAAACTATAGCACAAGATGGATTCTTCAGTTTATTTAACAAAATGTTAAAAGAATAGGTACCTAATATAGCATGGTATGTTAAGAGTAAGACTCAGTATTAATATTTGCAAGCTCGAGAGCTACGTTCATTGATTAAATATATAAAAGGATCAGTACTTACTGACGCCAGGCATACATTTTTTGGCTCCGCCCTGAAGCCGGATTTTCAAAGTGAAACTTTTATTACATCGTCTCAAACTTTTCGTCTGTGTGTTGCATGTCGCATGACGGTCGGCCGCGGAGTAGGGATAAAGTGAAAGGCGCTCGTCAGAGCAGCCAAGGCCTCAAAAATTTCACTTTTACCGTGGTTTCATAAAACCACACAATAATTTTTAATTTGTCAAAACTGTAAAATGGCACTAATGTATGCGACTGACAGCGTAATGTGCGGTACCGAACTGTACGACGCGTGACGCCATACTTGAGAAATTTTTGGCTTCAACATTATACGTCACATCTTTCCCATCCTCTTAGCGTAGCGTATTTCGTCATTGGCTACGCTACACTGGTCTAGTACTAATAAATGGCCATCATCAGCAAAAGCTCCGAGCCGCCAAGTCGCGAACGAACTAGTTATTTGTTTGGAGATTAGACGCTCTTGTACTGTCTAAAGGTGCTCGCCCACCAGAGATATGCTTCGCTATACTAAGTTTTGTGTCAAAAACACCAATAGAATCGCTAAATTTTCATTCGATTTCATAGTTTATGAAATTCCGTGCGTTTGGTAACATTAACGAAGAATGCAACGTAACAAATCAAGGACATCATCAGGAGATGTTGACTTCACAATGCGAAATCGTAGAGCGAATTGTATAATCGCAGATTGTGAAGTCAAAATCTCCTGAGGATGTCCCGGTGACGGGACGAAACGTGTGTCGAAACGTGCATATTTTAGCATAATGGCCGCCATAATCTTTTCAAGTAGCGGATTATAGCAAAACAAATTAATTTGTCCTACTTATATTGGATTTCCGCAAAATAACGCCCGCTTCCATTCAATAACTTCATAACAATATTTTTGATCTTTAATCATTAACCGACTTCAAAAAAAGGAGGAGGTTCTCAATTCGTCGGAATCTTTTTTTTTTTTTTTTTTTTTTTTATCTTATCTATGTATGTTCACCGATTACTCGATGACGCGTGGACCGATTTGAAAAATTCTTTTTTTGTTTAAGAGGGTTTTGTTTCCAGGTGGTCCCATTTTAATCAGGTCAGGATCTGATGATGGAATCCTGGAGAAATCGAGGGAACTCTTCAAATTTTATATGGACACATGTAACTATTTGAGTATTATTAGAAAGAGTAATATTTTCCAAATTGTCCTATGGTCATCAGGTCAGGATCTGATCATGGAATCATGGTGGAATCGAGGGAACTCTTCAAATTTTGCTAGTATACTTAAAGCAAGTTGGGTATTTTTTATAGTTACTGGTGCATATGCTAGCAGATACTGATTTGATGACTAAAGTCATCAAGTCAGGGTCTGATGATGGGATCTTGGTGAATTCGAGGGAACTCTTCAAATTTTGCTAGTACACTTGAAGCGAGTTGGGTGTTTTTTATAGTTACTGGTGCATTTGCTAGCAGATACTGATTTGATGACTAAAGTCATCAAGTCAGGGTCTGATGTGTAGCAGAAGAACGCAGCGACGCCGGATGAATACACAAGTATATTATAACAATTTACTAAGGCTAGTACTATAAGATGTATCTCGATTCAAGTCTATTGCAAAAGTGTCACGCTACGCCATCGTGACTGAGTCATCGGCTTCGTTCGGCGCCGTCCGCCACCGATCGGCTGTGTCGCGGCACCCTCCGACAAGCCGCCAGAGTTGCCAGCATCGGTGTCTGGCCACATATCACGGTGTTGCTAACATGGCCATGCTGCATGGTGCCCGCCCCGGGCACCCCACGAATTAGGGGCAAATCTCTGCGAAAGTAAAAACCTGTTAATACACGAATACCCAAAACACATACAGATTCTTCATACTTGTGAGGCTCACCGGAACACTGTTTATTACTTCCCATTATACGTACCCCCTCAACTCAATCAACAAGACCATCCCACCTAAAGGGCACAAAGCCGCACTTAGGAGCCCAGATGTGCCATTGTCGAAAACCATCTCCGCCCTTTGCTCATACTTGAGTGCCCTGATGGTGAAGACCACTTGCTCTCAAAGGCATCATGCTCACTTAAGAGTACCAAGTGAATCTTCGAGTTAAGGTAACGCACATCACTCTAAATTCGTAATAAAGCAATGCTCCCCATTAAACCCTCCAAGTATTTTATCACGACTATTTGCCTTCTCTCAAAGAACATTTCGCTCACTTGAAGACTCCTTGCTCTCAAAGGCATTACGCTCACTTGAGAGTAACAAGTGAATCTTCAAGCTGACACATAACACTAAAATTCTCTTATTACTTCTCATCATACGCATCCCCTTAACTCAATCAACAAGACCATCCCACCTAAAGAGCGAAAAGCCTCACTTAGGAGTCCAGATGTGCCGTTGTCGAAAACCATCTACGCCCTTTGCTCACTTGAGTGCCCTGATGGAAACCATCTCCGCCCTTTGCTCACTTGAGTGCCCTGATGGAAACCATCTCCGCCCTTTGCTCACTTGAGTGCCCTGATGGAAACCATCTCCGCCCTTTGCTCACTTGAGTGCCCTGATGGAAACCATCTCCGCCCTTTGCTCACTTGAGTGCCCTGATGGAAACCATCTCCGCCCTTTGCTCACTTGAGTGCCCTGATGGAAACCATCTCCGCCTTTTGCTCACTTGAGTGCCATGATGGTGAAGACTCCTTGCTCTCAAAGGCATTATGCTCACTTAAGAGTACCAAGTAAGTCTTCGAGTTAAGGTGACGCATAGCACTACAATTCTATATTCTCAAAGCATTTTCCCACAAACCCTTCTAGCATTTTATCACGACTCGCTGAATTATTACTTATCGAGCTCGTATAAAACAAAAGTTACTGTAAGGGCGATTCATCGTACTATGCTTTAAACCAGAATTGAAGCATTAAAAATTAAGCAAAGTAACCGTTTTTTTAATAATAATAATGTTTTCTTTTTCGAATGATAACATTGTACTATACTAAATTTAAATACCTGGTATTATAATAACAATACCACAACAAAATTGAACCATACTATTTTAAACACCTTGCTAACACGGTTCTCCACTAATCATCATCAAAATCATCGACCTTGATTGATGATTTCATATTTATTGCCACTACCACGTCATCGCACGATTCCGCGAACTACTTTGACCACCCTTCAAATCTATGCGCAATCCACAACCGAATTTTTGATATATTTTCTAATTCCCTAATAAAACCTGCAGTATTTGTTCTACATTGTTCTGTTGTTGTGTGTTGCAGAGACAAACATATTTTTTTTAAAGGCGTCTAACACTAACAATTACTTCTTATTTTTGTCATTACGAGCGGACCCAAATGATCCAGACGCAAAATTTGAAAGTTGGAGAATATTTTGGTAAAGAAATAATTATTTTTCCTCCTTGGGATCCATTTTGAGTAATAAATGCAATTCAAACTGGTTTTAATATACTATTATTTCATTAATTGACATAATCGTGGGAACCAGTAAAGTGCAATGGCGAATGATAAGGATATAAAGGGAAAACTTCCAACAGTTTTGTCAAAAATGGCCCACGTCACTGCAGTTACATTTCATTACCTGCCAGATACGTCATATTTTTAGAACCACCTAATTAAATAACTCGCAGTTACAAAATCCTTCTTTATTTTCCTCGGCCTGTCCTGATTCCAACACCTCTCATTTTAACTGTATTTGTACCATCAGCAACTAATCCGCGTTCAATATCGACATGTTTTATGATGCATCCGACTACCACTGCAATGCCCACCTAGCCACCCAGTGAACCATATCTCTTTATCATATATAGTATAGTGTTGTTATGGATATCCATAACCGTAACCGAAACTATCGGATATCCGAAATAATTTAATATCCATAACCGTAACCGAAACCGATTTTTTTTTTACCAGTATCCATATCCATATCCATATCCGGATCCGCGTTTAATAGTATTTAACACTTCAAAATGAGTAGCTGTAAGAAAGAATTAATTGAATGACAGATTGCGAAACCTACAAGGTACAATAATTATATTCGACTTTAATTAATAAAGCCGAATATAATCTTATTGTATTTCATTTTACAGTTCCTTAAAAAATTAATATCCGTAACATCCCTAATATAGTACCATTACATTACATTACAGATAAGTTCCATTGTTAACTAACATTTCAACTTCCCGATTTATTGTTAATTAAAATAATTAACCCGCATCGCGTTATTTCTTGGCCTAAATGGCCTTAAATAAAAATTTATTATTATTACCTCATATTTAATTTAACTTTCACACCCGGCACATAATAAATATATACAAAGCCAAAGAAATATAATAAACTTATTTCAATAACACAAAAATAAATATTATTATTTTAGACTTTGCATTTCCCATGACACTACAATCCATAATTACACAATTACCCATTTAGTTTGGCAGAAACTCAGAACCCTTGGAGTACACATATTTTAGCCAATAATTCTAACCCATAGGAACCAGCACTTCTTTTCGCCGATTGTGGTCTACCTACACACATATATACCTAATAATGAATTTTTCACCCTCACGCAGGGGACATGTACGTGAGAATTCTAAGGCCAACCTCAACCAATAAGGCTAATAGCCAACCCTCAAATAACTAAAAGTCCTGTTCATCATCATTTTTTTTTTGAAACAAGGAGGTGCATTTGCCAACCCAAACGGAAACCGCAAGAATCCATACACCACAAAACACGAAAAACAACATTTAGGAAATATAACAGTAGTGTTAAAATATGGCGGCCTTATAGCTACACAGCGTTCTCCTCTAGGTAACCTACGGATCGTAGATCGGAGGCAGATCGGGATATAAAACATTAATTCCCACTTTTTATATCTAAGCTGATGAACACCTTACGACATTAAAACCTACCCACAAAATCTTCAATTCGGGGCACTGATGACATATATTTAATAGCTATCTTTTTAATACCCTATTGTCAATACAGAGCTCTTATTTTGTTCTTTTTATAAACTTAAGAGGCCTGGACTAACGTACAAGGGCAACTTACTGCTGCGAAAGCCACCATTTACAACATAAGAAATTCGTTGAACATTTCGCGGATCGCTTATCCACTCAAGAATAGAATAGAAAATTCCCCACCTCATACAGCCCTAGCATACAGAGTTTCTTATAATTTTACACAATATCTAAAAAGAGATCCTAAATGTCTACGTTAAACTGGATAATTTTATCCACACCTCGCAATTATTTGCTTTACCTTATTACCATTACTTGTAGAATCACAACTTCACCCAATAAATAATGATATTATTTATTGCATGCAACTAATTCAGCTGGAGCCTATGTGTGTCCATGTCAGTCAGCATTATATTTTAGTATGATCACAGCATTATTTTAGCAAATATCTCGCGTATTGAAATACTACCCATTCACCTACTCGGGATTCGGGAATAAACTAAATTGTGCCGCTCCGCAACACTCCACCCGACCAGTAAATCACAACCTACATGACCCGAGGACATGACAGACATGTCCGTCGCACCTCAATAATTAATAGCAAACCCGTAAAAATTAAAATATATTTTATAAAGTAAATATTAATGCGTTTTGAGAACTTTTGTAGAACTACACGGGAAGGTAGTTCAATATTTTCCTTTCTTTTTGATTACCCTTAAATAAAACACTTCATAACCCTACGTCTTTGTGCCCGACTAATAATATCTGTATGACTATTTGAAGGAACAGAACCACTAGAGTTTTTTTAAACCAGTATTCACCTGTATTAGTATCGGGCTATCGGGGCCCACGTGCACTATCCACTTGTTTAACACTTAATTGTCTAGTTAATAAATGCACCTACCCTACATAAATAACTCAATAAATCTTGTCACATTTCTGAATTACCTACTTGATTCTAAAGACGCATAATTTACTGATGTTAACTACTATAATCGGCACAATGTCTTGATCGGAGTATTTTAAACTACAAACATTGATTTTCAGTCAGTTTTAACAATAAATTATTTTAATGATAAAACATATTTCTCGTACTTGGAAACTAGCCGCTAATTTTATCTTGCAATCGCTGCACCGCCTTAGACTCACTCATATAAGGCATAAATCACCAAGATACGTTACGTTCTTAGTAAATTGCGTTTTAAATCTGTGCCGATCTACCACTCACTGATAAATAGAACAAAAGATACGAAACAGCACGCAAAAGTTTTATCATAAGATTTAATATTATTAAGTCATGCATTTATATCATCAAAGCCCGGTATAATATTGTTCAGATTACTCACAGTTTCGGTATCTATACGAAATACCTTATTCCTTCCACGGGATGGCATCCTGGAGCTCAAAACTCGAGGTGGAACGAGCTCGTTAACGTTTAGACCGTTTTTTTTTTATAACACGGGTTATCCAACTACTGATGTAGCAGAAGAACGCAGCGACGCCGGATGAATACACAAGTATATTATAACAATTTACTAAGGCTAGTACTATAAGATGTATCTCGATTCAAGTCTATTGCAAAAGTGTCACGCTACGCCATCGTGACTGAGTCATCGGCTTCGTTCGGCGCCGTCCGCCACCGATCGGCTGTGTCGCGGCACCCTCCGACAAGCCGCCAGAGTTGCCAGCATCGGTGTCTGGCCACATATCACGGTGTTGCTAACAGATGATGGGATCTTGGTGAATTTTAGGTATCTCTTCAGAGTTTATGAACACACCTCAAGCGATTTGGGTATTTTTACAACGCCTTGTGCATTTTATTGTTTTCCACTAAAAAGTTTAAAATAAAAATGGGAAATGCTTTCCAAAAAACCAACTTCAAATGCCACTACAAAGAGTGAAATAATTTTTATTTAAATTTTAGGTACCTACACCAATTCGAAGTCGGGCGATTGCCTATGACTTCGTCATTTCTTCGCACATCAAGTAAGTTAGGGATTGTATGAAACATTGCCCGACTTCGAATTGGTGTAGGTAGGTACCTAAAATTTAAATAAAAATTATTTCACTCTTTGTAGTGGCATTTGAAGTTGGTTTTTTGGAAAGCATTTCCCATTTTTATTTTACACCAACTTTTGCTGCAGAATGTTACAACAATAAGCCCTTACTGAAAACGCTGTGAACGCGGTTCTTATTAGTGAAACAATCGAAGCTAAATGAATTCTCCGTCGTAGACTATTCTGTTACATTATTCTTGAACTCGAGAGAGTGAGTTTCATATTCGATTACACTCGTACCTTCCATCAGCAGTGTTTTTGAAACCAATAACTTGTTTAAACTCCATTACAACGCAATCGTATTATATATTCGGCGGTATGAATGTAACAGGCCCCGTTTCCACCTTCACTCCCTAAATAGATCAAAGTCATTAGTCAAAAGTTATTTTACAAAATTGTAGGTTACATAATATACCAAGATGTTAAATGAAAGCAGGCGTTATTTGCGGAAATCCATAGTTGGTAGGACCGATTAGTTTGTTTTCCTATAATCCGCTACTTGAAAATATTCTCTTTGGTACAATATGCAGATACCGGGAGGAAACGTGCGTCGAAGAAAATATAGGAAAATTGTGTGTGGTGTTGTGGTGTTTCATGTGGGCAGTTTTCCTAGAAAAAAAAAACGTAGTACCTATACTCCGGGAGTGCCGACAAAAGGAATAACTTACACAACTCATGTACCAAAAAAAATTGAAAAATCATATGCACTGCCCTACAGTTCTTAAAATTTATAATATACAGAGGATAGACCCGTTAGAGGATAGGGTAACAGTGGTGCGACTTAAATGCTTTTTTTCCCGCCTCAAAAAAATGATCATCACGCCTTAAGAACTTTTCACATCAAAAAGTCCTTACTGCTTACAGAATAGCTGTGCAGTATGCCGATGGAACGGGGCCGCGTCTCAGCGCTAATGGCTGCCATGTAGACGCAACCCCGCTACAAATAACAAATCTGTACACCACCTCTCGCGCCTTTATTTACTAATATTTATTCAATCAATCAATCAAAATATCTTTATTTCACATAGGCCTAACATACAGGCTCTTGCGAACGTCGGTATGACATTTCTTGCATAATAATGGTATGGTGAATTCGATGAACGTCCGTTTTAAACGGTGGGTTGCTTAGTTTCAACCTCTCTCAATTCTTCACACATTTTTTCCTTTACAAGTTAGTACCTGACTGCAATCTCGCTTGATGTTAAGTGATTATATAGTCGAAGATGGCATTGTATTAACTTGGAACTTAAGTCCCTAACGGTGCTACACTGCATCGCACCGGAACGCTAAATCGCTTGGTGGTGCCCTTTATCGGTAGGGTGGTAACAAGCCGCGGTCGAAGCCACAATATGAGCCTATTTAGAAATTATAGAGAAATTGTAAAATTGCTAATTAGCCTATCCCTCTAATCGAACCCGGGACTTCTCGCTAAAACCTAAGCGGGTATTGCGCAAGTTACGACGTTGTCACTGTTATTAGTATTGACACGGAATACAATAATAGTACGTAATGTTACGGGAGGTTTACCTCCCAAGATGATTTTAAGAAATAGCGACCCTAGCGCTGACACAAAAAAGTGCAATTCAGTTCGCAGAAGCGCCTAGCTCCGCCTCCGCTAAGCACCTAAAGTTGTGCACTCTTTCTATCGCGTAAATTTATCTCTTTCGACGTACTAAGGCTGCCTCGTAATCGGGCGCACGCAGCGCGTGAAATAGACTGTATAAAAACGAACGCGTGCAACCTAGCCGGCATGCGGCAGCCGTCTGAATGTATTGAAGCATTAATAAATAGCATACGATAGATCACCAAGATACGTTACGTTCATAGTAAATTGTGTTTTAAATCTGTGCCGAACTACCACTAACTAATAAATAGAACAAAAGATACGAAACAGCACGCAAACGAAAGAGATAACAATAATGCTTGCGCTCGACGCCTCCTCTTTATATATTTTATTATTTTTTTATATTTTTTTTATATATTATATATCATTGTAGCATACATTTTACAAGACCTTCAATAGATAGGGCTGCTTTGTTTACGGTGGTACATTTTTACACCATGTAGTCTTCAAGGACAAAACCCTTGAGCTTTTCTTAAAGACTTTTCCTTGCCACATAAAAACACACCTTTCCAGGTTTCCAGCTTCATGAATTAGCAATGCCTCCCGGTGTTGCGTTGCTCTCAAGCGTACAGATGAAGCAGTCCGCCTTAATCAGGGCAATAAAATTTGAGGCGCACCGCATGGGTCGGATTGCCTTATAAAAAATACACGCGCACCTTTTTTATGATCCCACCCGTGATATACGAACCTAGATGCACTGTGGTGTTAAAAACCACCTCCATGTGACTCTTGGGAGCCTAGTAGCAGCTGGCAGTTGCAGTGGCGAAAATCAAAGTCCGGAATAGCATGTGACTTTCAATAAATAGAAGGAAGGGGCTATCAATTCTATTTATTTATTTATTTATCTTCAACAACTTACTATACAAACATTTTGTTTGTATGTAAGTGTTGTATATAAGTACCCTATTTAGTTATCCATCCATAACCTAGTTAAGTATGGATCTGTATGAAGTTATTTATATGACACTAGCAAACCCGGCGAACTCCGTTTCGCCACCAGATGGCTTCGTTTTATGTATTTTTTTTTAATATTTCTGAATTTTCTTTGCTATAAACCTCACGGAGCCCGAGACCTTTCCAACGAATGGAAAACCGTGGAAATCGGTCCGTGCGTTCTGGAGTTATAGCGTCAGGAAGGAAAACCCGACTTATTTTTATTATTACGACGATACTGTAGATGGGATGAAAGTGGTACGACGTTAAAAAACTGTATAAAAATGCGCGGAAGTCACGTGATGAATTTAGGGATCATTGGTTGTGTTCAATTTTCATTCACTCATCGCATTGCAATAATTTAGATGGGTAGAGCTGCTGGATCAATATCGATGACGCTTAATTTTTTTGCTCGCTTATTTAGTGACATCAGTGGTAAACATTTTACAGTCAATTAGGATTCACAAGTTTCCGATTACCATAGCAACGCATCCAACTTTGTACCTTGTAATTAGTAGTAATTTACATACCCAGGGATATACGATACGAGAATCGATAAATCTCCTAATTAGTAATCTTCATATTAAGTCACTAATTAATGAATCCCTATTGTACGCAAGACGGTGTTGTGTATCCAAGGTTTTGTATATCAAAGCCACTCACTCCAAATTCGTAAATGATCCCCGCGTTCGGTCCTTTGTTGACAAAATGGCGGAAATATTCTCGTCACATTGTTTCTGTTTTCGACCTCAAGTATCTTGCGCGTTGATTGCTCAAAGAAACCTCAACGAGACGTTGCCTCAACAAATCAATGGTTAAAAGGCGGGTTGAGATACGGTCCAAGGTTCGGTTCCTGTCCAGTGTTTATTACTGTTATATCTAATCCTAGCACAAGATTTACGATAAGTTAGTAAGGAACGTACCTACTTAGTACGATAGAAATATTATCTCGTCGGAATTTTTTTAAACAAAGTTTCTTTTAACACGGTTTCGTGTAAATGAATTTGAATTTTTACGTGACAAAAACCCTGTCACGAAGAAAATCTACGAAAATCTTCCAAAATTTATAACTAAAGTTTTTTTTATCAGTTAATAATGGCCATCCATGTAATCACATTTGATTTGGTATGATGAACTAAAGACAGCGCTAACTGAAGAATCACACAGGAAAATATATAAAAAATGAAGTTTTGTTTTAGGTGTTATCTCAAACTTTGTCTCTACCGAGTGTTCCACGATGCTCGTTTTTTAAAAGTGTGACTATTTGATTTGTTTAGTAAGGTTTGCATTACCTACTCATACTTATGCTTTAAGCTTAGAACCACAATCATGTTTTACTTGTCTGGTAGGAGTTTTCGTAATTTACTCTAATTGAACTAATCCGTGATATTTCAAAATTGCCAGTAACTAACCTAACCTAACTAAATCAATATTTGAATTCCATAGGCGCTTATACAAACCTGTTGAAAAGCTCGAACATTATTTGAAGGCTACATGATAAAAAACAAAATGTTAAAAACATTTTACCTCTGAGCATTCAGCCGTAAGCTCTAAAACAAACAACTAAAAAGTGAAGGTAGAACCTAAAAAAACCAAGTAAAGAGTGAAAAAACCCAACGTTGTTTCTTATTAATCTTTAATATGGCCCCCGAAAATCCTTTTAAAGCGAAAACGCCTAAAAGCTTCATCCCGCTCCGAGGCCCTCTCACCGGCCCTTAGGGACCGAGGATAGAATTTTAACCCACTACAGTACTAGTAGATTACTAGGGGGTTTTTTGGGGGTCCGTAATCCCTAATCAATTAGCTGCAATTTCGCTGAAAAACTCTATCTAAGTCTATATAAGAATAAATGTTAATATAAGAATTAACTCTTATAACAGGCAAACGATATAAAATTTTCCGTCACATTTTTTCCATAAATCACGATAATAACCCTAAATTGTGAAAGATTATCCAAAATATCGAGCACAATACACCACAATATCGGGTATCATTTTGGATATTTTGAAAATCATTTCCTCGCCAGACTGGGGCGGGCGGGGTTGGGCGGAGAAGGGGGGGAGGGCGGCCGACTGACAAGCACAAAGAAAGCGCTCAGTCAGTACACGCTTTCATATTTGCCGAAATAAGAATTAATATAGTCTTCCTTTACAATATACACGACGAGCCAGCTGCGACGTTCGAGTATCTGTTTAGTAACACCTAAGACTGTTATCCATTTTAGGCAATAAAAGAGTAATGGATTGGCGTAATTTTTGCAGCTGAAGTTATGATTTTTCACCTGAAAAAAATGGGCTTTGAAGTTCTGCAATTTTTGAGAAAAATAAGCAATAAACTAAAGAGATCTATTTTTTTAAAACAAATCTCTTAAATACAATACAAACAACAAAGGAAGATACAATAATACTAATTATTAAATACGGAACTCAATTTTATTGTGCAATACAGATCTTTAAAATTACACTTCAATTGACTTTAATATTATTGTAGCTCTGCTGGTAAAATATTGCGTCAGTTATTGCTTAGTGAAGAAAAAAAGATAGTAGGAGCTTATGTATGACTTTAACATTTGATCACTATGCTTGTCATAGAATAGTAGGGGATCCCAAGTGAGGTCGACCTTCACCGAGCTGTTTATTGGATGAAAACTATTTTATATCCAATTAAATAAGTCAATAAATATATCGCAAGTGGGTTGCCTCAAAAATTTCAGTCCAGGATATGATTAATTAAGAATTAAAAAAAACCATTGTAACATGAACTCCTAATTGTTAGAGTTCCGTTGACATCTTAGTTCAAATTAGATTCAGGTTGCAAATTGTAATTGTGCTTATTTACCTACGATTTAATTATCCTTTAACTTTCTTTTGCCAAAAAATATAGAGCAGAAATACTTTCCTATTTATATATTTATTTTTGGCAAAAAGCACTATTTACAACATCCAATCTAATTTGAACTACGATGTCAACTAAACTGTAACAAATAGGAGTCCATGTTACAATGGTTTTTTTTTAATTCTTAATTAATCATACCCTGGACTGAAATTTTTTAGGCAACCCACTTGCGATATATTTATTGACATATTAAATTGATATAAAATAGTTTTCATCCAATAAAAAGCTCGGTGTAAATCACTAATTTTATACGGAAGGTAGGTACATTAATGGCTCCATTAAAATATGAATTTCATTTTACAAAGAACTGAGTCAAAAACATCTATTAGGAACTACGAAAATCGAAAGTTGTTCTAACTTCGCAGTAAATCTTACAACCATCTCCTTTACCATTGATCATAAAACTTATATTTCACTGTTCACATAAAATTGAACCTTACAACTGGCTCACAAAGGTTGATATTCCGTCAGCTGGTGTCAACTACAAGAAGGATACAGACAAAATTTGAATAACAAAGACAAGGCAAGACATGATATTTGATATCGCCGCGGGGGATGTTAATACTGCATAGTTGTTATATTTTGTGTATCTCCCTCGGTCCGGGCAAATATTGTTAATATTGACTTGAAAATATATGAACTGTAGTCTGTATGCCTCGAGGAAATTAAACCCGTAGTATTCGAACCTATATCTTAAATCACATAAGTTTCTGCGGAAACTGACTTGCTATACTTACTATAGTATTAAGGATTACTTACATGAATCAAATCCTCGGGGATGAATGAACTGCTGTAATTATACTAGCTCAATTAGTTTTAAGAGATAATAACAGAAAACAAAACCCGGCTGAGTTTGTTGTGGGCTTCTTCTCAGTGCAGGGCGCGTTGGAACCCTCGTAAACTTAGTTTTAAGTCGACTTGGAGTTATCGCCATACAAATGTGACAAATATCATAAGGACCATTTACAAGCGCATGTATATTAGGCCTATGTGAAATAAAGATATTTTGAGTTTTTGAGTTTTTGAGTTTTATAGTTTTTAACTTAACTTCATTACCATCTGGCAAAACCTATATTAACGATTCAGCTACAAGCTGAATTGTTAATAAAGGATTACATAATTTTCCGCTTCTCGTGCTCGTAAAGTATTGTTTATGCTATGTATAAGCTGTATATAACTGCATTTTGATCCATTACATTTGCTGAAAAAATGAAAAGTAGAGTATACAACTCGGTAATTACACTCATTTTATCCTAGACTTAAATATTAACCTGCACCTTAAACCTTATTTTATATTCATTCCTGTATTTCTATAATAACAAGAATACTAATTAGGTATTCACGCCAAGTGATAGCCATTCAGACACTAAAGTTGAGAGAAAAATTAAAAAATTTCAACATTTTTCATTACGATATCTCACGCTAGCAACACTGTGTCTGTCATTCCATTAGCGTTCTAGTGCTCGGCCGTTCAACACAACATTATTAAACTCGTATAAAAAAAAGTGAGTGATTATAAGTATTTCTTGCGGAAATCAAAGTATCCGAAAAGAAATATTCAAAATTATCGGATTCATCGTCAAAACGAATTGTGAAATCTACGGAATTGTTATTATTGGTTCAGAAAATCCATATTGCTCCAGTGTTGGGTACACCTCTTAGAGGGTGTTACGTTCACAGCAGTATACATTGAGGGTAGTTGGAAGGACTATCGCCTTTGTTTTAATTACTGCAAGATGAGCTAATCAAGATGCATTCTTCGGTGATGGGTACACTTCATTTAGAGGGTGTGACCTTCACGACAACATACATTGAGGGTAGTTGGTAGGTGAAAAACCTGAGGACTATCGCCTTTGTATTAATAATTGCAAAAAATAATTGCAAAGCATCTATGTTGAGAACACTGCATAAGAGGATGTGATCATCATGACGACATACATGAGGGTGAGTCAATAAGATTATCGTCTCTATATTAATAATTGCAAAAAAGTCAATCAACATAGTATATTCTGCAGTTTATGCTTCAGTGTTGGGTACACTTCATTAGAGAGTGTGACCTTCACGAAAATACACATTGAGGATGGTTATTGGGACAACGCCTTTGGATTAATCATTCCCAAAAATGACAAGATTATCTTGTAAGCAACTTCCAAAATAGCAAAAATTGGTGCTTAAACGCCCCCATACCATGTTGAAAACACCGGTTGACGGTTCTCGTCCGATCACCGAAATTAAGCAACATCGGGCGCAGTTAATACTTGGATGGGTGACCACCTGAGAACACCGCGCGATGCTGTTTTTTTTTTATCACCAACTGTATTGGAATGATATAAAGGATCAAAACGATTACCTTTAGAAACTATTTCGATATACCCTCATATCAATATTTTCTTTTACTAGACCAGGTCTGAAAAGTACCCCCAATCAAATGCACTATTTACAATTATTTTAGTCTTCCACACGAATCGTTTCTTGTTGTGGTCATTATTTATAGATACATCAATAAAAAGTCCATTGACAACGTCTTACAAAATCAACTAAGTAGTAATACTACTCAAAATTTGAAATGTACGAGTGAGACACAAAAATTTTATTTGATAATATAATATTCTAATAACTTCTGTGTATATTATGTCTTTTATCAATAATATGAAATACAGTTAATCAAGATCCAATATTAACTGGCACTGGAGGAATATCTGAGCAATCCACCTGTCGGTCCATGGTGGACCCACGGGCCAAATCGCAGGACAGCACTCGTCTCTAGCGACGACTTTTCTCGAAGATTTACCCAGGACAGAAGAGTCTTAATTTCCCCACAAGAACAGCACCAGGAGCAAAACAGCCTTGCAAGTACTTATCGATGTCCTCTTTTGACATTTCTGTCGACCTGTCATGTCAGGCGCCGCGCGGCCGCCGATCGGAGTGCTGGCGGAGTGCTGCGCTGTTTCGAACCTCGTGCGGACTCGCGCATGTTCGCCTATAGTCGTTTCGGGTTAAGAAGGCACACCTACTTACTCGTACGTTTGCCGCTTATAGAATAACCACTTTCATAAAATATTCGAGCCTGATGATATTATTTTATCGTGCTTAAATATGAGTTAAAAATATTTTTTTTTCTCTCTTTATGTTCTCAAAAGTATGAACAGAATTTAATGTGTAATTTTTTTTCTCTTCTTTAGTTCGCATGTAGTGCAATGACACTAGGTATCTAGGTATCTAGGTACTATCCTAGTTTCTTTCATCATAATTTACTTTTATACAAAAAGGTTTTATATTATGAAGATTTATAAACTATTGAACCACTAACATTACAATTAATTTTCATGTTTAAGTAATTAAAAATGAAAATGATGATCTTTATTAATTTTTCACATGGACTTGATTTACAGGCTTTTATGAAAGCTTGAATCTGAAAAGCGGGTTGCACTGAGAAGGTCGGGCAAAAAACTCGGCTATTATATTCTGTTCACATACAATTGAATATGAGACAACCTATTCGATAACATACTTAATTTTTTTTTGTTATTCCATTACAAATACATGTATTTAATACAACCATTCTTTCATCGTAACTTGATGTGTTAGATATTACATCAAATTTATCAATGCTTTAACTGAGTTATGATGCATGCTTTAAAAAGAATGCAATATTTTTGAAAATCAAAGTTATTTATAGTTTCTATAATTGACTTAATCTTAAATTTCTTAAATGAATAATAAATATGGAAAAAGTAGAAAACAATCGATGATATGTTTATTTAAATTTATTTTTAGGTATCCTTGTACAGGAATATCGGTATCCATACCTAGGAATAACGTTACGCAATGGAAATTAATATATTTAAAGACCAAATTAATTTTTGCTCGAGATCAAATATTTTTATTTTCAGGCTATCGCGCCGCTAATTATTAACTAATGGTTATCTATGCATCAAAAATGTTAAAGGATTTGGAAATTACCAATAGATATATAAGATCATAGAATCATTAAATACTTCATTGGATTTATGATAATATGAACAATGATGGTTCATAATTTTGGCTTGCACGTATCATAATATTTTTTTTGTTCTTTTAGAGTTGATACATTATATATTTTATATTTTACATACATTATATATTTTCTGTATTTAATCATTATTAAATAAGTCTAATATTTTGTTTAACTTTCATGCCGATGGATGACGCCGCTGCAAGGATTTAGCTCTCGATGATGACTGAACAAGGTCAAATGATAATTGAAAATTGGTTCATCACTGCGTCACTAGGAACTTGAATACCAGTACAGTAGTACTTCAGCAGTCAGCTGTGGTATGTAATTGACTGATTATTATTAAACGAAGATTAGATACTTTTATCTTCTGTGATGACATTGGAATTATTGGGTAAGTGAAAAAAAAAAAAAATGTTTTTTCATCGTCGCAACAAGTCAACAAAGCATTAATCGCGAACAATCGCGAATAACATTTCGACATGTCTACCTATTGACATGTTACATTTGCTCGTTGTTTTTTGCGATTATCAACTTGGAAAAATCAGATCACATTTTTTAACTGAAAGACTGCTAAATTGAAAAATGGTCTTGATGCAGAAATTGTAGTGTTGGGGTGACTTTTAAAATAACAATTAATGATATTAAACAACATTATATTATAACATGAATAACTGTTAAGAATAACAATTATGCCTTCAGTTAAAATTTTAATATTATGTGAAATGAGAAACTCAACACGGTTATACATACATATACTTATAATATTGTATAAGATGTTTACTGTCTGACAATATTAGAAAACATATTGTTTTTTCAGACTATCAGTTTCTATTGTTATCACTTTATTAGAAGACAGGAATAAACAGTAGATACAGTTACTTCATCAGCCTTTGTCTCAGAATCAACTTTAAAAAAGGCTTATAAAATAATTTCTCTATGGTTTTTTTTTTTTAAATATCTCTTGAGAATATTCTTACTATGCAGTTAAAAATATAATTTAAGGTCAATTTAAATCTTAATGACCTTATTAAAGAGCTGTTCCAACACCAAAACCCAAATAACAATATTATTATGGAAATTAAATAAAAATATCATTGTTAACTCCTTTAAAAGAAATAACTCTAAAGAGCTATGAATAAAAGTAAAGGACACTTTACGAAAATACTAATGCCTACAGTCAAGATGAACAAAAATTTACGAACTAGTTCTCTGCAACCCATAGATTTATTAATCTTTTATATTAATAAATTGATTTTATTTTTTTTTCTGACCAAAAATATGTCTCGGTAATATTTATTCTACTCAAGTTTATAAAATATATTCGTGATCAATTTACTGTTTAAAATATATATTTCATGGTTGCATATTAACAGCCCAATTTATTACGATTAATCAAGTGTTGCATTTAAAAGTTTTAACTGATACAAATATTTTAAAGCTTGTTGAAAGAGATTTAAAACCTCTTTTATTCGTCAAGACTACATACAATCTAGCAGTACTGCTAGATAGTCTTAATATACCCTCGGTATTCGCACATATAAAAATATATGTATTTGTACATATATTATTATTAATATATTATACTAATAATATTGATTTACTATAGCTAACTATAGTACAGTTTTAGTATTTCTACAAAATTATGCCATTATTTTTTAATTTGCTTTGAATATCAACTTAAGTTGTTATTTTTATTTTTTTTGGTCAATGTTGAGCGATTATGCTTATTATTCTATTAATTTAAAAGCATTTCTTATTTACAAATGTCATGGCTCTAAACATCTACCTAATTAGTATTCTTGTTATTATAGAAATACAGGAATGAATATAAAATTGATGATTAAACGAACTTACCTTAAGTGAAGTTCTATCATAATTTTATGAATTCCTGTATGAAGATAATAACACCCTCCCGCCCCTGTTTTGTGGAAAAACCCATGTATGAATTTGTAAATAAAAAATGTACATATTATAATAAATATTTATTGAAGACTATATAACCCATTTATATATATATTATTATATTTACATATATAATATTGTGTGGTTATGTATAATATTGTGTAGTTATGTATATATTATATGATACATATTTAGATGCTCTTTAGTGCTCCTACCAAGACGAGCTTATCGAAGCACAAAGGCACTCTTATAATAATTACTCTGAACTAAATGAAATGACAGACACAGTGTTGCTAGCGTGAGATATCGTAATGAAAAATGTTGAAATTTTTTAATTTTTCTCTCAACTTTAGTGTCTGAATGGCTATCACTTGGCGTGAATACCTAATTAGTATTCTTGTTATTATCTTCATACAGGAATTCATAAAATAATGATAGAACTTCACTTAAGGTAAGTTCGTTTAATCATCAATTATAATCCTTCTTACCTTACTATTAGACATATTATCTTCTGCTATAATAACATCTCAGAAAATATGCATTGTTTTATGCTCTTGAAGAGAAATCTTCTATTTACGCAGAGTACATTTTAAGTATAAAATTGAACTCTTAAGAGGCCTGTGAACTACGATGTCTCCATTAATCCAAAATACTAAATCATTTGTAATTCGTGTATATTTCGATCATGTTGTGGTGTTATTCGGATTCATATAGTAATAATCTATGCTCCTGGCCATATTTGGTTCGGAAATACTTCTTTAAAACGAAATAATGATCAATTTTGATCAAAATTTTTATAACTTTGGCCGAGTTCCGTAATACCAAAAATTATGAATGAAAACTTGTAACTTTCTTTATTAACTGGTGTTTTTCTTTAGCTGGACAATAAAAACTGTGCTCCTGAACTAATGCGACGTGAGATAGTGTTGTTTTTATTACAAAACAAATAAGCAGAAAACATGTCCTCTTTGACATAAAAATAAGAAAAACTAAATTCGTTTACAATTTCGTTTAACAACTGTATTTCGGAACCAAATGTGGCCAGGAGCATAGATTATTACTATATAAACCCGAATAACACCACAACATGATCGAAAATTGCACGAATTACAAATGATTTTGGTATTACGTTTGTATGGGAGACACCGTGGGTCAGTTGACTCTTAAGTCAAATCAGTAGATCGGGCGTTAAAGTGTAACAAACATCCAAACTTTCACATTAAATAAATTTCCCAAGTTCAGAGATAACTCATTATAAACGGTACTAAATCAAACAACAAGTGAAATAGCTCGTAGCAAACATGTACAAACTGATAGACGCTATTATGCGCAAGTGAGACAACAGCATTCTATCATGCGGAGTGTTATCGTCCACTTTGTTATGAGTGTGACGCATCGAGACGTCACGTACACTGACCGAGCGTGCTTAAGTAATGGCCGCTTTATGCAGTACGTTCTCTTACAATCTGCGACAGTATTATTCTTAAAATACTCTATGTTCGTAATAATATTCTTATTGTAGAGATTTTATACTTTTTTAGAGGTTAGATCACGCATGTCGTAAGAGCGATGGCCGGTGGTAGAGACTTCGTAAAAGTGTAGCGTGTGGCGCCCTCTAGCTCGTTCAAATGACGACATAAAGCGGATGGCATAAAGTGGCTGGATGAGTAAGACTGAGGACAGAGTGTCGTAGCACACTTGGATAGGCATATAAATGCCACAGTGGATGTCCTGACGCTGATGTGATGATGATGATGTAATGAAAACAAGTTAGTATTTGACTGCAATCTCACCTAATGGTTAGTGAAATTAAGTTATTGTACAAAGTCGGAAGGAATACATAAAGGTTGCTACATAGCATCGCACTGGAACCCAATTTTTTTGGTAATAAAATTGTAAATTTAATGAAATCGTTGCGATTGGTAGGCGATAGGAATGCATCAAATATTCATCGCTAAGCCACACTTTCTTGAATATCTTGATAGCTCTAAGGATAGATATAGCCATTTCGCCACACAGTGAACCCACCTGTGAGACGAAATTGTCTGGTGAGGTCAGTAATAGTAGATTGTTACACAAGGGACGTAAGTAAGCTATTACAGAACAAGATCCAATTTGGCGCCAGTGCGAGCGCAGCTCGCATAGGGCGCTAATGGATCGCGTGCACCCGAGATATTTAGTCACACGAGCGAGCGCAGCGAGCGAGGGTGAATATAGTTCGAGGGTGTAATAGCTACTTGCAACCGAGGTAAGCATTATTTATTTATTTATTTATTTATAAAGCGCCGCCCACAGAATTATATGTAATACAATGTTACGTTATAAAGACCTTAGTGCTAAATTAACATATAATTCAAATTAAGGGTAGCTACAGCATGCAGTATAAATGGTTCAAGTCGTACGCTAAATCTAAAGTTAATAAACATATAAAATGTATACAATCAAGAAAATAAGCTAATAATGCAAATGAATACAAACCATAAGTGTATATATAAATATTTATAAGAGAAATTGATAAATTAATATAAAAAAGACAATTGCACCTACTGTAAAGACAACATCTATCTAGACAAGTATTTTAGTTAATTTATTTTTAAATTTAGGTAACTTGTCCATAAATAAATCGATGGACTTATCCTTGGCAATAAAGTTTTTGTATGTACTACTTATTCTGGGTATTAAGGAGTGGCGACCAAGATTAGTCCTGCAAAACCGGTGGGTGAAAAGTGAGACAGGGTAGCGTGGAGTACGGATGGGAACCTTGAAAGAAATTTGGCTCAATAACTCTGGGTTATTCATTGCACCGTTAACGAGCTTGTGAAGAAAGACCATGTCGTGAACTTTGCGTCTGTCTGACAATGGCTTTAATTTGAAGGCTTTGAGTCTGAGGGTGTATGGGGATCTTTTCTGTTTTCCATTGGAATAGAATTGTGTAAATCGTCTCTGTATGCTTTCTATTCGATCTTTATGAACCTGGTAGCCAGGGTTCCATACAACAGAACCATATTCCAGTTTGCTTCTTACAAAAGTTGCGAAAAGAGTTTTTATGGTGCATTCTACTTTATATCATTCTTGCGAGGTAAATAAAACATTGGTAATGCAAAATGATATTTTAATTAGAATAATAAGCAAATTTAGAGAAAAAAAAATTAAAATTAAAAAAAATAATTAAAAATAATAAAAAAATAATAAAAAAAATAATAAAATAAAAAATAAAAAAAAGTAATAAAAAAATAAAAAATAATAAAAAATAAAAAAAAGAGAAAAAATAAATAAAAAAAAATAAAAAAATAAAAAAAAATAAAAAAATAAATTAAAAAAAATTAAAAAAAAAATTAAAAAAAAATAATAAAAAAAAATAAAAAAAATAGTAAAGAAGTAATAAAGAAATTAAAAAAAAAATATAAAAAAAAGAATAAAAAAATAAAAAAAAATAATAAAAAAATAATAAAAAATAAAAAAATAATAAAAAATAAAAATAAAAAAATAAAAATAAAATAAAAAAATAAAAATAAAAAAAAATAATAATAAATAATAATAAAAAATAAAAAAATAATAAAAAATATTAATAATAAAATAATAATAAAAAATAAAGAGAAAATAAAAAAAATTAAAAATAAAAAAAATCAAGCATAGTGCGACCTAATGTTGCCCTTGAACTGTAATGTGAACATTACAATTCAAGCATAGTGCGATGTAATGTTGCCTTGAATTGCAAACACCAACTTACAAGGAGACTTTCCACCATAGTAATCCATACTTACTGAGCAAGTATGATATAAAACATCATTTAATACCCATTAAAACAAATAATCTGTGTTTATTCGTAGTAAAGATATTTTGATTGATTCACTATTACATAACACCATCCACTGGACAGTTCACACTGAACCCTTGTCACTAAAAACGTTTTTTGTTTTCATAACTGAATTAAACTCTGAGTCGATAGTTATAAAGCTCAATTTACTTTAAAAACTTTTCTTGTTTGTTTATAATGAATGCTAAAAGGGCGCTACCGAAAATGTCCGGCTTGACATTTTGAATGTAACATGGAAACAATTGTAAGTTTGTCTGTCACACGCTGTTATATTATTAGCTCCGTCACCAACAGATTCCTGGCAATTTAAGATTTTATATATTATACTAGCTATTCCCTCAAACCTTGTTTTGCCATTTAGGGATATAAAAAGAAGATAACAACCTGCTCTAAGACCTAATAACCATACACTGAAAATTTCATAAGAATCGGTCGAGCCGTTTCGGATGAGTTTGGTAACAAAGATTGGCGAGAGAATTATAAAATTCTATTCTATTCTATTTATATATAAGATTTATCTTTCAGGCTTCCGTCGTCCCTTGATATACCGGTGTAGCAAGGTTAAAACTTTTCGAGTAGCAATGTGATCTTGCTGAGTTTCTTGTCCGTTCTTCTCGGTGAAAAACTGGTTTCCAAACGCAGTGGCAGAATCCGACATTTCATGAATGCCTATAAGAACGCCTATGATTGTGAAAGAATACTTTCTTTATTTAAGTTAGATGTCTTTAATTATATCGAAACTTTTTTTAAAGTAGGTACTAGGTAGTAGGTACAACGGCATACGACATACGGTAACAACATTTAATTAACAAAGACAGAGTGTAAACGAGAGGTGAATTGTGCAAAAAGAATGCAAAAATATGATTTTCATCTCCGAAACGAAACCCACAGGTCTTGCCAGTTCTTCTCGGTGCAAACCTGCTTTCCAAACCTGGCGGTAGAATTTTGACTTTATAAGTGAGAGATTTAGACCTATGTGAAAAATAAAGATTTCCATTCCATTTCATTTCCGGTGGGAGGCTTCGTCCGTGGCTGGTACTCTTGCAGCAAAAACGCACCACATAACGATTTAGCGTTCCAGCGCGATGCTGTGTATGCTTTAGAAGTTGCTCCCTTCCAAGTTAGTACGATAACATCTTAGACTGCATCATCACTGACCATCAGGTGAGATCCAAGTCAAGTACTTACTAATTTGTAGTGTATGAAAAAAACTTCTTAAAATTCCAGCTTTAAGAGTCCACTAACCCACGATGTCTCCCATACAAACGTAATACCAAAATCATTTGCAATTAGTGCAAATTTCGATCATGTTGTGGTGTTACTCGGGTTCATATAGTAATAATCTATGCTCCTGGCCATATCTGGTTCCGAAATACTTTTGTTAAACGAAATTGTAAACGAATTTAGTTTTGCTTATTTTTATGTAAAAGAGGACATGTTTTCTGCTTATTTGTTTTGTAATAAAAATAACACTATCTCACATCGAATTAGTTCAGGAGCACAGTTTTTACTGTCCAGATAAACAAAAATACCAGTTGATGAAGCAAGTTACAAGTTTTCATTCATAATTTTTGGTATTACGGAACTCGACCAAAGTTATAAAAATTTTGATCAAAATTGATTATTTCGTTTTAAAGAAGTATTTCCTAACCAAATATAGCCAGGAGCATAGATTATTACTATATGAATCCGAATAACATCACAACAAGATCGAAATATGCACGAATTACAAATGATTTGGTATTTTGAATGTATGGAGGAAACGTAGGTCAGTGTATTCTTAAGTACCAATAACAACTGTAATGTCAGACAGACCTCTTTAAGAGCCCTTATCTCCAGACATGTATTGCCATGTGATACAAGACACAAGTGCCCTCGACCTACGTTAGTGCCTGCCCTTGTCGAAGTGACAGACGGACAGACAGACGGACGGACAGCTTGATATTAAGTGTTCACTCTCCAGAAACATTTCCTACCTATACATGGTATGGGATGATTAGCTTTCTTCGTAACTTGTGTGGTGCACCTAATAGTTTGACTTACCTGGAGTAATATATTTGATACATGATTAAATTAGCAAATGCTGAGTTCTTACCTGTTCTTCTCGGTGCAAATCTGCTTTCCGAACGATTTTGACTAACCTACTAATAGGTATTCTTATACAATTTTTGTCTTTTTTTTTTACACTATACAAGTTAGTACTTGACTGCGATCTCACCTGATGGTAAGTGATGATGCAGCCGAAGATGTTAACGTACTAACTTGGAAGAGGTTAGTAAACTCACCCCAACGGTTTGTACACAGCATCGCACCGGAACGCTATATCACTTTGCGGCACGTTTTTGCTGGTAGGGTGGTAACTAGCCACGGCCAAAGCCTCCCACCAGACTAGACATGATTTTTAATTTTTGGCCAATTTTTAATGGCTAATTTAGAAATTATAAAATTTCAAAGTGGGCCACTCTGGAATTATATAATTTGGTGTATTTTATAATTTCCGTGGCGGGAATTGAGCCCGCGACCTCCCACTCGAATCCAAGCGCGCGTCCCCTGCGCCGGAGGTCGTCAAAAACGAATAGGTAGGTTCTATAATAAATGATGCAATACGTATAAAAGAGCTATTGAAAAATGGTGATACTAAAAAACAAAACCTGGCAGAGTTTATTGTCGGCTTCTTCTCAGTGCAGGGTGCGCTATACCCTCGTAAACTTATTTTTAAGTTGACAAGTAACTGTTTTCACAGTATACAATAATTAGTGTTGCCCAAAATCAATCTTGGTCTTGCAGTCTTGGTCTTGTTCTTGCATTTTTGCAAGACCAAGACCAAGACCAAGACCGCCTAATTTTAGCAAGACCAAGAACAAGACTGGCAGTGCAAGATTTGAGCAAGAACAAGACTAAACCCGCGAGACTCTTGCGTCTTGCAGTTAACGTAAACTTCGCACCCTCTGCCCGCGAAATTCAAATTTTATTTTCTTTTTCGCAATTATTTAACTAATCCAACGAACTAGGATTTTTTTTTCAAGGATGATGTCGTATAAAGTGGAAAAATTCATTCAGAGGAAAAATACGGAGAGAGCTGATGGATTTTGGAGACGGGTGAAGGGCACGGGGAGGGTATTGAAGATAGGTGGGGGGTGCTCGACCAAATGTCATTTGAAACGTCATGCAATTGGCAGTGAGCTGAAAAATGTTAAAAATGGCGGATTCAAAATGGCCGCCATTCTAATTTCATCGATAACTCGGAAAGTATAAAAGGTGGATCAACGGTTTCTTGATAAGAAGTGATCAGGACAAAAAGGTCTATTTGATGATATAAAATAATCCAATATGGCGGATTTTTTTTTCCACAGCAAATGTATGGGGATTTTTGAGGGGATTTTTTATAGGCGGGAAGACAGCACGCGGGCCACACGTGGCCCACGCCTCCACGAACCCTACTTTGTTTTATACGTGCGTCTTTGCTGGTAGGGTGGTGACTAGCCACAGCCGAAGCCTCCCACCAGACCAGACCTGAGCCAAATAAGAAATTACTTATAAGTATTATAGGTAATAGCGAGACTTGCGAGACTCTTGCTGCAAGACCAAGACCAAGACCAAGACTGGAAGTGCAAGACCAAGACCAAGACCATGACCAGATGTACTGGCGCAAGACCAAGACCAACACTGGCTGAGTCTCGTCTTGTTCTTGCATTTGGGCAACACTAACAATAATGACTCTACGTTAGGCCTATGTTGTATAAAGATATTTTGAATTTTTGACTCTTCCTTTTTGTTTTGTTTTCCCTTTTTCTGGATATCCATTCTATAATCTTTTGCGTCCACTTTTCTTTTAGCATTATTTTATATGGAACCCTAAAAACCTTCTTAATAATAATAGAATTGCCCCGAACAGCGAAACATCTGTAACAGCAACATTTCAACGAAGAAGGGAAATAAATTACTTCTTCCTGCAACTACATAATACCGTTGTGTTGAAGTGAACGGCGTTGGAATAAACAGAATACTACAGTTGTACTGCAGTTGTAGTATAGTTGTAAGGAATTGCAGCTCACGTCGCCGGCATCTGCGCTAATGTGCTGAGAAACGAATGGGCAAAAACTAATGGAATAATCAACCGCTGTATGCACTACTAGCTAACTGGTCTGTACTGTTTAAAACATTATGTGGATACTTATAGTGTGTATATTCTATAATATTAAGAGTCCACTTACCCACGATGTCTCCCATACATTCGTAATGCCAAAATCATTTGTAATTCGTGCAAATTTCGATCATGTTGTGGTGTTATTCGGGTTCATATAGTAATAATCTATGCTCCTGGGCATATTTGGTTCCGAAATACTTTTGGTAAATGAAATTGTATACGAATTTAGTTTTACTTATTTTTATGTAAAAGAGGACATGTTTTTAACCGACTTCAAAAAAAGGAGGAGGTTCTCAATTCGTCGGAATCTTTTTTTTTTCTGCTTATTTGTTTTGTAATAAAAACAACACTATCTCACGTCGCATTAGTTCAGGAGCACAGTTTTTATTATCCAGCTAAAGAAAAACACCAGTTAATAAAGTTACAAGTTTTCATTCATAATTTTTGGTATTACGGAACTCGAGCAAAGGTATAAAAATTTTGATCAAAATTGATTATTATTTCGTTTTAAACAAGTATTTCCCCATCAAATGTGGCCAGGAGCATAGATTATTACTATATGAATCCGAATAACAGCACAACATGATCTAAATATGTACGGATAACAAATGATTAGGTATTTCGAATATATGGAGACATCGTAGTTCACAGGACTCTTAAGGAGTTTGCTTGTTTGTTTTAACGCGCTTATCTCAGGAACTACTGGTTCAAATTGAAAAATAATTATTTTTGTGCTTCATTAATTGGGTCTTACACTACTTTTGAATTTGATAAAAAATATTACTTTATTATAAACTAGGATAAAAATAATAACGTGCAGTGAAAGAAATATTAAAATCCAACGAAGATTTACAAAGTTACAGGCGTTTAAACTTTGGAGTGGGGGGATCTTCTATCCCTTTCTCGCAAAACGAAAATTTGTATGAAGCCGCACGAAGCTACTATGGCATTGGTAAGGTGTGACGTCACAATGTCATGTTGCTATCTCTGTCTAATCACAAATCTTTAAATGCTTATAACTTTTTTGTTATTTGATCGATTTAATTAGTTCTTTCAGTGCACGTCGTTATTTTAATTCTACTTTATAATAAAGTAATAAAAAAATTGGAGTCAAATTTAAAGCTTAGCTATATACCATTGCGTGCGCGGTTAAATTTACACAAAAATCAATGATTTTAGACAACGGAATAGTTTTCCTTTAAAAGTACTAAAAAAAGTCCGGACCATATTTCTATAAATTTTAACGGTGGTGCTCTTAATGTATTTTTTTCAACATTAAAGGATAATATCTGGGTGACCGAGCTTCGCTCGGTGGCCAATAGATGGCAGCAGTAGTCATATTTTTTTTTGGTAAATTCTACATTTTCTAAAAATAAATCCTAGCTAGATCGATTTATCGCCCCCAAAACCCCCTGTATACTAAATTTCATGAAAATCGTTTCAGCCGTTTCCGAGATCCAGATTATATAGAAATATATATACAAGAATTGCTCGTTTAAAGGTATAGGATAAAAGAATAATATGTATAGCGATCAATGAAATTTTTAGACTTACTAAATACCATTAGTTCCGAATTTGTGCACTCACAAACTTCTGTGATGCGCACTTTAATCTTTTCGATCAATAATGTTATCGTAAGAGTTCTGATTCGCTTTTCTGTCTATTATTATAGGTATAGAAACAGACTTTCTGTACAAAGTATACTACGTTGCACTTAGGGAGCAGTTAAAACTACATAGTTTCCGAGCTAGGCGTTTGCGCGCAGTGTATTGGAAACGAGCTTCATTCGCATTATTCATCGAAGTGCGACAGGGTTGCACTTGGAGAGCACACTGCACCACTCAATTCCACATTACACTATACCAGCAAGCCAATTTAACCTTTGTTTTAAGTTCAATAAGGGTTGAAAGACGGTAAAGGAGTTGTCGAGTGGCAAGGGTTACATCTTTTCACTCGCGCCAAACTACCAAATGAAGTGGCATTTGTTTTGAGAATACAGGACTTTATTGTGGGCCTCATGTTGATTGCACACTGCTTTGATAAACGCAATACGTAATCGAAAGAGATGCGATGAGTTTTGGTTGGCACTTCTACGTCCAGACAGCGTTAAGACCCCCATCACAATAAAGCAGAAAAAATATTTTGGTAAAACAAAATATTAGTTTATTGTGACACTCATAAGAGTAGTCATCCTTTTTTTTCAGTCAGTCATAATTTGTAAGTCCCATCAGTCAGTCAGTCCTAGTCCCCCACGAAATATATTTGTCGAAAAAGAGCAAATAAATTTCCAGCGCCATTTATATCCTATCCGTAGTCGTTTATTAACGTGCAAATTGTTATAAACATTAGCGACTTGACAAAGATTTCCTCTTAATTTTTGTATATTATCTACTAATTTTATATCTGTTTCCTCTTTTGATTTATGTTAATATACTCTTTTAATTTATGTTGATATACTATCAAAATGTAAATAGATTGAGAACTAAAATTAATGATCTATTTGTCAACTCATTAAATGACAACTATGATCTCATTTTTTTAACTGAAACGAATCTTAATTCTGGTATTTATGATAGTGAACTATTTGATGAGCGATACATCGTTTTCAGGAGAGATCGTGAAACTACATGTATAAATAAATCAGAGGGTGGAGGTGTATTAATAGCCGCTAACAGAAACCTAAATGTAATTCGTCGTAGCACGTGGGAAAGTAGGGTGGAGGATCTATGGATTAGCATTATTCTTTCGAATTTGACAGTTAACTTTTGCGTTTGTTACCTACCACCTGATATATCTGTTGAACATCTGAAGTTGTTTTATGAAAACACACATCGGAATATCATTAATTCTGATTACAATAATATTAATATACTAGTTGGTGATTTTAATGTCCCTGGTATTTCCTGGTCACCCAGTCCAGTCAGTAGAATACTATTACCTAGCTCACCTAGGGATCAAAAAGCGACACTTCTGTGTGGCTTGTTAGCATCATGTAACTTATCACAATTTAATAGTATTCCAAATAAAAACAACCGACAACTAGACCTGGTATTAGCTTCCATAGATAATCTTATAGTTAAATGTGCTGACCCTATCGTAAAAATAGACTTTTATCATCCTCCTCTTTCTATATTCTTGGAAGAGCTCACTCTTAATAAAAAAAGTATGAAAATTCCAACACGCAGTAAACTTCATTTTCGAAAATGCAATTTCAATGAGGTACGCCGCAAACTTAATGAAGTTGATTGGTATGAATTATGCTCAGGTGATGATGTCGACAAGTGTGTGGATAGGTTTTATGATGTCTTAAATAAAATAATCAGGGACTACACACCAGTGTATATTTTAAAGAAAGATGCCTACCCAGTCTGGTACAGTTGGCCACTAAAAAAATGCCTCGCTGAAAAATGCAAATATCATCGTCGTTTTATCAAATATGGAAATCCTCGAGATTATGACACGTTCTCATTATTGCGAGCGAGATGTAATAAATTAACTGCAAAATGTTATAATTCTTTTTTGTCATCGACAGAAAATGCACTTAAGCATGATGTTAAGCCTTTTTTCAAGTATGTAAATAGTAGAAAAGGTTCTAATGATTTGCCACAGAACATGCATTATGATAATAACAAATCTGAAGACATCCAGGGAACCTGTCAGTTATTCTCAAAATATTTTGGCTCAATCTTTGAAAATACTGTCACATCTGTTAGCCCTAGTTTCGATGTAGATTGTCAATTCTACCCTACATTTAGCTCTATACATATTAAGCAAGAGGAGATACTTCAAATATTAAAAAAGTTAGATCCTAATAAAGGGCCAGGTCCAGATGGGATTCCCTCGCTCTTTTTGAAAAAATGCGCACTAGAGCTTTCATTGCCGTTATTTTTTATTTTCAATAAGTCATTAAATACAGGTAATTTTCCCTCAGTTTGGAAAATTGCTCATATAGTGCCTATCCATAAATCAGGCAATAAATCGGATTGCAAAAATTACAGACCAATTAGCATTCTATCAGGTATGGCAAAAATATTTGAAGCTTCTGTGTATA
Source organism: Coenonympha glycerion (assembly GCA_963855885.1). Classification (NCBI taxonomy): domain Eukaryota; kingdom Metazoa; phylum Arthropoda; class Insecta; order Lepidoptera; family Nymphalidae; genus Coenonympha; species Coenonympha glycerion. The sequence continues at coordinate 445,631 of OY979649.1, read as the reverse complement.
ATCATTTTTATTTTCATTTTAAGTCGTTCTTAGTGGACCAACAACATGGCTTTCTCAAGCGTAAATCAACTGTTAGTAATCTGCTAGAGTACAAAAACTTTCTATGTAAAGTATTTTCTAGGAGGGGACAGGTGGACTCCATTTACACAGATTTTAGTAAAGCGTTTGATAAAGTAAATCACCAAATATTATTAAAAAAGGTATGTGGTTATGGAGTCCATGGAAATCTTCTTAGATGGGTAGAGTCGTATTTGTCAAATAGGAGTCAACTAGTTAGGCTTAGGGGGCAAACTTCAGACCCGATAATAATAAGGTCTGGCGTGCCTCAAGGCTCCCACCTAGGACCACTCTTCTTCGCTGTATTTATCAATGATTTAGTTAAAAAATTGTCTTCACCATGTCTCCTTTATGCCGATGATCTAAAAATATTCCGTGAATTACAAGATCCAAGTGACTGTCTGCATTTGCAGAATGACTTGTTGACATTGTTAAATTGGTGTGAACATAATCAAATGAGTCTGAATGTATCTAAATGTTTTGTTATTTCATTTACTAAAAAACGATTGAAAATTACTCATGATTATAAAATTAATGATCATTCACTAGAAAGAAAAACTGTTGTAAAGGATCTCGGCGTTTTGTTTGACGACCAGCTCAGTTTTCGTGATCATTACAATAGTATCATAAACAAATCATCTAAAAATCTAGGTTTCATAGCGAGAACCACGAAATTGTTTAAAAACCCACAAAGCTATATATTACTGTACAAAACATTAGTGCGAACAGTGCTGGAATACTGTGCAGTGATCTGGTCTCCCAGTTATGCTGTACACTCGGACAATATCGAGGCAGTTCAAAGGAAATGTCTTAGGATACTCTCCTATCGATGCGGGCTCTCCAGACAAATCCCATCTTACGCTGGTCGTCTAATAAAGTTTAATATGACCCCTCTGCATATCCGTCGCAAACGACAAGACTTACTCACCCTGCATAAAATAATGCATTCGAACATAGACTCCCCCACCCTGCTATCTCAGTTAAATTTAAATATTAAATTTAAAAGTCGCAGAGATAATAAGACCTTTATACTTGGTACTTGTAAAAATAATACGTCTTACTACAATCCTCTGACAAGAATGTGTCGCTCATACAATGAGATCTCAAGCTCTATTGATGTCTTCGATCACAGATATTCTGCGTTTTATAGAAAGATGGTTGGAGTAATAAAGTAGAACAATGTTTACCATGAATCTACTCTATTGCTCTACTTCATTTAATTTCATTTCTATCTTCTTTTATTGCTTATAGAATCAAGAACATATTATTAATTCTTCTATCTTATTTCTTTATTCTTTAGTATTTTGTAGCGTTGTTTTCTTTTAACGTCCCGCATGTTTGTTATTTTCGAAACTTCCTTTTACTATGTGCAATTATATTAAGAGTTGTAATTAGAGTTAAAACCTAGTATTTAAGACCCTTAACTGTATTAGTTACAACTTGTTCTAATTGCCAAATAAATAAATAAATAAATAAATATAATATTTGCGAATTCAAAAACAGGAAAAAAAAATAACAAATTTATGGAATGCGAAATAATAAAAATCATAAAATCATAAAAATAAAGAAAAATGTAGTTACAAGATGTTTTTTAGGGGGTAAATAATTACGGCTTCAAGACACCATATCCGACACTTTGGTTATACCCATCTGAAAAGTGGAATCGTGAAGAATCGAAGAATTTGTTTTATGCACCCTACCAGCAAAGACGTACCGCCAAGCGATTTAGCGTTCCGGTACGATGCTGTGTAGAAACCGTTGGAGTGACATAACTTACCCCTTCCAAGTTAGTACGCTAACCTTCGGCTGCATCATCACTTACCATCAGATGAGATCGCAGTTAAGTACTAACTTGTATAGCGTAAAAAAAAATGTGATTCTGCGGCTGTGACGGCAGTGCGCAATCACCTGTTGGCATCTCCCCCGGTGCAGTGGTAATTTTATTGTTTGTTGGAACATTTTTGCAGTTTCGCGAACGTGGAGGACTTTAAGTGGGGGTTCGCTGCGCATTTTCCGGAGACATTTTCTGTTTTCGATTGGGGATTTGAGGAATAATTGAGGAGCTCTGGAGAAGCGGCGTGAATACAATAATTATGTTTGATGACCTCTGGCTCGAAAGTTTCACAATAATATTGAATAGAAGCAGGCGTTATTTATCGGAAATCTGTATTTAGCAGGACAGATCAAATTGTTTTGCTATAATCTGCTACTTGTTTCGTTCCGACACTGGGACATCCTCAAGAGATGTTGACTTCACAATGCGAAACATGTATCGAATAAATTGTTGGAAGAAAGTGTGGTGTTTCATCATATTGGACCATACAAATTCTTTTCAAGTACTTAGCGGATTCATTTATTTAGCAAAACAATTTAATCTGTCCTTTAATAATATTGTTTACTAGCTGTTGCCCGCGGCTCCACCCGCGTGCAGTTCGTTTTTTTTACAAAAATGTTTCCCGAAGAATTTCTTAATTTTTCCCAAGATAAATGAGTGGTCCCTGGGTTCGATGGACCCGTAAAGGAGTCTTCTTCCAATCTCTCCTGTCAACGTGCTATAGACTTTCACACAATTTACCTATATCTTCTTTGGTCTTCCTCTACTTATACACTCTGTCGAAATCGCTTATGTTACTCAATTCGCATGGAGTAAGACAGAGTGGGGAGTGTCATCGTGGATTGTAATATCTATACTAACCAAACTTATCTTATTCTGAGATGATACCAACGCCCAGATATTGTAATTAAGCATTCTGATGCGCTGCTGTGTACGTAGCAACCCGTTCCTGCTACGTACGGGTTATCTTGTATAGTTATACCTAGTTGCACGATCAAAAGGACGATTTAAACTGTCGATATTTCGACCCCGTTTTGATTGTGCTACGTAGATAAGTAGCTATAGGTTTTTTTAAACATCTCACGGGTGCCCTCAAATTTTTCAGGATGAAAAATATCTTAAATGTTCACCGGGCATATATATAAAGTAGGATCATAAAATTTCATTTAAATCCGTTACTTAAAAGACGCCTGCTAACTGTTTTTGTAATGTTTTCTTTCCCGCGGGAACTCGATTGGATTAATAAGTTTTACTATATATAAATTTTGTTAAAGAGGCAACATAAGGTATCAGCATAAAAAATTTTACTAAATTAAGTTCATTAGTTGTTGTTTACGAAGCTGTTAAATTAATTGCAGTTTTTTAACTATCCCACGGGAACTCTTTATTTTACCGGGATGAAAAGTATCCTATATGTTGACCAGGGACATAAGCTACCACCACACAAAATTTCATTGGAATCGGTCCAGCCGTTCCAAAGATTAGCCCGTACAAACAGACAGACAAACAGACAAACAGATAAACAGACAAACAGAGAAACAAAAAATTTGAAAAAAATTTAAATTAGTTCTATTTCACTTCTTACATCCCCCTGACTCCGTTTTTAGCATTTTTTTTATTTGTACAGAAATTCGACCTCTACAGATTTATTATATGTATTGATGATGATGATGATTGATTGATGATTGGAGCAATATATTGATGTTGTACATTTAGTAATTTACAAACAATTTAATATACATACGGTCTCTGGTGCCTAATTTAGATGACCCATTGGTATAGCACAGGGTACCTATGAGAGTGTCAGCGACCTTCCCTTCTTCATATCTGCCGTGCTATTCTGCAAGACAGCGACGAGCGTACATCTCTGCATCTATGAATTTGTCAGTTGTAATAGAGTACAATTTTGCATGTCATCTTTGGTTTGGCAGCTGTCTGGCAGCTGTTTCAGAGATGGACATTTTGTAGAATAGCACTGCTGATTAACAACGATTAGGCCAACATCATCATATCAGTCTACGAACGTCTACTGTCGGACATGGGCCTTCCCAAGCGCCATTCCCATTCCCTATCATGTCTTTAGCCTTCCTCATTTAGTCGCTTCCCGCCACCCTCTTTATATCGTCAGTCCAACGAGTTGGAGGACTCTTACTTGTACGCAGTCTCCACTCCAGGACTTTTCGGCTTTACCGGCCATCACCCTACGACAAGCGTGACTTGCCCACTGCCACTTCAGCTTGCTAATGGTTTGGGCTATGATAGTGACCTTTATTCTCCTGCGAATTTCCTCATTTCCGATTCTATCCTTTAGAGAAACCCCTAACATAAACTCTCTTCATGACCCGCTGTGAGACTGTGGGCTGATTCTCTACTGTTCAGTTTGATCACCAAGTTTTTAACTAAGAAAACGGAGACAAAAATTCTATTTTGCATTCTTTTTGCACAATTTACTAACATAGACTGGTTCGGTTTGTGACCATAACATGCTATTTTCTAACTTGTGCAAAAAAAAAACGAAATAGGATTTTTGCCTCCGTTTTGTAAATCAATAATCCAGTGAAACTTACTAACTAACAAAATGAAAGATACAGAATAACGCATAGGCCGTGTCTCTTCACATTTCAGTACCATGGGTAAGGACAAAAAAGACGCACTGGTTAAATACCTTGGTCTTCAGATGTTATGGCATTACACAACTCGATCGCTTGTTTCAGCGAAATTGTAACGGCATTACAGACCAATAACCAGTCGGCAGGCAAATCGTTTATGTTGATGGGAGTACCTCTACCCCTTAACTGCTCTATCCTGCGCCGAGCGCCGACCCTCTTAATAGATTGTAGGGTCTTATTTACAAACGGCGTCGAACAAAATACCTTTTATTGGCGTTTTATGCTTTTTTGCTGAGTACTTAAAATGGAAGTGCTATTGGATTTTATCGGAGGGAAGCGTGGCATAGTTGCGACAGTGAGAATCAGTCGATTCCTCATAATTACCATTCTTAACTCATAAGTGCTTAGAAGGTTTCAAACTTATTTTTGATTATATACCATACACTCGAAACCGTCATCTCTACTAATATATAAATGTGAAAGTGAGTTTGTTGGTTTGTTGGTTTGTTTGTCCGTCAATCACGCCGCAGCCACGCAACGGATCGACCTGATTTTTTGCATAGATATAGTTTAAGACCCGGAAAGTGACATAGGCTACCTTTTATCCCGGAAAAATAAACCTATTCCTGTGGGATTGCATTAGAAGTGTAAATTCTCACTGTTTCACAACATACGTATACGTAAATTTACTCACAATATAATATGTTGAACTCTATACTCCATACACTCGAAACCGTCAATAGGTCATAAATACTTAAGACTCAATAGTCAATACATACCACTGAAACCCGGAATAGTAGGTCATAAATACTCTAGACTCCATATCGACACTGAACACTGTAATCGACACTGAAAACTGTAAATAGGTCATAAAAATAAGTTCTCATCAATACTCAGCCTGACTGAATGAATTTGGATCATTTCGACAGAATTTACTCAGTACTTACAGTTGCACAGTAAAAAAATTGCCAGAATCTAACACAATTCTATCATCTGTCGCCAAAGACTTCTTTGTAGGATACATAGAAGTCATTGTCTGTCGCTTTTAATCCAGAGTAGTTTAATTCTACAATATTTAACTATTTCTTAAATGACGCGGGCGAAGCCACGGGTAAATGCCTAGTATTTAACTAAATTGAATAATTTTAATGATATAATATTATCGTGTGCAAGTGGAGGTGTGTCCATAATTCATTCCAAAGAAGCTTTGTCATATTATGTACCTACTAATCAATTTGGCTGAAATTTGTAATCGAATCTAATCCACACGTTAATCTAATGGAATTATAGGCTACTTTTTCCCGAAAAAACTCATAGTTCCCGCGGGGTCAATCAAACCAAATTCCAAGAAAATTCCAGCAAAATCTAGCAACATAAAAATATAACATCGATATAAAAAAAAACCGGCCAAGTGCGAGTCGGACTCGTGCACCGAGGGTTCCATACCATAAAAGGAGTAAAACATTAAAAGAATCACTTTTGTTCATGAATTTACGTGTATAATTTACATGTAGGTATTTTTGTTAGCGAACCGCAAACGTAACTTTGTTTTTGGTGGTTTATTGTTATTATCAAAAAAAGTTAAATCAAAAACTATCAAGCATAAAAATAAATATAAATCGGTTTTAGAATACACAAGTAACGCCCTTTCATATGATACCCCACTCAATATTGTTATCTCATTTTGAAATTTTATCGACCCGGTTTTCCCCCCTTTTTAAATAAAAATAAAAAAAAAATTCAAATTTTTACGATTGTTATGACGTCGCGTCACAATTACCTATAACTATTCTAAATTTCAAGTCGATAGCTTGAATAGTTACTGAAATAAACGAGTGTGACAGACGGACGGACGGACGGACGGACGGACGGAGAAAGTCTCACTATAAGGGTTCCATTTTTACCATTTTGGTATGGAACCCTAAAAACGATAAACACAAAAAGTTAATCAATTAATAGCACCTGTAGAAAGAGGCTCCGTAGCAATAAACGATCAGCGTTTAAACAGCAATAGCGCAGTAAAGGAGGGACCCGGCGCCATTAAGGGTCCGAAGGGTCGGGGCTATAAAGCAGTTATCGGCCGAGGCACCCTTAACTGTGTAAACGATTTGCTTACAACTGCGATTCGGTTATCTTCTCGTGATCTCAGATTTGGTTATTTGTTGAATTTCTCAACATGCTTTGAAAGATCGCTAATATTCTCATCATGCTTTGAAAGATCGCTAATATTCTCATCATGCTTTGAAAGATCGCTAATATTCTCATCATGCTTTGAAAGATCGCTAATATTCTCATCATGCTTTGAAAGATCGCTAATATTCTCATCATGCTTTGAAAGATCGCTAATATTCTCATCATGCTTTGAAAGATCGCTAATATTCTCATCATGCTTTGAAAGATCGCTAATATTCTCAACATGCTTTGAAAGCTTTTTTTTTATGCTATACAAGTTAGTACTTGACTGCGATCTCACCTGATGGTAAGTGATGATGCAGTCGAAGATGTTAGCGTACTAACTTGGAAGGGGTAAGTTAAGTCACCCCAACGGTTTCTACACAGCATCATACCAGAACGCTAAATCGCTTGGCGGTGCGTCTTTGCTGGTAGGGTGGTAACGAGCCACGGCCAAAGCCTCCCACCAGACCAGACCTGAGCCAATTTAGAAATTATAAAATTCCAAAGTGGCCCGTGGCGGGAATCGAACCCGCGATCTCCCACTCGAATCCGAGCGTGCGTCCCCTGCGCCACGGAGGTCGTCAAAAAGCTCGCTAATACACTCGTGTTTTCTCTCAGATTTAATGTTTTAGCCATAGTAAAACAAATATTTAATTGCGTATGTGCAGACTTTACACACTTGTAATAATGTAATGTAGAAGTCTAATGCTCGTTTCCACCAACATTTTAAGAGTCACCTAAGCCCTTAAGTGGCTGATGTTGCAAGTGAAAACTGTCACCTATCGGCTTAGGCGTTTCTTAAAGTGTTGGTGAAAACGAGCCTAAGACATGCTGGCTTCAACTCTGTATTTTGAAACTGTTAGGTTACTTAATGACGTTAAAGGGGAAATCAAACCACTAAAAAAGGTAAGTAAGGTCGTGAATATCTCAACTTATGAAATAACAAATGTTGCATTGCAGTTTTTGAAATAAACTTGTAGGCACCTTGTAGGTGTATAAGATAGCTGATTCCATGGGCAATAGGCAAAAATTAACGTAAGGAAATACTAAAAAGTACTTAAGTAATAATTAGGGTTTTCTTAGAATATCGTTTTACGATACTTACCTTACCAAAGCGATTCTTTACGTTTGGCACAAAACAACAAAGAAGAATATAGTACATACTAGCTGTTCCCCGCGGCTCCGCCCGCGTGAATTACAATTTTTTTACATATAATATACCTTCCTACTGGAATTCCTTGATTTTCCGCGGGATTCTGGTGTGATGTTGTACAGAAACCTGTTCTTACTTTGCACGGGTTATCTTGTGGTGGTTTTGAAAACTCCTTTTTCTTAATAATAATATAAAGTTTCATTAATACGTAGTTGAAAGATCAAAAGGACGATTTTAACTGTCGATATTTCGACCCAGTGGCACAGGTCGTGGTCACTACGTGACCACGACTTGTACCAATGTATCGAAATATCGACAGTTAAAATCGTCCTTTTCATTGTGATTTTTATTCTGAAACCACGAAATATGTCAAAAATTATTAAACCATGTGAAAAGTTGTACTGGTGGTAGAACTCTTCTTTCAGAGTTCGGCCGGGTAGGTACCACTGGGATAAATTACTCTACTAACAATATTCCCCAGCCCAACATAATATAAGAGTCTTTTAAAAATCTTTGCTTCATCTCAATACAATCCAAAACATCAGAATGGACAATGGCTATATATTTCTTTACGTATAAAAAGACCTTAGATGACAGTCAGTCGGTTAGGATCGATAAGACCTTTAAATCTGTTCATGTGTTAACAGTGCTATCTTAATATAAAGTCAGAAAACAGTAAATAACATGACAGTTAATTATTATTTAAAAAATTCGGTAGTCCTACAAATAAGATAATGATGATAAGATTTGTATGGAATAATCTTTAAAGAACCTCCTTTCTAACAAAAAAATAATGAGTGGAATCGGACAACGCGTTAATGAATTATAACTAAAAAACGTTTGGACTTTGATGCCGTCTTCCAGGGAAACCATGATGAATTTCGGGACAAAAAGTATCCTATGTCCTACCTCGGGGTATGAACTATAATCATGTCAAGTTTCATTTAAATCCATCCAGCGGATTAGCCGTGATGACCGGTCGTGAAACAGACAGGCAGACAGACAGACAGACAAAAATTAAACAAATTACAGTTTTGGCTTCAGTATCGACTAAATAGTGTCCTCCAACAAAAATTTTCAAAATATCTTCAATGTACAGAATTCCACCCTTTACAGTTTTATTATAAGTATAGATTTGGTGGACAAGCAACCTAATTCTTAGCGCTTGCACTTGCTCTATGAACTTCGAAATTTTCAAGAAATCCTTGATATTTAGAAAACTCGTTTAGTTAGGCGACCGAAAGCTCAGATCTTTCGCAGGTGTGTCCCAACACTTAGTATTGAAGAACCCTCATTAACGACGGTGTAATCAATATTCAGGAACGTGAGACCGACGCCCTTGGAACTCACAACTTTTAACGAGAACTCCTATTTCGCATTCATCAATTTATAATAAATCGTTCTTGTTTCATTTTATACAAGTTTCGGCGATTTAGGGTTAACTTTGATCCTTTTGTACTACTTTCTTTATTCTTGTTATTGATGGGAAGGACACTTCTATATATCTGTCAAAAAGTACTGGCAAAAGTTTTCCTTTACAGTCGAAATTGTTAGAAGATTTTCTGAAATACCAGCCTAAAAATCTGTAATTCCAATCTTGGAATTCACATAGGTATGGAGTAACCAGAAAGCTATCAATAGTAATTATACACAAAAAAGTTAAAACGTAGTCATTTTCTATTGGATTGTTTGGCACATATAGTTTAGTTTTTGCACGTAACCATATTTATAATAGTTCTACTAACAAGCTACTTCAAATTCTACTAAAGGCGTCCGTGGCTTCAAATCTGGGGACACGGTAGTGTCCCCGCCAAGACGAGCCAAGCGAAGCGCGAGGGCACTACCTATCTTTTCTCGAAGTGTTTCGCCGTATTTTTAAACCCTTATAACTTAGGCCTGAATTATTTCAGATAATCAAAATTCTCGGAAAATGATGTCGCCAGTGAACTTATTAAACCTATAAAGTTTCAATTTTATAGGTCTTATACTTTAGATTTTATTGACGTCTAAAAAACCCAAATTTCGTCACTGACTGACTGACTGACTGACTCACTGATGATCATCAAAATTCCTAGGTACTTCCTGAAGACCTAGAAAGCTGAAATTTGGTATATAAGCTAGTATTAGCACACAACCAACAAAAAAATTCCAAAAGTTGGAAATTTAACCCCCCAACCCCTTAAAATAGGGGATGGAAGTTTGTATGAAATTACCGCAAATATTGATGCTAGAGGTCTCAAAATTGATATAGGGACTCTTTGTAATAAACAATTAAATACGTGTTTCAGGATTTTTAGTTAATCACCCCACATCCATAAAATTAGGGGGTTGGAAGTTCGTATGGGGTTTCCCATAAGTATATAGGTATAATAAAAACTTAATTTCTGAAATTTGGTTTATAAGCTAGTATTAGCACACAACCAACAAAAAAATTCCAAAAGTTGGAAATTTTACCCCCCAACCCCTTAAAATAGGGGATGGAAGTTTGTATGAAATTACCGCAAATATTGATGCTAGAGGTCTCAAAATTGATATAGGGACTCTTTGTAATAAACAATTGAATACGTGTTTCAGGATTTTTAGTTAATCACCCCACATCCATAAAATTAGGGGGTTGGAAGTTCGTATGGGGTTTCCCATAAGTATATAGGTATAATAAAAACTTAATTTCTGAAATTTGGTATATAAGCTAGTATTAGCACACAACCAACAAAAAAATTCCAAAAGTTGGAAATTTAACCCCCCAACCCCTTAAAATAGGGGATGGAAGTTTGTATGAAATTACCGCAAATATTGATGCTAGAGGTCTCAAAATTTATATAGGGACTCTTTGTAATAAACAATTAAATACCTGTTTCAGGATTTTTAGTTAATCACCCCACATCCATAAAATTAGGGGGTTGGAAGTTCGTATGGGGTTTCCCATAAGTATATAGGTATAATAAAAACTTAATTTCTGAAATTTGGTTTTTAAGCTAGTATTAGCACACAACCAACAAAAAAATTCTAAAAGTTGGAAATTTAACCCCCAGCCCCTTAAAATAGGGGATGGAAGTTTGTATGAAATTACCGCAAATATTGATGCTAGAAGTCTCAAAATTGATATAGGGACTCTTTGTAATAAACTACAAATAAGGAAAAAAATAAACTAGGTGAACCAAGGAGGGTTCCCTCATTTAAATGATAGAGGGGGGGGATACTTGATTCGGACAAATATCCACCTTGCAATGATATTCAAGAAATACTCCAAAGAAAAGGAAATTAACCAAATAAAAAATATAGTCGTAACTCGTAAACAACTTACAAAAAGAAGTGAAATCCCAGCAAAAACATTTTCATGTAAAATGTTGCCAAGACGAGAACATGTGGCTCACACTATCAAAAAGTTATCAGATCTCATGTAGAGCAAGACTTCTAACTCTACACGCCCTAACTCTATAAATCCTAACTTTATAAACTTTACACTTTAGTCAAAATATATTATGTCTTGGCTGTTTCGTTATTGTCACATGGGTGTAAAGTAAAAATATTATTCACTGACTTTGTACTTTTCTGATATACAATACCTAGTTTCTGTAGTAACGATTATTTATTAGATAGGTATTGAGTCTCCTCAGAAACTGCACTTAGGTTTTACTAACTGCATTGGTTTCAAATACTTCATCACACTTTGCAAAAGTGTGTTCCTTTGCTTTAGAGGATATTTTTAATAAATGGAAGTTTTTTCCCATAACAATGGTGATACCATTTAATTTTAATGTGAAATTTCTTGAATTTTGCATGGTCCATTATGCCACTTGCAAAACTCTATTAGAAAAGTACTGAACAATGAATAAATTCTTCACTTTACGCCCATGTGACGGTACCGAAACAGCCAAGACATAATATATTTTGACTAAAGTGTAGAGTCTATAAAGTTAGGATTTATAGAGTTAGGGCGTGTAGAGTTAGAAGTCTTGCTCTACATGAGATCTGATAACTTTTTGATAGTGTGAGCCACATGTTCTCGTCTTGGCAACATTTTACATGAAAATGTTTTTGCTGGGATAAAGCTTTCTTGTAGGGGAAAGGTGTACGAGATGATCCCCTTAAGCAAGAATCGACGTAGGCTATGCATTTTACCATGTTAAACAAAGAGAATAGCATTTACTACTGTCACATGTATCTATCTTACTTTTGTCATACTCAGAATATTGATTCTAATAAGTTTTCATTTAAAAAAAATTTTTTTTTTGAAACCCTGCTAAATAATCATCTTAAACACCCCGGTAGTTAAGATGATTCCTAAGGTTGGGGTAACATGATTCCAATGATCATCTTACCCCTTTCTTATATTTTTTCGGCAAAAAAGCGAAATAAAATAAAATTTGTACTAAAATTATAAAACGTCTTCATTTAAAACTAGCTGTTGCCCGCGGCTCCGCACGCGTGAATTCCGGTTTTTCGCTAATCCCGTGGGAATGATGGATTTTTCCGGGATAAAAAGTAGCCTATGTGTTAATCTGGGTTATAAGCTATTTGTGTTTGTAAAATTTCAGCCAAAAAATCGGTTTAGTAGTTGAAAATGATCATCTTACCTCATGGGATCAACTTGTACACCTTTCCCCTAATATTACCTTGACTACTGTTTTACCCCCTCTGGGGTTGAACTTTTAACTGTATCATTGTATTCTTTCATCTCGTTACAAGTCACAACCACTAGTTTAAATTGTGATTGATTGACTGACTGTCTCTCTACATCTGTCCCTAACAGTTTCTATATAGCATCTGGCTGTGAACGCTAAATCGTTTGGCAAAGCATCTTTATATAATACTAGCAGTGCCTGCGGACTCCATTCCGCGTTAGAAATATTTTTGTCCCGGCCCGTTTGTCCCGTGTAACACCCACAGTCCCTTCCCCCACAGCGCCTGAACGCGACGCAATAGATACTGCCTATAACACTTTACCTAACTATCGCCACGAAACGGCCCGCGGCGGCGCAGCGGAGGCCGGAGCGGTGCGCAAGGTTTTTATTTTGCTAATATCTTTGAAGGTATTTGTTTAAACTATATAGAGTAAAGGGCACAAATGTTCTACATTAAATTTTCGTTCTAAAAAACATATTTACAAAGATATAAATTAAAACCATATGGACTAACTAAGCTTCACAAAAATTATTTATTTTTTAACCACAATTTTAACACTAAAAGACGTTATTGTGAATTACCCGTAGGAGATAGGCATATGCTATCGCGGACTTTTTTACAGATTTTGATACGTTCTTTAATATTGTAGAACATTGTTTTGTACTATCCTCAATAGTTTCCGCAGCGTACGCGATGAAAGAAATTTTTTTTACGACTTGGATTACATTATTCAAGTTTAAGTAAAGATGCGTGATTAATTTTGGAATTTATTATAGCCTATGACACTCCACAATAACGTAGCTTTCTATTGGTGAAAGAATTTTGAAAATCGGTTCAGTAGATCCAGAGATTACCCCTTACAACGTCACAAACTCACAAACTCACAAACATCGTTACGCTACCTCTTTATAATATTAGTATAGACTAGCAGTGCCCGCGGACTCTGTTCCGCGTTAGAAATATTTTTGTCCCGGCTCGTTTGTCCCGTGCTACCCACTGTCCCTTCCCCTACAGTGCCTGAACGCGATGCGATTAAAATATTGGTTTGTAGTATAGTATGTATCAGAGATGGCGCTGTATGTGAAAAAAAATTTACCCGCTTTTCTGTTGAAATTTTCCTGAACTTTGAACCTGAACCTGGATCGCAATGTCATATAGCGAGACCTCCTTATCTATCAGACAGACAAACAGTCAGTCACTTTCCCTTTTATCTAGTTATACAGAAGACAGAGGTGTTACATATGTATAATTTGCGATATTCGTAATATCACTGATATACGACAGAGCGGCCAAACAATTTTGACGCGATAAAAACGAAACTCCGCTCTGTTTATGTGTTTGTTTGTTCATGCGAGTCGTTATCAGATTGCTCCTCAACTTGTTTTATGGCCGGCACCAGGGGGCGGGGGTGCGGGGGACTCTTGTTTTTATTTGACGACTCACCAAGTTTTCGAGGGTAGTGTGACCTAGTTGGAAGTGATTTAAATGGGGCGGGAATGTCATATTTTTTGGAGTGCCGTGCCTTGTAAAATAATCCGTTTTTATATGTTCTGTGTGTATGGGTTTTGATTCTTGATTGTCGTGCGTTTAAGGCAACTGAATTTCACTACTATCACCAAGAGATTAAGCGTTCCGGTGCGAAGCTTTGTAAGTTTGTAGAACCCTTTACAGAGTTATATATTATTAATTAGGTAATTAAATCCAAGTTAGATGGCAATTCATTACGTAAGTTTACTCTTATTAGCAGGTTTATTTTCTAGGCTAACTTGTATTGTGTAAAAAAAAAACTTGCTAATACTTGTCGAAAATATGTTCACACTTATGCAGTTAAGTTTTTCGCAGAATATGTGCCTGTTTCAATAATTATTGCAACCATAAAATCTCAGAATAAGCAAAATCAAATCCCTTGCGATTTAAAACTCCTTAAGATCAATGCATTTAATATGCTTTTATAATGCGGGAGTTACTCGAAAAAATCTCAAGCGAAGTTATTACGAGTAACATTCATTTTTATAGTATTTTCAAACCTCAAGTTTTTACGCGCTCCGTCGTAAAATCAATAAACCACAGTTTTATGAGTCCAGCGTTTTAGGTTCTCGTAAAACCTGAGATAAGCTAGACCTATTTATTTTCTTGTTGCGTTCGAACTATAAAAACAATGGTGATTGAAAAGCAATTTATGTTGTTGACGTATCGAAAACCGCACAAAGCTTTTTTGTTACGGATTTTATAATAAACAAGCTTCTGCCCGCGGCTTCACCCGCGTAGCCTACTGGAAGAAAATGAAATTTTTTTCAGATACATCATTTACAAGCGCTCACACTCCCTCTGAATTGATTCCAAAGCATTCCAAATGGAGCATTGCATGCAATTTGGAATATGGGCCTTTAAGTTGGTGAAACTATAGTTTTCCAACAGATGGCTCCGCAGTCTGCCTATGACTGGAAAACAATGTGTATCGAAATTATCGTGTCACTTGTCAGCGGTAGTCGCTCCCATAGCTCAATCGTTAGAGCGGCCACTCGCGACAGGTGGTGGTTGCGGGTTCGAATCCCGTTGGCAGCGATAATTTTGATACACTTATAATTTATAATCTAAATTCCAATTTTTGGAATCAATAAAAACATCAATGGTTTAGAATTCGCATGAAACATACAGTGACTACAGCACGAAATTAATTCCTTCCAAGTTAGTAGAATTACAATAACAAAATTACCTGAGGCTGGATCAGCTATCAGTTTTTGGACCTTTAAACGAATAACGAAAATACCATGGCTAGCAATATTACAAAGAAACTTCCCCATAGTATTTACTACAGGAACAATAAAATACGGAGTCGATTTCCGATTCACCCCCGTAACTCCGTAACTCCGTAACTCCGTAACCTATACCTGCCGTAAATTCGGACAGCGGGTGAGTTATACTATCACCATTCTGGGAATGTATTATTTTTATACTGAAAGAAGATATAAACTTATTCCTTGGTCTGTGAAAAAGAGAACAAGCAATGAGTATTTTAACTAAATTTTCTGTTTGTATTATTATAAAAACTAGTTAACATGCATACATATTCAATAAAAAATATCTAAGGTATATATAGCCTAGCCTAGCTATTCTAGGTAATTCAACAAAAGCTTATGATAAAATCTCTGAAATTCTTAGTAGCAAAGATAAGAAAGTTTGTTTATGAAAACTGGCGGGGAAGCCAAACATTTTAGCGATAATAATAAGATGTTTAAATTCCACAAAAATGCTAGCTCAGAGCGCGGACTAGACTCAAGCGAGAGCCCTCGTTGCCCAACTGAAAACATTACAGCTCAAATTTAGAATTCACGATGCGAACTTTTCTTTTGAATTCCACAATTTCACCTATTAAGGCGGTATTACATTGCTGCGCGTGCTATGATACGTTTTCGGCTAACCATTGTACTCATAAAATATGATGTCAATTATTAAAATCTTACACATTGGCAGATGGAACAATGGGAATTATTATTGATCTCTTTTAGTAGTAAAGTGATCATTAATTAGTGATGTAGATCTGTAGACGTCTACAATGTATAAAGTGAACAGCACATCGTACAAACGTCTCCATTCGTCGCTTGTACAGTTGTAAATCCTCAAGTTTTTGGCCCCATATCAAGAAGGACAGATACCATCGAACATCTGGTAGTTCAAGGGCGAGTGGGCACGCGTCCACGCGATCGATCCTTAACGAGGTGGACGGGTCTAATCCAGATGCTACGACTTCCTCCATCACTGAGTGCTCTCGCAATGTCGCCAACAGGAGCCGCGGGAGAACTACCGCTAAAGCAGCATTCACACGCTATTGAACATCGTAACAAGTATAACCACAACCACTCTGTCAAGAGTGAACGAATTAGAAGAAGAATTGGCAAAGGCTATATTTAAAGTTCAAGTCGTATAAATTCGTGTGCATCGTGCGCAGCAATGAAATAGCGGCTAATAGCCCAACAATTCCACCTGTTATTTAAACATTTTCAACTCAATTCAGCGCCGCGATCCCGAGGGAACAAAGGCTGCAATAATGGGATCTCCTCTATCAAAGAATTCAAAACTGAGCTTTTCGTTTTTCAGGCAATTACGTACTCTCCGATCGCTGGTTTCCAATTAGATTTAAAAAAGTATTGTGGTTATTAAAGAGTAGGTACTGATAGCTCAGTAGTTCACACGCCTGCTTTCAGTTCGAGTGTTCAGAGTTCAAATCCCATGCGCGTGGTGAGTTTAGAGACTATATAAATATCACTTACTGAAACTAGCAAGCTTAGGAGTTTTCGAAAAAAAATTCAAAAGTGTGTGAAGTTTCACACCCGCAACTAATAAGCATGGTTTGACTAAATAATGCACTAAAAATTATGCAATAAAAATGGAAATCTTTATTTTTCACATAGGCCTAAATAATAAGGTTTTTTATGAAAAGTCAAAATTCTAACCCAAACTCACCAAGCTTAAAAGCTAACATTTTTCAAAAACGTTTTCTTTTCAATGAAGACAAGGGATAAGAAAGGATATAGTGAATACGACGGAGAGCACAAGTTTTCTCGTTTTACTGCCCCGCATGCAGCAATATATATAAGTAGTAAGATAAGTATTAACAACTACAGTACTGTTGATCAAGGAAATGATTCCAGCATAAACTTCTTAAGTTATTTCTTTTCATACAATAATATAACGAACTATGCAAATAAATCAAATCAGTTCGGAAACTCCTTCAAAAGGGTCATTCAATCCAAAAAGGGCAAACTGTACCAAGAAAACCTCCCGAGCAAATCCCAAGAAATATATTCATTGAAATAGCTAATAAAATTGCCATTGGCCGTCTCTATTCACATATTATTTGATCGCAAGGAAGGCTCCTGCAAGTTCTTTATAAAGGAATCTATTATTATGATCGTTATAATATTTCTATTTTCATATTTCGATTACATTTTTTTATTGGCTACCTCACAAGAACTGGAAGTTGTAACAATTTCTCTATAGAAAATCTTTTTTAACTGTTTTTTTAGGGTTCCATACCAAAATGGTAAAAATTGAACCCTTATAGTGAGACTTTCTCCGTCCGTCCGTCCGTCCGTCCGTCCGTCCGTCCGTCTGTCACACTCGATTATTTCAGTAACTATCGAAGCTATCGAACTGAAATTTGGAATAGTTTTAGGTAATTGCGGCGCGCCGCCATTGCAATCATAAAAAATTGAAAATCTATTTTATTTTTATTTAAAAAGGGGGGAAAACCGGGTCGTTAAAATTTCAAAATGAGATAACAATATTGAGTGGGGTATCATATAAAAGGGCGTTATTTGTGTATTCTGAAACTAATTTTTATTTATTTTTATGCCTAATAGTTTTTGAGTTATTGAGCAAACTGTTGAAAAAAATAGCGTTCCCCCCCCCCCTTATCTCCGAAGTTTACCAATAAAAAAATCTGAAATAATTATGATCAATAGGAATAAATGTATATTTTACAGAAAAAATAAAATCAACTCTCTAACTATTATACTTTTTTTGATAATAACAATAAACCGCCAAAAACAAAGTTACGTTTGCGGTTTGCCAACAAAAGTACCTACATGTAAATTATACTCGTAAATTTATGAACTAGGTGATTCTTTGAATGTTTTACTTCTTTTATGGTATGGAATCCTCGGTGCGCGAGTCCGACTCGCACTTGGCCGGTTTTTTTTTTATATAAGGACTATGGTGTTTTATGCCCATATTTCAATGGAAAAGGCTGTTAAAAAATAATATCAGTGTAGGGACATATCTGTGTTAGCGTAACTGAAAGTTTTATGTCTGAATCAGTCTTAGTATTCGATTGGCATAACGTAACCTAATACCAATTGTATACCTACTAATACATGGGTATTTTGTATAAAAGATACGATAATATGTAATTTTTGATTCCTCGTTCCTTCAAAGCAAAGGTCTGGAATACCCTTCCAGGCATTACCATTTTCAAATCAAGAGCGAATAGACATTTCCTAGGTACGCGCCTGCCTCTACCTAAGACTGTTTAATCACTTTTCATCACGTGTGATGACAGTAAAACGCTAGGCTATAATATAGTTACGAAAAATATTGAATTGTTATAATATACCATCTGGTAAGGACTAAGATCGAGTCAAGTACCAACTTGAAGTAAACAATATTACCCGGTGAATCCATTGAAATATCAATTCCATTCTTAGTAGGGAATTATGCGAGAAGCGAATTATTTACAGTATCATTCCGAGTCTCCATTCCCGGCACAATATCCCTGCAGTGCCAAACACAGAGCGAAATGAACGGTTCCAGGCCATTTGTCGCTGAAAATGTAAAATACACCTCCAACTGAAAACTTTGCACCGCCATAATACAATCCACGATACTTCAGATACGGCGCTCTTATTTAATTTAAAAAAAACACACCCCACGCAAATATAAACCCTATTCATATATGCACACAACTCAAAATGTTGCAGCAGTGATACAATTTCGCTCGTCTTCGAAAATCAATCTTTGCCAAGTTTATATGCGTCGTATATAACTCTTATAGCAATGCGGTAGGATTTATTTTCGCTTGAACCAACTTAATAGTCGGTCGTTATTTCTCAAGGAGGGAAGGGTCCTACAATAAAGCAACGAATTGGTGCGGAGTCTGGGTAAGTGTACTAGTCAGCGACCCCAGCTTGTTAGCAGGATAAACTTATACCTGTCAACATGTAGGTATTTAGATACCAAATTAAAATTTCTAAATGTCCATTTTTAGGGTTCCATACGAATTTGGTAAAAATGGAACCCTTATGGTGAGACTTTCTCCGTCCGTCCGTCCGTCCGTCTGTCACACTCGATTATTTCAGTAACTATTCAAGCTATCGACTTGAAATTTCGAATAGTTGTAGGTAATTGCGGCGCGACGTTGCAATCATAAAAAATTGAAAATCTTTTTTATTTTTATTTCAAAAGGGGGGTAAACCGGGTTGTTGAAATTTCAAAATGAGATAAAAATATTGAGTGGGGTATCATATGAAAGGGCGTTACTTGTGTATTCAAAAACTGATTTTTATTTATTTTTGTGCCCGATAGTTTTTGATTTATTGGGCAAACTGTAAAAAAATAGAGAGGTATACGCAAAAGGAGCTAAAGCGTTACATTTTGAGTCCAATCTTGAGTCTCAAAGAAGCTGCTTAATTGAGGTATATCAGCTAAGTGTTGCATGGTATTTGTTAACCTACTATGAGATGCTACACAGCATCGAATAGCAACGCTAAATCAGTGTATCGAATTGGTGGTATATTAGGAAGCGACAATTAAGTCGTCATAATATCAGCAGCAGAAAGCAATTCACCGAAGTGGCCAGTACAAACTCAATAATATCAGGCCGGGACCATTAGTGCCGGTCGGCGCTGGCAAGGCGCCAGACGTCCTGGCAAACACGTCGCAGATACCCGCATCAAGAGATTGAGCTGCCGACTCTATCATTCTGGGAGGCTTATAATGTACCTCCTGAAAGATTTCTATTTGTAAAAAAAAAACCGGCCAAGTGCGAGTCGGACTCGCGCACCGAGGGTTCCATACCATAAAAGAAGTAAAACATTGAAAGAATCACTTTTGTTCGTGAATTTACGAGTATAATTTACATGTAGGTACTTTTGTTGGCAAACCGCAAACGTAACTTTGTTTTTGGCGGATTATTGTTATTATCAAAAAAAGTATATTAGTCAGCGGGTTGATTTTATTTTTCCTGTAAAATATACGTTAACTTCTATTGATCATAATTATTTCAGATTTTTCGATTGGTAAACTTCGGAGATAAGGGGGAGGAAACGGTATTTTTTTCGACAGTTTGCCCAATAAATCAAAAACTATCAGGCATAAAAATAAATAAAAAATAGTTTTAGAATATCCAAGTAACGTCCTTTCATATGATACCCCACTCAATATTGTTATCTCGTTTTGAAATTTTATCGACCCGGTTTTCCCCCCTTTTTAAATAAAAATAAAAACAATTTTCAAATTTTTACGATTGTTATAACGTCGGGTCACTATTACCTATAACTATTCTGAATTTCAAGTCGATAGCTTGAATAGTTACTGAAATAATCGAGTGTGGCAGACGGACGGACGGACGGACGGAGAAAGTCTCACTATAAGGGTTCCATTTTTACCATTTTGGTATGGAACCCTAAAAATTAACAGAAGCGGGCTTGATTTCTATTATACAATTTCGTGCTGTGAGGTCAACATCTCCTTAGTATGTCCCAATGTCGGGAGGAAACGTGCACCGAGATCTGTATAAGAGTGTGGTGGCATTGCTGGCTTGGGATATTGGGTTTCGTGCTTGAGTGAGAGGGCGGATGTTACAAATGTATTAGTCCACAATATTCTACTTCTACATTCTCTGATCCTTTGGCGCAGGAACGCCTTCCACCCCTGTCATCTGGATGGCTGGTAATAATAAATAAGCAGAAAACATGTCCTCTTTGACATAAAAATAAGCAAAACAAAATTCGTTAACAATTTCAAAAGTGTTTCGGAACCAGATATGGCCAGGAGCATAGATTATTACTATATGAACCCGAATAACACCACAACATGATCGAAATTTGGACGAATTACAAAAGATTTTGGTATTACGAATGTATGGGAGTTCACAGGACTCAGCCCATCTAATGCTTAGAGCTCCATAGTTAGGAACCTGCCCAAACTACATGAGCAGGACAATGCAATACGCAATACGTGCAATTTTATTAGATTTTATAACAAACTGCCTTTCAATATTGCATTCGAGATTTCACTCAGTAAAATACTGTTTAAGAATATATATACAAGTCTTGTATATTTTAGTAAAAGAAATACATCTTCAAGAAAAATATTAACATTTTACTCTTAAGTCGATCTTTGAAACCATGTGGTATGAAAATTCACTAGCTCATTCAGTTTATGCAGTGTGTAATACAGGATATCGCTTTACATAAACATTTGGTTCGTATCCCTCCTTCCCTCCTCCAGGTTAGCGAGGACAGCTCAGCGGAAAAGTCTAGATTTTTCCACTTTACATTTTTATGACTCGAGTCGGTTCCGTAATTTTACACTCGCGTGCAGCTCTTTTTGTCTGTTATATCAGGTTATATTAAAGGATAAAACTATTTTTATAAGCTTTAGTTAACAAGCTTTATCATAAAATTAGCTTCGCTTTACTTTTGTATGTTTTTGTTATTCTTCTTCTAAGAGTGTCTCCTACGAAGTTTGGCAACCATCAGAGCAATTTGTATCTTGGATACCGCTGCTCTGAATAGACTACGGGTGCTCTTTCCAAACCATTAGTTTTGAAGCAAAGACATTCTTCCGCGGCCAGGCCTCTTCCTACCATCTACCTTCCCTTTCATTATTATGATGGATCTCATATTTCCGAGTTATAAACATCACATGGCAAAAATACTCTAGTTTTCTTTTCTTTATAGTACTAAGCACTTCTAGGCATTTCCCCATTCTCTGGAGTACGGTGCTGTTTCGAACGTGATATGTCCAAGAGTATACCTTTAAGTATACGGCGATGTACCCACATCTCAAAAGCTTCTAACTTGTTGGACATGTATTCTGTCAGAGAGCACCCAGAAAACATAGCACCGTGTTAAGCAAGTGCCAACGCAGAACTCTCATTGACCGAAAGTAACGCAGTACATTAAGTGGTAATTGAAATTTGCGTACTTCACTCAGTTTTTTTATTACTATTACGATCTATAGACCAGTGAAGAATCCGAAATCGCTTGGAATCGTGATTGAAAATTGAAAAATTGAAAGCTTCTTTATCTGTAGGTGGGAGGCGGTTTTGCTTTCATTTTCGGTAGGTGGGAGGCTTTGGTCACATTTTCTGGTTAGTAACCAGGCGCGACAAAATGCATATTATATTAACTATTTCGACTTTCATTTAGAGATCATTTTCAATCACATTTCTATTTAGCTACCATCATACATATTATCACATAATTTTATAATCACACTTTATTTCATTTTAAGTTTTGCTACGTAGCCCTAAAAACCACTTTACAGGTTTAGAAATTGCAATATCTAAGTCTTAAAATTTTGCAATTCAAGCTGGGAACTCGCTAAAATCCAAGAAAGTTTTCGCCGCCATTTTGAAGTAAGATAATGAACTGTATATCAAAGACACGGAAATCTGGGGGGTAAAATATACTGAGTCGAGTCGACTCATAAAAATGTAAAGTGGGTTCTAGAATCCAAGCTGAGCCGTCTTCGCTAAGCTGGCGCGGCGGAGAAGATCGAAGAATGTTTATGGATAAGGTATGTATGGTATATATCGTCTAATCTAAGAATGAACGGCCCTCCATGTGTTGGCGCTTACACGTTGAAAGGATAATTAAGTGGAGGGGCGTTCATTTTTAAATTAAACCATGTAGAGATGTGTGTGGAGGTTTTTTAACGTGGTTATAATTAGGTTTTCAGAATTTAGTTTTGATTTGAAGATCTTTGGAACTATAATATTTCTTATTACATGTAGTCCAAAATTATTTAATATAGACATAATTTGTTTACGACCGATCGATAGAGGATGATGGATATTTCATCAAAATAAAATCAAACTTGAATTATATTCTAGGTTGGCACTTAATGTGTGAAAAGATGAAAATTTTTATTTTTTCACATAGGCCTAACTCACTGGCTCTTATGCTCTGCCACTTACAGAAAGTAGGTTTACACCTAGAAAAATTAGAAAAAAACTCGTTCAATTTAGTTTTAAGTTACACAATAGCCAGTTTTACTAATTGTGGCAGGTTCTTAATAGAAATAAAACAAAAGATTAAGTAACTAATAAATTTATTTACATATTCACATATAGTATTTTTAACATTGAAATAAGTATTATATATAACTTATAGCTAGTACACACGGCAACATAGCTCTTAAAACAATTATAACATTATTTATTTACTCTGCTCAATTGGTGGCTAAAGTCTGAAATGCTATGTGATACTGCTTATAATTTTTAAATATAAGGAATATTAATTGTGCATAGAAAGTAAGCTATTATTAAAGTTAATTATTTTTAATTCAAATCGCTTTAAATCCAATAAAGCTAAGTCACTTAGCTGCTTTATTAATTATCAAAATTATACATATTTTTGTTACATTTTTTTGTCTTTTACATTAAATACCTGCCAGGTATGATCACCAGGTATTACCTGGTGATCAGTTGTTTGATTTTTGATTCGAATTTTTAGTCGATTTCGCCCTAAAACAACAACCTTTATATCGGGTGTAAGCAAAAACGTATAAAGCTTTTGAATTTTTTTAAATCCATAGATTTATAAACGTCGTCGCTTGCGGACCTCTATGGTATTGTCTATGGTCAAATCATTGTATCTGCAGAAATATTCATAGTCATAATAGAAGACGGTTTACATATTTCGATATAGAAGCAGTTCTCGAAAAATCTTTATTGTTAGGCATTAAATTATACTTAACGATAAACACATAACAGTTCCAACTTTAGCCATTCCAAATTTGACAGCATTACTTAATTAAATTGACCCTATAGTCATTTATTTACATGACAATAATTAAAACGGAAATGCTTTAGATATAATATTATTAATCTTTTGGCTGCCGTCTGTATATCAACTATTTATTATTACTTTAGCGAATCCAATGTCATAGAGTCACAAATATTTGTCAGATTCATAGAAGGGTTTCTACAATGGAACTATTAATGAAATTGGAAATGGAATAGGTTTTGACACTTTTTGGATAAAGAAGGTAAAGAAAACGAATGAGTTTATAGCAGTATGTTATAAGAAATTACGATAGTATTCACTATAAATGATCTTTTTAAAAACAAGCTTCAATATACATTAATTTATCCGTATTCTTTACAGCAAACCCTTTTAGGAGTGCATGAAAGTAACAGTTAGACCGCCATCTTGGGTGTTCCGCCATGTTGGATTTAGAATGACGTCCCTTACATATTACGACACCTTAATATTTATATGTATTGTCTTTCGAACTAAACGTGTATATAAAACAGCTCAATCGGTCGAAGCTAATTTCTGCAATATGTAATTGCAAGATAATTAATAAAAGCTTGTACGTAAATGATTATTTATGAATGATGATGTTGATGATTGACAAATAGATGTGACTCCTATCAGCTTCGGGTGCATAATGTCTATCACAACATTCAGTTTCCTTAAGATGTTACGCGATGCTGCGGCGCGGTGATCATAACACGACTAGTGCTGCGCACGCGACGCACGTGAGCAGCGCGCTGTGGCTTTGTGTTGTACCTGTACCAATACAAAGAATTTTATCCATTCTTGCTGACTGTAAATGTAAGGTGGAATTCAATTTGATTGTGCGACGCGAGTCGACTCGAAATTCGACGAATTGATGATAATCAGGGGAGTTGATGATAATCTTGGGATCCACCTACGTGGATGAACCAACCTGCAGAGTCCTCCCCTGTGACGGAGGCCGGTCGGGGCGCGTCCTCCCTGATGTAAAGGGGCTCGCTCTTGCGCGCGTAGATGTCGAAGATGGTGGCCACGCAGCCCAGCGCGAACTGCCCGCTAGGGGGCGGCGCCATCGTGTACCTGGCGAGACAAAGAGTCCTTTAATATCATTATCGCAGATCAATAAATGTGACCATCCTTATTAACATCGGGTTATTCCTCCGGAATAGTAAGAACTTGTCTCAAAGCGTTTTTACTGTGCATGGATATGTCTCACAGTGACATATCAATCAGAAATAGATAGATGGATGGCTGACGATAGATGGTGTAACCAGCGCAATAGCACACACTGGCGAAGCTGTCGACGAGCGTTTTATAAAATATAGAAGTTCTGACGTCATACGCTCTGTCCTCTGATCACAAGCGGTACCCGTACATAAAACCTACCTGGGAAATTTACCTATGCCCACGAACGTTAGCTTATTGTAGATTGGCAGGCCTCCACACTTTGCTTTGATGCAGGCAACGAACATATAATATTGATGCAGGTTTGCTATCAAAGTTTTTGTTGAATGAATGAATATGAATGAATGAATGAATGAATGAATGAATGAATGAATGTATGAATTAATTAATTAATATATTTTTATTGCACACCACAAAGTCAAACAAAGGACAACACAAAAATTTAAAAAAATAGGTACACGATTTGGCGGCCTTATTTTGCTACCTAGCGATCTCTTCCACGCAACCAATGCTGTAAAGGATTTTTGTTGCAAATACTAAAGAAAGGTGGTGCAAATTCATAAAATTAATTTGTTTGTTGATAGAGTGCAATAATTTTATCAGTTAATTGCATCCATCACTAAAAAGATAAACACTCATCACTTATCTAAAATCCATATGATGCTTCACAAAAGTCACAGGCCTCCTGGAATGATTTCTAGCGCACACGGTCGTCTGCCTGCCACGTGCGTCTGATTGCTAGATACAAGTGTATCTAGCAATTCCTCGCGACTCTTTTAATATCGTCAGTTCATTTGGTATGAAATCTGTCAACACTGCGCATTCCCGTACATGGTCGTCGATTCAGCGCTTTGGGTCTCCAACGTCCGTCGGTCCTACGAGCTATGTGCCCCAGCTATTGCCACTCCAGCTTCGCGATATATTGAGCTACGTTTTTGAGCTCATACCTCACAACATCCCGGTCATCCTCCATGTCCCGGTCGTATATGTAGTGGTCCTGGTAGGCCCTGTTGAGGCTGGTGGTGTACGTAAGCCCCGCGCGGTAGTGCTCCGCCTCCAAGACTGTCAGCTCCAGCTGGCTGAAGGCGCCGCGCTCCTTGAAGTCCTGGTCGGTCGTGCGCCGGGATATGGTCTCCGCGATCTGTGGGAATAAGACTTCCTTAGCTTTGCAGGTAAAGTGCAATGCAGGTCTTCGATAGCTGACGATAGATGGCGTAATCTGCGCAACAGCACACGCTGACAAAGCATCCGACGAGCGCTCTATAAATACAACTTCTAACGTCACACGCTCAGATCACAAGCGGTCCTCAGGCATAACACCTGCCTGCAAAGGAATTTCCCTATTACCTCCAATACCGCTAAAGTTATAACTAAGTTTTTTACACTACTTGACTGCGATTTCACCCTCACCTGATGGTAAGTGATGATGTAGCTGAAGATGTTATAGTACTAACTTGGATGGGGTAAGTAACTTCACCCCTAACGGTTTCTACACAGCATCGCACCGGAATATTAAATCGCTACAATGCGTGTTGGGGATCAATAGAGTTTGATTATAAATAAAATTCCAGAGAACCAAACGCTATTTGATCTATCTAATCCAATTATATTCACCGTCTAACAAGGAAAAATAAGCTGAAATCATCAGCAAATATTTAAAAAGATTAGAGAAAAGCTCTCTGCATTCTAGATAGAGCAAGGGATAAAGAATAAAATCGGCTAAGCTCGAATCAAATCTGTATTTCAACAGTTCCGTACCCTCAACATAGAATAGAAACAATACACAAAGCTCTTCTGAAATTCTAGACTGTGTTTTAGAATTTACAACACCATTATTGAAATGTTAGGAAAGAGTATACACAGATAGAAATGTTTTTTTTTTTGTGATGATTTGTATAGTACAGATATTTATAAATAAACAGAGGTCAGAGGTATCGGTACCCGCAGAAGCGAGTTTAATGGTTTATTCACATCTCAAAAAAATCCCCAACGCGTTTAACAACGTTTTCACTTTAATTATTTCCTATATCTCCAAAAAATGTTAGTGATAATATTATGCGGATGTAAACGTAGTATGTGACAAAAAATGTATAAAAAGATTCCGTTTTCCCTATTTGGCCACACAAAGCTGACAAGATTAAAGAAAGGTTTACATTAAACCGTTATTTGTTACGAACGCTTCGAGTACGAACGATACAAAAGGGGGCACAAAACAGCCTGTTTACCCGGAACCCAGTATTCCGGACCCGGGCAAATTGAAGAAAAACACAAAACCTCTCACGTTAACGAGTGGACTCGATCTGGGTACAAAGCGGAATGTAAACGATATTGATTCATGAGGAACAAAATCCGGTCAAGAGTGAAATTATTTTATTGGAGGGGAATCCGCAAAGTTTTTTTACAAATGAAAATAGTTTTTCAAGCATAATTCAGAGAAGAAATTCGGATTGAATGCACCTTAAAAATATATTATGTTCACATTTGGTTGTAAAATTATAAACTTACTTAAATGTTTTAAATGTAATATGTATATCCAATTGGAAGGAATAAGTGAGGAATATTTATTTTATTCTTGTATATTATAGTAAATTCTGTTACCACAGTGATTATAAAACTCCTCCTAGAATAGAGAATAGAACGTAAACAATGTATACATTTTGGCACGGAACACTAAAAATAACAAAAGGCAAGAGCAAAAAATTTACTCAAAAATGTTTCAATAAAAGAGGGTTCAAACAAAATATTGATAAGTTCATCTGGCGGAGTTGATCCAATAGTTAGGGAGCGAGGAAAAAACGAGGCTGTTTGTTCAGCAAATTGAAGAACACTGGTGGAAGTTTCCGCTGCTAACGAGCGACCGGACAACAGTGCGTTATGTAAACACGAGCCAATGATAGGGAAGCAGGAAAAATGATAGAGTTTGAAATAATTGGGTATGGAAAACAGATTTTATGGAACCCTATAAAATATTTATATAATATATTTTTTCGTATTGGAATTTTCGTTATGTGAAAAAAAAAATTTCTTTCACCGCCCTGCACGGCAAAAAAGGAACTTTTGTTCTAATAAAAAACCATTGAAGCCAATTTTGGTTTATTAACTACTTCAGACATGATAACTATCTTGATGATCTTGAGAGTACTGCAAACCCTTTCAATTTTGAGAAACAAAAAGCACCCGGAAGCCCTTACGGCGTATTTACTTACACTGAAAGGTCTGAATATTGCGCCCGATAAAACACAGCCCATTTGATCCTCCGTCCTAATAATATTTCACACTCGGACAACTGCTCTGATTGAAGGGACGTCTTATCCGCGACTGGAGTGTGGACTCACAAATCCCTGAATTTATCCCGGAATAACAATATATTATTATTTTTAGGCGTCCGTGCCCAAATGGCGTAAAGAGGGTTCTTCTCGTTCACATCGATGTCACTTGTCAGTCTGTCTGTTTAGACCTTTACGGGCTTTTAGATCACAAACGGAATGAGGTCCGTACATAAATTACGCGTTTGGGTAAATTATTATTTTCTATTTCTATCAATACTAGATTAAAGCGGGCGTTACTTTGCGATATTGCTTGGTTATCGATGAACTACTAAATTCTCCCATCTACAGTTTTCTAATTCCATAAACTTTATCTCTACAAAAGTTTCAATGCGACACGGGTGTTTCATCAGGATAAGTTTCTTTAAATAGTAGGTAATATTCATTAAAGTGGTCAATTGTGATTATCATCCTAGGATACTCTAGTTTCAAGGTGCAACGTACGTCTAGTATGAAAGTAAAGCTTGGTTTTGGATTGCTTGCTTAACTTTCTTGCTTGACTGTATTTCTTTTATTCAAAAGAACATTGAAAAAAGCATGTACTGTAATTCAGTTATGTGCTACGGATACTTATGTCCCACTACTTTGTATTGCAATTTCACCTCACAGAAATCACTTCTTAATCCTCATTTGCTCAATCATGTCGCTACAGTTCCCTTCAACTGTTTGAACACCAACATTAATGCTTTACGGTAGAATATCTGACACTACGGTAGTACCTACGGTAGTATTAAGATGTGAGAGTGCATAGATCTCAGCTTTCTTTGGCTACCTACAAAGGGGAAACCTAAGGAAACCAGATCTTCTTTCTAAGACTTGTATTAGAGGGAAAAGTTGCTTGGTAGAGATTTCTAAGGTACCAGAGACACAACTACAATTTAAAGAAAGATGGCACGCGATAATGATGATGAAATGTAGTCTACATTTTTATGATTTAAGCAGATTACATTAAAATAAATGTCGTTCCATATAATCTACAGATGTCTTCAACTCCACCGGTAACGAATAAGTCTTCCTATTTCCAACTTCACTAAGAACTTTTCCAGTTCTCCTCAGTATGGTAATGGCGTCGGATTCATAAGCGGCCATTCCTTCGACTGCTGATTGTTCATGAATTTTAAATACGTCGATGTTTTTCAACAACTCCGGAGACGGGGGCTACTTCGGAATTTTTAACTAGCAAGTTTCAGGAACCGTTTATGGAGGAAACTTTATCTCGCATTTTATCATTCAAAGACTTCGGTTCCGCGTTTCGTTCGCTGTAATTGGCGGTCTTTAGCGGGCTTTGGCGGGCGATAATTGAAAATGCGATATTTGTTTTTATTTCTTTGATTCTCTCTTTCAATATGATTCATAAATAATTAATCCCGAATGAATGACTCCTTATTAATATGACAATGTGAGTTGTCATCGATATCAATCGAATCACGTACCTTATCAATTTATCGATTGGACAAGACATTTACGTATGGTCTAGGATCCCGCTATACAACGACCTTCACCGAGCTGCTTATTGGATGAAAACTATTTTATATCCAATTAAATATGTCAATAAATAATATATCGCAAGTGGGTTGCCTAAAAAATTTCAGTCCAGGATATGATTAATTAAGAATTAAAAAAAAATCCATTGTAACATGAATAGAAGAATAGAATAGAAAAATTCTTTATTTCACATAGGCCTAGCATACAAAGGCTCCTGTGACACGTCGTTTTGTTTACATGGTCACTTTAATGGTGATAACCATTCAGGACTTAAAACTAAGTTTACGAGGGTTCCAAACGCGCCCTGCCGCTGAGAAGAAGCCCACAACAAACTCAGCCGGGTATTTTTTTTTTATGTTATCACCATTTAACAACAAGTAGTATAAATAGTAAACACTAAATAGGCTCGCAACAACAGAGCATTCATTATCGATCAATTCCAAGGGCTTGTGTCGCTAATATAGTCCTTAATATTGTAGTAAGCCTTATTAATGAGTTTAGGCTTGACAAACCCTTTGAATTTATTAAGTGACATTTCATATACATGATGTGGTAACTTATTATAAAATCTTATACAGTTGCATGCAAAGGATTTGCTAATTTTAGATAATCTAGTGCTGTTTAACACGAGCTTATGCTTGTTTCTAAGATTAATAGTATTGAGGTCACATTTCTTCGTAAATTTAATAATATTCTTATGTACATAAATAATATTTTCATAAATATATTGTCCATACATCGTCATAATATTAAATTCTTTAAATTTATTTCTGAGGGACTCTCTTGGACCCATTTTATAAATAGCACGAACAGCCCTCTTCTGCAGCACAAATATGGTGTCGATGTCAGCAGCATTACCCCATAATAATAAACCATATGACATAATGCTGTGAAAGTAACTAAAATACACTAGTCTAGCAGTCTGAACGTCGGTCAGCTGCCGTATCTTTTTAACCGCGTATGCTGCAGAACTAAGTCTGTTCGACAAGTTAATTATATGAGGGCCCCATTGAAGTTTGGCATCCAACGTTATTCCTAGGTTACGGTTCCTATGAACTCCTATTTGTTAGAGTTCCGTTGACATCTTAGTTCAAATTAGATTGGATGAGCGATTCAGGTCGCAAATTGCAATTGTGCATAATTGTGCATAAAACCTACGATTTTATTATCCGATAACTTTCTTTTGCCAAAAAATATAGAACAGAAATACTTTCCTCAGCCAGGAAAGTATTTCTGGCAAAAAGCACTATTTATAACATCCAATCTAATTTGAACTACGATGTCAACTAAACTGTAACAAATAGGAGTCCATGTTACAATGTTTTTTTTTTTTAATTCTAAATTAATCATACCCTGGACTGAAATTTTTTAGGCAACCCACTTGCGATATATTTATTGACATATTTAATTGAATATAAAATAGTTTTCATCCAATAAGCAGCTTGGTGAAGGTCGTTGTATAGCGGGATCCTAGGCTAGTATATTTTTTAAATTTCGTTCCATAACAGTTAAAAACCAAAAGCAACCGTAGAAATAAGTCATGACTTTATCATACATGTTTTATTGTACTTTTACTTCTTCTTCATAATAATATATGGAAGCTGTTTTTTAACCACTCTACAAGGGAAAATGTTTGAAAAATTTCACCGTGTTCAATAAAATGTTTTCGATTTATTCTTAAATAGCTTCTCTCAAAAAAAGTAAGAACATTAAAATGTATCAGCAGCGACATCTGGCGCGGAGTTATTGCAACGCGCTGTTTACGCAGTACGATCACGTGCGTCTTTTATTTGATAGTATTTCATCCGCCATTTTGTTATTCAAATGACGTAGGTACCTCATTTGTCGACGATGTAACTTCATCTTCTAATGAGGCTGATTTTGATGTGAGGATAATATTATGATCGCTATTCATATTTTTCATTAAATACTTAAATAAAAAAAAAACCCACATCTAAAATATCAATTTATAAAGTACTAACTGACCAGGATATATTCGACAATTGAGATGTAATTGTGTTAACAGACTAGCAAAAGTTCATTGAGATGTAAATTGTAGGTGAGTCGTGTAATTTTTACACAATTAGTAATCGATCAACCTAGCAGACTACCAAAATCGTAAAAATCGGTAATAATTGTGTAATTATTGGACGATCGAGATACAATTGTCATAGCAGACTTGGGGCCCCGGTAAACCTACCGAACATAAGTACACAGAAATTTTCATAACAATCGGTCGAGCCGTTTCGGAGTAGTTTGTAGTTTTTAAACCTAATATATGTTTTTGATGAATCCTTTAAAATGTGTGCAAAAATAAGTCACATATTGATCATTTTATTACAAGTATGTAACGTTAAGTAGGTAATACGTGTTTCTCGATCAGTTCCTAGATTGTCTAAGAAAAACGTATTCATCGTTATCGTAATCCTTTACTTATTCTGTCGGCTGATTGGGTTCCTGATTTGCGTCAGCCAATCGCGGCGCAGAATTCACTAGCGATTACGATAACGATGAATATGTTTTTCTTACGCAATCAGACCCCAGGTTCGGAATATCATATTATGATATTGTGAATCTGAGACGGTTTTTGAGTTTCTCACAGATTAAAAACAAACTTGAAGTAAAAGAAGCCAATGCAAGATTTGCATTTACGAATATTCCAACTTAATAAAACTTGGTTTAAATTGTACGAAATGGCGCGGCGCATCGCTTCAGAACTACTCTTGTAGTCTGTTGTAGTCAGTTCCCTCGTCCTGTATATAATTTACACTTTAAATACTGCAGTGTTTCGTGCTTTACATTTTTATGTAGTGCTACGTTGGCAGGATTATTTGGAGGACAATTGTAAATTTCGCCGAGGAGTATCGGGAATAACTGCGGATTGTGGTAACTGTTTTGATTTTGCCATTAAAGTTGGATCAATTTTATCAGTTTTTATAAATATAAATTTTTGATTACAATCTTTTTTATCAGTGTATGCAATGAGCATGTTATATATGCTGTCAAATCGATCCTGTTCTAGAAGACTAAAGTTTTAAGATATTTTTGTTTCTGGCACTAGGTTTTAAATTTATTTGTTTTCTATTTATAATTATTATTGTTTCGTTGATAGTCGAAATGAAGAGTTTCTAAATAGATCAATGGAAGAGTGCAATAAGTAGATATATAAGAGTAGAACTTAATCGTTTATATACGCCCAAAAATAACTCTCAGATCCAGATTTGTCCTAATAAATATAGAAATTAATGGAGCTAGGCCTTTTAAGTTTTTGGAATTCTATTCTAATTCACATTCAGTCCTTGGATGGAGCCGTACTCTGAGATTTTTAGACAGTATAAATCTGGATAGGATAACCTATCCTATCCTTTATTACTAACCAGTAATAACAGTTTTTATAGGAATGATCTTTAAACTTTTGAAAAATATCAGGGTGTGTGAAAAATTCCTCCTTCATTGTGCCTTTGTGCGGACGGACGTATGTAAGATGCTTTACTAGTGGTAATTTGCTTTTTTGGTACGGAACTTTAAAAACATGCAATATTCAGCATGAATTTAATCTAACAGCAACTAATAATATATCAGCAACTTTAATCTAAACTGCGGATATAATAGCGATTTAATTTCTCCCAGACCCCATTCATACTGGCAGCATTCTCGCACAAAAGATGAATGTAGTCTGTAGTCTGTGTATCACAGCATTAAGAATTGAAAGTGATAGTTCGGCGCACAACGGCGCGCTTCCCGCGGGAAATCTGGGATTGTCTTCTGTGCCGGGTTCGTGAATATTGGAAAAATGTTATACAGAACTATGTGCCAGAAACGCTTGCTCATAATATTATCGTACCTTACTGTGCCAGTTGCTACTGCCAAAACTGTTAAATATTTGTAGCGTTCAGTTCTGAGTCTCAAAATTAACATCTAAAATTAATACTACTAATGTTGTAAAGGTTGTATGGAAGTTTTTAACTCTTTCACGCAAAACCTACGTAACCGAAACCTAAAATCGTAAAGTTCTCTACAATTTCGCATTGTGAAGTCAACATCTCCTGAGGATGTCCCGGTTTCGGGACAAAACGGGCATCGAAGAAAGCGTTGGAAAATTGTGTGTGGGCAGTGTTCCTGAATATTGTACCGAACAAAATCTTTTCAAGTAAGGATTACAGCAAAACAAATTAATCTGTCCTACTAATTATGGATTTCCGCAAAATAACGCCTGCTTCCATTCAATATTGATCTTTATTAATAGGCGGGATTTTAATCAAGTACTAACTTGTAATAAAAAAATGTATACAAGGAAGTTTAACAGTATTGTAAGAACATTTCCAAAAGAATCTACTTGGTGTAAGTAAAGCGTCTTATATTCTGACTTTGATACCTACTCTGGGGATTTCACCTGCTACTTACGTTCATACATCTTTATACCTTTGCCATCAAAATTTTATACTTTTCCGCGAGTAAGTACATTTGTTATGAAATATCGTAAAATGTTAGGAAAGAGTAGTTTAAGAATAAGTTATGAGAATGATTTACATTTTCTCTATCTACGCTTTTACAAATTTTTTAATTTTTTTCACTAGATTTTCCTACAGTTTTGGAGGTTCGATCACATGAATTTCAGTTATTAAAAAGTCCTGATTCAATTTTGGACTTTCCATGCATAAAAAGATTTGTCAATCCCAAACTTGATACCCTTACCTTCTCCTTACACTGCAAAATAATCATTTCAAACAAAAAAGTCACAGAAAGCTTTTTGATAACAAATCTGCATTTGGATGTTAAACCTGTGCGGAAATAATAATTTTCTACACGTTAATCACCCATGGAAAAATACCTCCTTCAGCTACTACTCCAGGTGCTATTATGAGAAGAGGCCATGATATAATCGGATAAGTTATTTTAGCCAGCAAAGTAAGTTAAGCGTACCTAATTCAGCAGAACGTGAAGTTTTAAAAAGATTTTGAAATTTGTTCATTTCAGACCCGCTCGGGTTGAGAGAGGAATCTATTTATTTTGTACATTAAGTGGTTGCAAGTGGAATATATTTAGATGTTCGCGAGGGTACTCCAGAGTCAAGGGGGCCTCGGATGAAGTAGGGTTACGAAAATAAGGCGTCGGTTCGAAGAAAGTTAACATGCTGCAGAATAATAAAGATGGAAAAATTCTCAGCAGGACAGATTAATTTGTCCTGCTAATTATGGATTTCCACAAAATAACGACTGCTTCCATTTAATTTTATAAAAAATGTTCAACAAGTATTTTAATGACGATTTCAGCGGGCGGTCACGGGTTGAATCCGGAACAGGCCCCATTGGAATTTTGATATCTTTAAGAATATTATTTATATTATTATTTTCTCAAAATGTGTAACCTCTAAGCAAGTGATATTTAGTATCTATTCAGTTACAGTCAATCCCAATAAAATATAAACTCAGGGTGAATTCCCGATTTATTTAAATAGCTGAGTCACCCGGGTGAAAAGCTTCAAATCAAATCAAATCAAATCAAAATATATTTATTTCACATAGGCCTAATATACAGGCACTTGTAACAGGTCAGTATGATATTTGTCACATTTGTATGGCGATAACTCCAAGTTGACTTAAAACTAAGTTTATGAGGGTTCCAACGCGCCCTGTACTGAGAAGAAGCCCACAAGAAACTCAGCCGGGTTTTGTTTTCTATTCCCTTGTCTACTTTAGCAGAAGTCTGTGGATCGGTATCACGCTCTGCTACCAAGAGGAGTCGCGCAATGGAAGCGTGTTTGGCCCATAACCTGTTAAATTTGAAAACACCACGGCTATGACGTATGAAGATACGACTGATGATTTATGAAATTTTGTTCGGACTACACAGCGCGTTTAGTTAATTTAATAGCCCCTATGCAAAATTTCAGCTTTCTAGGTGTAAGGTCCTGTTTTTACCAAAGCGGAGACGCGTTTCGAAGCTGTTTGGTTATTTCCGCCAATGAGATGAAGACATACATTGTGAGTTGTGCGTAGTGGAGATGTAAATGGTCATCATTATCATCAACATCATTTCAGCCTGCGGACGTCCACTGCTGGACATAGGCCTTCCAAAGCGCACGCCACCACACCCTGTCCTCAGCCTTGCTCATCCAGCCGCTTCCCGCCACCCGCTTGATATCGTCGGTCCAGCGAGCTGGAGGTTGCCCCACCCCCCATGTAAACGTTGCGTAGAGTCAATCGAATGGTGTATTCGGGTAAGCGAGGCGCGGAAACAAAATGGCAAGGAAAGAGGGCTATCGACT
Organism: Coenonympha glycerion; assembly: GCA_963855885.1. NCBI lineage: Eukaryota > Metazoa > Arthropoda > Insecta > Lepidoptera > Nymphalidae > Coenonympha > Coenonympha glycerion. Next base: position 409,385 of record OY979649.1, on the reverse strand, counting down.
TTAGATATATCTCCACTATATTTAGCTGCATCGCTAGCTCGCTCGCGGCACAAAATTCTATAGAAAAAAGACACATTTCTACTCCTCTCCACTCGATCCATTTCTACCGAAGCTAAGTAGAGAAGAGATGTGGAAATAACGAAATCTGGTTGGTTTTCCCCATCTCCGCTTTGGTGGCAACCGAGCCTTAGTATTAATCGATGTTTGCACAAGTTAGGAATGTTCTCATGGATACCTTATGGTCATCCAGTATCCAGGTGATGTTGGGCGCCGGGTAGGCCTCGTCCACGGAGCAGTTGGCTCGAATGACGTCACCGCGCGCGTACGTGCGCTGTGACACCGACAGACGCGGTGCTCTGAACGGGGGGTCTGGAACATGAATAGATATTTAGTACGGTTAATAGACATATACCTACCCTGGACGGGGCGGAAAAAATTTCGCCAGTTTACCGGTGTCAAAAATGCTTGTTTTATCACCAGCAGAAAGGCCACGACGCAGTTCGCTCAGCAACCATCTACAGAAATTTCACAAATGGCGCTACTATTTGTTATTACGAAAAAGCTTCACGTAAATCACCCATATCATCAGGTTTCTTATCGTTAATACGATTACATTCCTAAATGCCCAAATAGCGTCGATAATGTTTCTTTACATGCTGCAACTTAGTAATGGGCTGCAATTTCATTTGATGGTGAGAGATGGAAGAGGTAAGTTACCCCTAATGCTAAGGCCACCATCAAGGTTTCCACCAATGCGGAGCAGAGCGGATCTGTGTTTCAGTAACCAATCAGATTTTGTCATTTTGACATATCCGAAACTGAGAGGAGGAGGAGGAGAGGAGAGGACATGTCGAAATTACTAAAAATGATTGGTTGCTCAAACACAGCTCCGCTCGGCTCCTGTTTTGTGGAAACCGGGCCTAAATCGCTTGGCGGTGGTATAAAGTATTTATTTAGCCTCAAATAATTAAATTAGCTACATAAATAGACCTGGACGGGGCGGACAGCAGCAGAAATTCGTTTCGCGTATTTTGAAAAATCTCTTCTGATATCTCTTATGAAACTATCTTCAACAAGCAACTGAGGGTAAACTGCATAAATTGTATCCAAGAATTGTGTGAAAACGTAAATATTCGTAAAAATGTTTATAAAAATTAATTCGCAGTTCAATATTGTGACACCGTGATAACTGCAATGTTGACCACTAACTGGCAATTAGGGACCCATTTCCCTCCCAAATAAACGAAACTTGGAGTTATTTTTCTTTCAACTTTCAACACAATTGCAGAATCACAGAATTCAAAGTACTAACTGACTTTCTGCAATTTGTAGCTAAATAGCTTCCCTTGAATACTACCCACATTGTTATGTCACTTTAATGTGAAACTCAGTTTTATAATAAAGTTAGGCTTTTAAATTTTTTTGAATATTTTCGCTAAATCTAGGTGACCTACTGAAATTGTGACGCTGTTTTTTCATGACATCATTATTGTAAAAGCGTTACAGTTTTCCGGTCGTTAATCTTTTCCATCAATTAATTTTATGCTTTTTGTTGGAGCCAATTCTTCCTCATATTATTACATTTTGCTCTAAACACAGTGTCTGTGATTTGACCCCTCTGATTACCACCCGGATAATTGATAGTGGAGTTGGTGCCTTTGATGGACTTTTCCACAATTAGTACTAGTAGTTGGTTGTACTATTCCTTACTTACTTTATGCAACCCGTCCAACCAATCTTACTGAAAGTATCAATGTACTTAGTAACATTAGTCTATAGTTTATGACCGTGTGACAAATCTCAAAGTAAAATTTTTTTCTCTTATAGCGGGTTCGAGTCCCAATGGAACCAGACCATTATTTAAAAATTTATGAATACAGTTTCAATTAATTTTGAAATTAAAATGAAGTTTTCTGCCAGTTAAATGGTTTACTACAATATTTAATATACTGCTCCTTAATATGGCATCGCTGTGGGATGCCTTATTTAAATAATACCATATTGAAAAAATAATTAAAACATGAGAGCAATCTTTGGGAAATTTTTCTATCGAGAATTTTTCCCAATCGTGGTTCTGTCTCTAGGCGATTTTAGATTAAAATACATGTTATGTTTAGATTTGAAAATGGTTTTCTTAGTAGTTTGAAACCTTTAGGGCACTTAAAGACTCGTAGTACGCCCTTTCAGCCACGTAATTCTTTATTTCGCTTTACCTTTCAATTTCAGTAGAGCTCAGAAAATTAATTCCGATCCACAGACTAATTTCCAATTCATATTACTTTATATTGAACTGCTGTTTGATATTCTAATAACTCTTTGTTGTCTGATCGTACGATGGATTTTATTTTAATTCGTAATTGTAAAACGCAAATTCAATTAAAAGCATTAAAGCGTTTGGAGAAAAGCAAGATTTCTGAGAATGCTTCATAAATTATTCAACGGCATTTATTCTCTTTTGGCTTGGACATGAAACAAGTCCACTATTAACATAAAATGCTTCTTAACTGGCGATAAAGATAAGCTGAAGGTTTTACTGCTCTTGTGTAGATACAAATTAAAACATTGTTTGATTGAGTGCTTTAATAATTACTGAATCCACCCTTTTTTATAGCCTTCTGCTGGGAAAATATCAGAATAAAAGGGTTTAGATGTCGATATGAAAGAGAGGCGTATCCGCTTATACCTCGCACTCGTAGTCCTCTCTGAGACTTCGGTTGAAATTCACTATCCGAACTCACCGACAACAGTTAGCGCCGCTGATTGGATGTCGGTGTGGAAGAGAGGCACGTCTGGTGATAGCTTGAACTGGTAGTCACCGCTGAAATGTCGGCTGAGGTTCACTATCCAAACTCACCGACAACAGTGAGCGGCGCTGATCGGATGTCGGTGTGGAAGAGAGGCGCGTCCGCTGATACCTCGCACTGGTAGTCGCCGCTGAGGCGTCGGTTGAGGTTCACTATCCGAACTTGTTGGTGATCCGATTGTGCTAGCTATTGAGAACAATAATAAATAAAAATTTATTAAATACATGAAATATACTCGTAAATATGTAAATACAGTACAATTTTTTTTAGCCAAGTTAAACTAAAAATCTGTAAAAGTCCGAAGGTTGCCTCTACAAAGATCCGTAGAGGAACAGACATTTTTAAAGCTCAGTGTGATTATTTTTTAATGAATTCTTACGTATTTTCAACGAAAAAAGTGTAATGGTATTGCACCGCCGACTAAACGCACGTTTTGCTCATATACCAGAACATCCTCAAATTTTTTTTTCAGCTGTATTAGCAAGGATATAATTATACTCACGTCAACCGAGGCTCCAGGCAAAGGGAACACCATCGTGGGAGGCATCTCTCGCGGCACGTAGCGGTAGAACTCCGTCTCGGCTTTGTACCAGCGGATGGAGTATAGAGCTGCACCCTCCAGGTCGTAGGAGCAACGCAGCACGGCAGATTGGCCCTCACCAGAGAGCACTGCTCGAGGGACGGAGATTGAGAGGTTTCGGAGGGACCACACTCCTCCTAGAACAAAAAAAAACAAAATAATGTATATTGACACTATCAACATTTACAGATATGTGATGTTCACGATGACACCCACGTGGGTGGCTATTTTAAATTAATTTAACTTGGAATAATGTTTGTTCGGGTGGAATTTTGCAACTCGAACTGAAATATTTAGCTGAACACTTTCGATGATAACACATTTTGGGAACTGTGACGTCATTCTAAATCCAATATGGAAGAACTCACAAGATTGCGGACTAGTTATTTTTAATGCATTTCTGCAATATGAGTATCAAATGAAAGGGTTTGCTGAGACAATTTTCAATAATATTCAACACGGGATAGAATACCAAAGGATTAAAAAGTTATTCAACGCAGATGAAGTTGCGTACAGCTGCTAGTTAACTCATTATTCATTTACCATATGAACCTTCAATTACTATACAAATATCCGAACCACACGTTTACATAACTAACCAAATCAATTACATCAAAACGAAAACCTCGTCAACCGATAACATGCTTAAACCAAATGTAATTACAGACGATAATTAACTAACATTAGTTGACACAATATACGTAAAGTTTCAAACTAAATTAAACCTTATCTTATTAGATTACAGTTCAAATTGTTTTGAGGGTAGTTGGTAAATTTGTGTGTTCCGTGGTTGCAGGATGCCAAGTAAAGCAAAGCACATTGAGGGGCGGTCAAGCAAAGCGGTGCCAGCTTTGTAAGACGCTGTTCCTAATTGCGATGCTAATGCGACGATGCCGCGGGATTAGCATATAGATAACGTTTTGTACGCAGACAACAGTATTAATTTATATATATTACTAGCTGTTGTCCGCGGCTCTACCCGTGTGAAATTCATTTGTTCATAAATCCCGTGGAATAATTGATCTTTTCGAGATAAAAAATAGCCTATATCACTCTCCGCGCTTTCTACTATATGAGTGCCAAAAATCACGTTATTTCAAAAGTATTTATTTGCTATTGACTATTACTATGTATACATATGGATCCGCAGGCTTTCTGCAAAATTCAATAACTAAGGCTGTATGTTTTGTGATAGTGATTTCTTAGGGCTAAAATAATGAAATATCATTCTAATATCCTGGCCATGATCCATTAGGATCATATTGCGGAGAATTTTGATGTAACAGTAATCCCGATTACAGATCAAGACCGATTGGACTCACGCAAAATGTTCCAACTAATAACAGTAAAGGCGCGAGTGGAACAGTCTCTACTGTGGTATACTTCTTTGATGCGCCATATTTGATAGGAGGAAATTCTTCCCTGTGGATTTTACCATCACAGATATTAATATTTTCTTTATTTTCAGGTATAAAATCTATATTAAGTTGTTTGTAACAATTTGTCTTATAATCTAAGTTAGTAGTTTAATTTATTCAAATGAATGTCATAAAATTAAATAAACTACACACCATAAAAATTCAATTAATAAATTTATGTCTTACTGCTCCCTTCAGCACGTGCATACAAAGCCCAGGCTTCCTAAAAGGGTTCTCCAACTTCTCCATCAGTGCTTTCTCCGAATAGCAAAGATAAATGGTTGATGTTTCAACTATCCGTCAAGAGTAAAACTTAGGGAGAATTTGTTTATAGATAATTTCACGGGCGCTTTTTGGCTCGCTGGTGCAAAAATTTTTATACCCCCTCGGGGACCGCGACAAATTGTTTGTTGCTTTAACAATTTCACGCGAGGCATCCTCGAGGAATGGAATTCTGGACGATAGTTTTTCTTCGGGCGTTTTGCTAAGAATTCGTATAATGGTTTGAAATAACTAGCGGCTTTTGAAATTGCTCTCTTTATTTTTACCTCTTTCTACTATAGTAATTCATAGGTACCACTGTGCATATTACTTTCTTTATTTTATTTCTATGATTGCTTTTTGATCAAAAGCTGAACCGATAAACGTTGTTTTACATTTGCAGCCATCACAGGTTTGTGGTATTCAATAAAAAAATCATTGGCCGTATAAATTAATGGCCGTATTTGAACGTTGATAAGAAAAATGCTTGGCGACTGATATTTATGATCATAAAGACTTATTTTCTTGCTAAATTGTACAAAAAAGTTTTTTAAAACATCTTCATCTTTATTAAATGTTTCTCGGTCATTATTCCAGTTCACCATAAAAGGAACTTGTCTCTGTGGCCTCTTACACGAATAGCTCTAATGTTCAGTTATTCCCCCCTCCCCCTTGACTCCTTCCACCCCCCAGACATCCGGCGACCGAGACCTCAACATCACCCGAACTTAATTATTATTTGTAGTTTGCACAAACAATTCCATTCGGGACAGTTTAGCATTGTCCAAATATTTGCTGTGCGCATTTTGTTAGGGTTCCTTACCCGAAGGGTAAAACGGGAACCTAATACTAAAACTTCGCCATCTCTGTCCATCTGTCCGTCCATCCATCTGTCACCAGGCTGTATCTCTTGAACCGTTATAGTTGAACATTCGAAATTTTCACTAAGGTATTTCAGTTGCTGATACGAATATAAAAACAAATAATAAAAAGCAGAATTAATAAATATTAAAGAGGGATCCCATACAACACACAGTTTTTTTCAGGTTTTTGCTCGATATTGATACACAGAATATATAGTTTAAAATTAAAATAAAACAAATATTTAAGGGGGGCTTCTATACAAAAAACGTGTTTTTTGCCTTTTTTATAGAACTGTAGCGGTCTTCGGTAGCTGACGATAGATGGCGTAACAAGCGCAATAGCACACGCTGACAGAGCATTCGACGAGCGTTCTACAAATACAACTTGTGACGTTACACGCTCGGATCACAAGCGGTCCCCAGGCACAACACCTGCCTGGAGGGGAATTTCCCTATTGCTCTCTGTACCGCTAAAGAACCCTTTGTGTAAAAGTCCGATTCATGTCAGACTTGAAAACTTCTTCTTTCCTTTATAGCTAGTGCCCGCGTCTCTACAAGCCTAAATTTCGGGTTCTCACAAATTTCCATAGCAAACCGGAATAAATTCATTCATCCGAAATGAGAAATGACTTATATATTTATGTTAATCCAGTGCCCTTTCTCCATTGCAAATTTCAGCCGAGTCGACTCAGTTCTTGCGGTGTGAAGGAGTAACAAACATAGAGACTTGCATACAAACTTACACACTAACTTTCGCCTCTATAATATTACTGTGGTACAGTACGCGCGGCGAAAGTTTGGCTTTGACCGTTATTGCGCAGAAATCAGAAATTGGGTATCAACGGGCAATTAGCGGGGTGTGGGGCGGGTGTGTAGGCGCACGCGGTGCTCTGATTGGCGCTCCAGTCGTTCCCTGCCTCTCGCATCGATACGACGTAGGTACCGCGCACTCCTGTTGTACAATCACGTTCACAAGTGAATTGCTATTTTCGTTAATTGTTTATTGTTGTCGATTGTTATTATTTGTTGAGTTTGTTTGTTTAAGTTTGTCAGTTAAGTTTTTTTTGTTAAATAAGTTGTTTTGCTAAGACTTTTTTTTAATGTTAACTTTTGTATTTAATAATTATTTTAAGTTTTCTTTTGTTTGTATGTACCAATTTTACATGTATCTTGGAATAAATAATTTTATTAAAAAACAATTATTTAGAATTTTCATCGCTGTCTCTGTAAACTTTAAAAGGAAATAAACATTTTATATAAGTAAAATAACTATCAATAGTTTTAATAAATGAAGAAGTTTATCTATTTCGTATTATTTTCTAGCATTATTACCACTGTACATGAATTTTGACCCACTCAAATATCCAACCTGGTACATAAAAAAGGAAAAGTATTGTGTGCGTGACAGTACCCATGCGCAGTAATCCCCTCCACCCGAAGGTCAAAGCCAAACTCTCGCCGCGCGTACTGTACAGACTATGTGGTAGCGCGTATAGTATCGTACTGTATGATGAACAATTTAGAACATACGGGAACACGAGAAATAATTTCCTCGAGAGAAAGAAAAATTAACTTACTTACTGTTTTTGTTACTGTTTCTTTTTATATTGTCTGTGGTATGAACGGGGTTTGTATTGACTTTTTAATAATGCTTTGTGATTGTGATCTCTCTAAAACAATTAAAGAGTTTTCAATTTTTACGCATTGTAACTGTTCTTACTAAAACTCACTTATAAAAGACCTTATGATACTCAAATCATCTTACAATATCGATCTTCTCTAAGGTTTCACTCAATTGAAAATTAGTGGGTTTCTACTTAAGGGTTTCATCTCATGATGTAAAGTAGAGTTTACTTAGTTTTTAGTAAATTACAATTTGTCTCTCTTTTAAGTGACTCATTTCTTGTAATTTCATGAGTTAACAAAATATTTATATTATAACTGATAACTAACAGTGATCTTTGTATGCATTTATTGCAGAATGTTAGATACAGTAGGTCTGTGTTTCAATAATTCCCAAACACTAATTCCAAGCTATAGTTTTTAGGTAGATCAACGAACACTTCTGACATGTACCAATTACTTATAATTAAGTGGGATAACTAACGAGATCCGAGAAAGGCAATTTATGTTAGTATATAATTTAAAGGTTTATTAACAGAGTATATGTGGCGGAGACGATCCTAATAATAATTATAACGTGATATCTCACTTATAATATTACACTTCTAATTAACCACTAGTTGCTGTTGAAATCAAATACTGGTATAGATTAAACATACCTATACATATAACATCAAAAATCAAAATGTGTTTCTAGACCTAAGTTAAAGGCATTTTTGATACTTTACTTACATTTAATGGTGATAACTACTCAATATTTACTCAATAAACCAAAAGGGAAAATTGATAAGACTGACATGGTATGGATCTGAGTGTTGGGCAGTAAAAGGCAGTGAAAGAAGAGTACATGCAACCGAAATATGTCGGGTGTGACAAAAATGATTAGGATAAGGAGCGAGTATGTAAACGGAAGTTTAAAAGTTGCGCCGCAGAAAAGATGTGGAGTAAAAGTTCAGTGTATACGGAAGGATGAAAATCATGAAAAAATGTGAGTAGGTATACATGTTGAGGGACAAAGAGTAAAGAAAAACCGAAGAAGTGTGTGGATAACGTAAAAGAGTGGATATAGAAGGAGTAGATTGCAAGTTGACGGCTGATAGATATGAATGGATGAGGAAAACGTTTTGTACCGACCCCACATATTTTGGGAAAAGGGTAATAAAATATAAGGATGGTGATGACTATTTCATGACTCAAAACTAAAGGACATATGCACACACATGTGTGGTCTCAGACACAGCCCGAAATAGACCGTGATCAACAAACGCCGTTTTGATCCGATATTAGGGTTCCATACCAATTTGGTAAAAATGGAACCCTTATGGTGAGACTTTCTCCGTCCGTCCGTCCGTCCGTCCGTCTGTCACACTCGATTATTTCAGTAACTATATCAAAGCTATCGACTTGAAATTTGGAATTGTTTTAGGTAATAGTGACCCAACGCCATTGCAATCATAAAACATTCAAAATTGTTTTTATTTTTATTTAAAAAGGAGGGAAAACCGGGGCTCCGAATTTTCAAAATGAGATAAAAATATTGAGTGGGATATCATATGAAAGGGCGTTACTTGTGTAGTCTAAAACCAATTTTTATTAATTTTTATGCCCGATAGTTTTTGATTTATTGAGCAAACTGTCAATAAATCAAAAAAATACCGAAAAAAATATCTGTCGAAAAAAATACCGTCCCGTCCCCCCCCCTTATCTCCGAAGTTTATCAATCGAAAAATCTGAAATAATTATCATCAATAGACATTGTATGTATATTTTACAGGAAAAATAAAATCAACTCCACTTTTATACTTTTTTTGATAATAACAATAAATCACCTAAAACAAAGTTAGGTTTGCGGTTCACCAACAAAAGTACCTACATGTAAATTATATACTCGTAAATTCATGTACAAAAGTGATTCTTTTAATGTTTTACTTCTTTTATAGTATGGAACCCTCGGTGCGCGAGTCCGACTCGCACTTGGCCGGTTTTTTTATTTTGCTGTGGGAAGCGATTGTATAACAACAGTATACTGATATTTGTTTGCCCACTCTGTGTGCTGTAGGGATAACGTCTGCGCCGATCAGACGTTGCGGTTAATTAGCAGTTGTATTAATACGGCAGGGTGATAAGTCATAATTAATCTAGTTAGCTATATAATTTGTCTAAGATCCTTATAGAGATTTGGCGATCGCTCCATATTTAAAGAAATTGCTGCAGCAGTGACAGCTTATAGGTACTTCTAGGTTTACTATAATGTTCCCAAAAGTTTATTTTGTATTTGACTGTATTTTCATCTGATGGTAAGTGATGCTGCAGCCGAAGATGATGAGATGTTATCGTACTAATTTGGGAAGGGGTAAGTCAACTCACTTCTAAAGGTTTTTAAACAACATCACGCCGGAACGCTCAATCGCTTGGTGGTGCTCTTTGCTGGTAGGGTGGAACCTAGCCACGGTTAAAACTTCTTCTACCAGGCCAAAATTGTACTTTAGAAATTATTAAATTCTAAGCACACGAGCGGACGGGTCACCCAATGTTAAGAGATTACCGCTACCCATGGACATTTGCAGCACCAGAGGAACTGCGTTGCCAGCTATTAAGATCTGGGTAACGCATCAATCCTCTTAAGATCCATGATATATCGTTGCGGAAATCGAACCCACTGGAATTCGAGTTGACTACATTATTTCTCTCTTCTACACACAGTTCTCGCAGGGTTTAAGAAAAATCAAAAAGAACAGCTTAATAGCAGGAAAAACTAATAGTTTATATCCATAGACTCTAGGTACCTACTGGGCTAGCTAACTCTACATAAAGCTATAGTTATTAGTTAACAAGATGGGGCGTTGTGACAATATTGTGATCGATCACAGTTAAGACAGAGTTTGACGACATCATTAGTAATTACCGGCTGTAACGGTCGCTGAGTGATATTAGCCGATAGTGTTAATACTTAAGGCGTGCCAAATTGATATTAGACGTAGACAACCACGCTTGATATAATTCTGAGTGATTTACACCGATGTGAATCTAAGGATGAGCCCATCTGAACGTATTACCATATACCTTCTTTATACAAGAAAAACCGGCCAAGTGCGAGTCGGACTCGCGCACCGAGGGTTCCATACCATAAAAGAAGTAAAACATTGAAAGAATCACTTTTGTTCATGAATTTAAGAGTATAATTAAACGTAGGTACTTTTGTTGGCGAACTGCAAACGTAACTTAGTTTTTGGTGGTTTATTGTTATTATCAAAAAAGTATAATAGTTCGGGAGTTGATTTTATTTTTCCTGTAAAATATACGTTAATTTCTATTGATCATAATTATTTCAGATTTTTTGATGGGTAAACTTCGGAGATAAGGGGGGGGGACGGTATTTTTTTCGACAGTTTGTCCAATAAATCAAAAACTATCAGGCATAAAAATAAATAAAAATTAGTTTTAGTATACACAAGTAACGCCCTTTCATATGATACCCCACTCAATATTATTATCTCATTTTGAAAATTTGTCGACCTGGTTTTCCCCCCTTTTTAAATAAAAATAAAAACAATTTTCAAATTTTTACGATAGTTATGACGTCGGGTCACTATTACCCATAAGTATTCTAAATTTCAAGTCCATAGCTTGAATAGTTACTGAAATAATCGAGTGTGACAGACGGACGGACGGACGGAGAAAGTCTCACAATAAGGGTTTCATTTTTACCATTTTGGTATGGAACCCTAAAAATGTAGCAATGTATAATGTGTAAAAATCGTCGCTGTGGAACCGCGCGTGTGGACTAATAACATAGTGAAGTGGTTTGTAGCGTGGATCACTGTCTATAAACGATACTGCGGTCAGTTTACTATTGACGACGTTGGTGTCAAAACGAACTTTTATGACACCAGAGAACTGGCGGTTGATCCGCCGGGTCCTAAGTATAAAATAATTTATGCATTTTATTATTTTCTTGGATTTTCTTCGTGACGAGATTTTCATGACACAAAAAAATTCATGTTCTTCGCCTAGGACGATGTGTTGTCCAAAAAAAAACTTCTTTACAAGTATGATATAACAAGTACAAACTTTACAAACATTAAAGACTTCTATGACATAACAAGAGAAAAAGGAGGAATTCTTAATCTATAAAAGACTTTCATTTTCGTTAAAATTCTAACCGTAAGAGAGGAAAATAGAAAATAACGTGAGCTAAACCAACAGCGTCTGCTAGTAATACAATAATATACGTGTTCTGATCAATTTACCTTGCTAATACTAATAACCTCATTACCAGTCCATCTCATTATCGCTCGCGTTATTATCACAATTACAATCATACATCGCCGCCTGCTCAGCGCATGCAGCACATCCATCAGCATCATTACCAACGATGTACACGCAATGGCGCAGAACGGGGAATTGACGGGAGGAAATTACCGGCATCAGAGGCTCAAAGGACGTCGAGATGGTGGAATCAATTTGCCATGAAAGGAATCACGCGGAGATAACAATATCGCACGCGACGTATGTTGATGACTGTCGTTTGTATTTTTGATTCGTTTCTGATGGCGTGGTACTTTACACATATGATTTTTTTTAACAGTGGAAGCGACCAAAAGCGCAGGCGAGTCACAAATGCGTTGCTGGCCTTTAAGGAGTTTGTTTATCCGCCCCTTGAATAACCACATCTTATAGATTTAAGGATACACTGTTGTTGGTAGCTGGTTCCATAGTTTGCATGTGCGTGGGCAAATTAATCTTGTATATCGGACGGCCGAGGATTGCCAGCCATCCAAGTGTTTTTATGTACCTATCGCAATCAGTTGTTTTCTGCTATTGGCAGAGACATTTTTAATGCGAACTTTGCTCTGAACAAGTACCAACTCACGATGGTCGTGACCTGGTTGGTTACTGCAAAATGCTGTGCAGGTAGCTTTCGTACCTTACTAATGTGAGCAACACTCATCAGAGCATCTGAATGCTCCGTCAAAATTATATGTTACTAGCTGTGCCCGCAGACTCCGTTCCGCGTTAGAAATATTGTTTTCCCGGCCCGTTTGTCCCGCGTAAGGCTCGGTTTCCACAAAAGCGGAGCTGTTTGAATAACTAACCAGATTTCATCATTTCGACATCTCCTCTCCCCTCAGTTTCGGAGATGTCAAAATGACAAATCTGAATCGTTACTCAAATACAACTTCGCTCCGCTTTGCTTTGGTGGAAACCGGGCCTTATACCCACATACATTACAGACGCGAGGCATTTGGATAGATGTACTGCCTACACAGATTTTAACTCAATTTTAACTGCCTATACTTACCTATCGCCACGAAACGGCCGCGGCGGTGCGCAACACGTTTTTATTTTGCTAATATCTTTGAAGATATTTGTTTAATCTGTATAGAGTAACGGGCACAAATATTCTACATTAAATTTCCGTTCTAAAAAACATATAAATTAATACCATATGGGCTAAATAAGCTTCACAAAATTTATTTATTTTAATTCCACAATTTTAACAGTAAAAGCAATTATTGTGAGTTACCCTAATAGATGTCCAGGGGAACATGTTTCTACGTCGGAGTATAGGCATAGAGAAAGTGGAAGGTGGTCACCTCAAACAGTGCTTCAGAGTTATTGAATAACTCTCTAAACTAACGCATAAGCTTAAGTCTCTATGGTGTTTCAAGGGTACCTATTTACTACCGAGATGGGCTATTAACAAGTCGAACTGCCCACTATTGGGCCCGGTCAAATGGAAGTAATCGGTATAATATACTTTTTAATTGGTACTTAGTAATATTTCAAACTGACTGAGCAAGTGCCGAGTTTCTTGCCCGTTCTTCTCGGTGCAGTGCTACTTTCCGAACGAGGCGGTAGAGTCTTAACGTTTCGCAAGAGCCTGTAAGTTAAGCCTAAATAAGAGCCTAGAAAGAATAAAATTTTTGAATTTTGAATTTTTTTGAATTTTTTTGACGTGTGGAATGAAAACCATTTTTTAAGTCGGTTATAATAAAAAGAAATGTATATCTGATATGAACAGGCGAGCTGGATTTGAAAGCCAGTTAATTTAAAAATATACCTCCGTAATGGAGTCGTATTGCAGTTTCCTGGTTTTCTTACATTTTTCATTATCCTGGCGTTTCCCGACTCCTCTCGTCGTCGGGGCAACTTCTCAGTCGCGAGCTTCATTTCCGGCACCTAACAAAGGCCTTCGTTTTGGTTTCAACGTAGGGTTGCCTGTTTGATGTTTCACAAGAATCTTAGAAGTAATACACTATATTTTTTGCGTGTGTGTGATTTATATCGAATGTCGAAATAAATTACGTAAAATAATTACGACTTCACAGTGTATTCAATATTGTTATCTCATTTTGAAATTTTGTCGACCCGGTATTGCCCCCTTTTTAAATAAAAATAAAAACAATTTTCCAATTTTTACAATTGTTACGACGTCGGGTCGCTATTACCTATAACTATTCAAAATTTCAAGTCGATAGCTTGAATAGTTACTGAAATAATCGAGTGTGACAGACGGACGGACGGACGGACGGACGGACGGAGAAAATCTCACCATAAGGGTTCCATTTTTACCATTTTGGTATGGAACCCTAAAAAGTCTGTAGCTGCCGCGTACCTAATTAGATTGAGTGTATACTTGTATGAAAAAGCTGTTTAATTTGCTTGGTCTGATATGTTTGTGTTCCAATAAAATAACTGTAAACTGTAATTTATCCGTTGAAAAATATAATTGTAACATTAACTTAGATAATACAAAAGGATTTTTTTAGATAATGTAGACGAATTTGTTTCATAATTACATAATGAAATAAAATATTATTAAATATACCTATATCGGTTTTAAATGCATTACATGTTTTTAAAACCAATATTTAATCATAATCTGAGGTATTATTTTTATACACACCAACTTAAATATTTAAAAAAAAAAACATAAAATATCGTTTGAAATCATAATTGGCAACCCTATTTGACGACAAGAAGCGTGTTGATCTTGGTTCTTCCATTACAAACTTTATGTGTCTAAACATTGGGTCTAGTTTTTATTGTGAGGAACATGAATGTATTTTTTCAATTTTCAAGAGGAAATTTGGTATTGCAGTTTTATTCTTATACGGAATCCATTTCAGTTACAAAATGATGTGGAAATATTTTAAATGCATTCTTTAAAATCTTATATCCGTTTTTCTATTGGTTGCTTTGGTATCATTTTAATATTCAGTTTCATTGTATAAAAAGGAATACTGCGCACATGAAATTCTTGATTCAAGCCGGCTTTCTGTAAAAAGTAATCATTTAAAAAAAAAAAATTAAAAAACAAGCTGTCATACGTTTTATTCGTATCTGTCTCACCACCAGGCCATTGTTACTATCTAGCACCAAACTACTCATCAAGACGGATGAAACTAGTCCAAACTCGATGGGGTTGTATCCTTTAACTACCGAGTTACTACCTTCTAGTTTTATCATGTGTTTAGCTTCATGTCACGATAATTTATAATTGTCATCGAATTCACATATTAATGCAAAATTTCAGCTCAATCGGTAACCGGGAAGTGGGTCAAATTTTACTAGCAATACTCGATTACAGACAAACATCCCGACAGGTAAAACTAAACAAAAGCTTGTAATTATATAAAATCGAGTTTATTATGCCTAAAATAGGCTGCCACTGTTGATGTAATTAAATTGTAACAGAACTAAATGCCTTATAAAGCGCGTTAAATCCCTCCAGATTCAATAATGAGAATGATTGAAATAGTGAATTCCCTTTGCGTAATAATTCAGCGCGTCAGCGGCTTAGCGGATTACTCAGACTGATTACCGACATCATACTAGCTGTAATATATTACCGAACACTAACTCATGATTAGCTCGGACTATTTACATTAATAACGTGATTGATAAGTAATATAAGTAATATAAGTAATATAATAATAATACGGTCGCAAAGACAATATGCGCCTGTGCGGCTATAATAGTCAAAAGAGTTTAATCTTAAGAGAGTTTAGACTACTACACAAGGTATCTTCGGAGGCATACACGCATGCAAAAAAGGTGCATTTTCTATATTTTCACATAATATTGTAACTTACACAGAAATCACAGTATATATTCGTTACTTGTTTTATTGGTCAATTTCAACAAAGTGAACAGATTTTAACATTAATTGGATATCTACACATCAATAAATTATAGTCCAAGTTATCAAAAAATGGCAGGCCACGCTCACTTGGCATGTGATCAACACTTCTACAAGTAGCCGTCACGACGGACCAATTTCAAACGGCTGCTAGGTTGCACGTGTTAGTTCTTGTACTGTCTATTTCACGCCCTGCGTGCGCCCGATTACGAGGCACCCTTAGTACCTCGAAAGAGATAAAGTTACACGATAAAAAGAGAGCACAACTTTAGGTGCATAGCGGAGGCGGAGCCAGACGCTGATGCGAGCTGAATCGCACTTTGTTACCTTCTGTACCCTTAGGTACTATTATTGTATTCCGTGACAATGGTGAAATTTTATTTCTTAACATGCATAATCCAACCCGATAAGTTTGTTAACAATTTAACGTAGAGCTTACGCCCCAAACAGCATGATAAATCTATCCAGATTCAACAGTGAGGCTGACCGAAACAGAGGATTTACTTTGTGTAATAATTTAGCGCGTCATCGGCTTAGCGGCTCACTGAGACTGATTACCGACATAATACTAACTGGAATATGTTACCGCATACTAACTCATGATTAGCAAAAACCATTTACGCTATCTAATATACGCATCATCATATTGAAGTGCACTCTAATTCACCTTCACTCCATTATTCATCAGATTATTATATCTATACGATGCAATAAATAATAATACTAAACTGATTAAAATAGTGAAATATAATTGCGTAGTTATTTTGCGCGTCAGCGACTTGCCGGATTGCAGCAAATGATTACCGACGTAATACTAACTGCGATATATTACCGCACACTAGCTCGTGATAAGCATGATTTATATTAAATACTGATTTCATTATTAATTATTAGGGTTATTGGAAAATTACGAATTTTTTTATTATTATTGAAAGGCACTAAAGAGGCAGGTTGACTGCTAGCATGTTATGAAAGAAATTATGAGGTCTAGGATGGAGCGTGCTTGCCTAAAAAATATCTATTCACTCCTATAAATTTAAATATGTATCAAAATTTCACTCGCGGTGGGACTCGAACCCACGTCCCCCAGCTATCGCGGCTGGGAGCTCATCCAACTGAGCTACGCGAGACTGTCTCACCACGACGAAATTCGGATGCATATTGTTTTTCGTTCTTAGGCAGAACTAACGCCATCTATTCACTCCCCTTGAAGGCACCCAGATTATACTTGGTTGGGAATACAGAAGCTGGAAGGTTGTTCCTGGTGTATAAACATACACCAGGTGGGTGTTAGGAACGTGGAAGAAAAACGTACGCAAGAAGAATAATTCCCAAATAAATTGAACCAATGTGACCAACCGATTAGTAAGTACTCAATAAACAAGATAAAATATTAATTAATATAACACAATATACATCCACTGTCTTCTAGCACAAATTCAAAGAAAATGAGATGACTCTTTTAGTCCCAAATAGATTTAAAAGGTTAAAAACTTCATCTTACTACAGTCATAATTTAAAACGTTAATCGTGGGATTGTAGATTTAAGTGCGAGTTTGTCACTCCAAGTTAGTGACAAGTTAAATACTCGCTGTTACATAAACTAACGTACGAGTAAACTGCACTTGCTAACTTAATGAGTTAGTGACGAGTCAGTTAAACTGTTAACTTTCTAGCTAAATAGGTAGTTTCAACTGCAAACGATCGGTAGTTGTGTTAAATCATTTTCAACTATTTAACTTTTTTCACATTTTTCAAGTATAGAGTATATTATTATGTACGAATTTTAAAGGCACCCTGGCTTTTATTATTTGCCGCCCTTATATTTTGAACCTAAGAGTAAAATTAAGTTATGTTTTAGGAATTCATCGTATAGTGTAGTTTTAAAATTGCAGCAGTGATCAACCTGCCGATTATTTTTGGACTATAATATAAGTACCGTCTTGAAACGGCCATACTGACGACTTTGACCGCCCCTTGCAATTGGTCACCCTTGGCCTTTTTAGTAACTTGGATCGAAACATTGCGATAGAAAGAAACGCCACTGGTCTGCCCGTAGGCTTTACATCAAATAATATGAGTAAATTAATTACTTATAACAATTTCTGTATACCCATGATAATTCATAATATTTATCCCTATCCAAACCTTCAGACCAAAGCGATGTAAGATGTTGCTATGGATGTTCAACCCATGTAAACATTGTTTTATTCAGTCTTAACCAGATGTATGTAAAGGAAGCGCTAACGAATTCCGTTAATTAGAGGTAGCTATGCTCTTATTGACGTGAAATTAATTCCGCTTATTGCGCTGTTATAGAGAGTATCTCTCGCGGAGTTTGATTGACTTTAATTAGGTTGTTAATCTGCCTTTGATATAGAGGTGTATACCTACACTGTACAGGGTGTATTTTTGATCAAATTAACCTACCTATTTACTTTCATTTGTATATAATAGCTATTTAATAATATCATGTCATTTAGTTCAAATTAATTGATTGATTATTTTTATGGTCAATAGATATAGTTGCGTAAAATAGATTCTATATTAAAAATAAAACTATAGGAGTTTTGTAACTTTTGAAATAGCTATTTTTCAATCGCCAGATAAGCTATCTGAGGAATACATTTGAAACATACGCCAAAACGTCATATTTACTTTATAGTTAACTTTTGGCGACTGCGTTTCGGGACATTATAATTCTTTAAACAATTAATTAATATCAATTACTTGTAACAACCATTCGAATATCCATAACTTATAAATCATTTAAAGATGTATCGCATTGTAGTTTCAATACGGAGTGAAAATACTATCTAATGTCGTGTGTTACTACCACGTTACAACAAACATTACACAAAATAAAGTCTACACAAAGAGCTTGTAGTAACTAGCACCAAATCAAACGGCCTCACCATTTCACGTTCTGCCATTTGTGATTTGTCCATACAAAGCCGTCAAATCTGTGCACGCGGGGGGAATTGTAACGCAATGGTCCCGGGATACGCTTAGCTTATCGCCCCATCGCTGTTGGCGCCCGAATTAACGCCACGCTCCGGGCCTGGTTGGTTATTCCGAACTAGTTTTCCCACGTTCGCAAGCATTTTGACGAAACCTTTTACATATTTGGACACGATTTCACAGCTTTTCCAAATGGGACAGTCCCTGGTTCTCAGAGAGTCCCGACCTTTTTTTATAGGTTTTACAAATGACACCCTATCATCGGTAACAATTTATTAATTTGGCTCTATTTTGTATTTTTACAATAGAATACTCATACAATACATAGAATAAATCATCAATTACGAGTATTTTCAGAGTAGACATTTTTAGGATGGACAAAAACTATGTAATTTATCGTATGGCCTATTCTTCTAAAATCATAACCTATTGAAAATATCTCGGCATAAGCAAGCGTTCGCTAAGCAAGTGATACTGTCAAATGAAAACTAAGGACTTATATCTCAAGGTGATGAGCGCATCGTATGATATTAAGACGCTACAAGACACACTCCATCTAATATACTCGTAAATATGGTATCACCAAAGACACCTATTCTATAGACCCAGCGGACCGCGCGAAAAAATGTCGCCAGTTTATGGGAGCAAACCCCCCCCCCCGGCGCAGTAGTAAGCTGTAAGCCTACGCAGTATTTCGCTGGAGTTTCGACAGATGGCGCTACATTTTCTGTTAAGAATTTTTGGATGTAATGTTAGTTATTTACTTTAACTTAATCACCTCAAGTGATTCTATGATCAAACAAGGGTTGCAACCCTTATGGAAACTTGATTTACCGGGAATAAGGGTCAGTACTCCCGCCGTCTTCTTGAGCCCTTATAATACAGTGAGCACACAGCTTATGAGGGTTAAAAGCCAAGGGTAATTGAATTTTCCATTACTTATGTACCTTTACATAGATTTGAATGATTTGAGAAGAAATTAGATAATTATAATGATGATAGATAATGTGGAGTAGAAACCTGCATACCTGAAAGTTCGTTGATTACTCGTGTGTTCCCAAATATGTGTGGTCTGTGAAGCCAGATAGTCCACACCTCTTAATCCTCTCAATTTGGGAGCAGATCAGTAAGGATTTATTAATAAGTCAACTTCAAAGATTTAAATCACTAGATGAGGAGCCCTAAACCTTCGAAAACGTCCACGTTTTTGTCTGATATGCGACACGTTGTTACTCTCTGTATCACAAGAGAAACTATAGTACTATGAGAGCACTCACTCAGCATGTTTGTGAACGTTTTTGATGCGCGCAATGTAAGCTTAGTTCCCATCTTGCGATTTAAATCTTTGGTCAACTTCATAATTAATTCATCCAACATATTTCACAATTAATTTTCAGTAAATGAGGACCTCATAAGTAAGTAAAGCTCAGAGAAACTCAGCGGGCGATGGAAAGGCTCGGAATATCTCTACATGATCAACAGAAACAAGGAGATCCGTAGACGAACTTGATTCACCGACATAGCTCAACGTATAGCAAAGCTGAAGTAACACTGGGCGGGGCTCAAAGCTCGTAGAACCGACGGACGTTGGGGATGCAAAGTTCGGGAATGCCGACCACGCGTAGGAAAGTGCAGTTTGGTAGACCTCCTATCAGATGGACTGCGGACTTTTAGAGAGTCGCGGGAAGTCGCTAGATACCAGGGGTGCAGGACCATGTGGGTCGGAAATCATTGCAGGAGGCCTTTTGTCCAATAGAGTATAAAAAGCCTGTCGGCTGAAACGAAATAAGAAAAGGACTCACATAAAACGAGAGGCCTTAGAAATCATTCGAGGGCGTGCCCTTGCTATGATTGAAACCGCTCGTTTATGTAATTCAGTTCGTGCGGAGCCAGCTAAGCGCTTAGTTAATTAAACTTTGGAACGATTCCTGTCACCAATTCCGTTATTATTGGCTCCTCTGTTATACGCTTTTGAGAATATAACAGTCTTTATTACTATCAGTAATAATTACCAGTTTCTTTATTGAGTGAAAAGATAGACAATGTTACAAAACAAAAGCGTTTTCTTTGTCCTATTTATTTGATGGCAATACTATTTTTCCTATTATTTCCATTTATTCCTCTAATAGGTCCTTTTTAGTAAACGAAAATCATATTGTTTCAAAGTTTCCTTTTAATATCGTAGGATACCATGCCAGAACTTAGAATACTATACTTATTATATTGTGAGATCCAGGAACTGTAAAGATTTTCGATAAAGTGCATCCTCAGGAAAAGGTAAAATTTTTGTTGTACATAGAAATAATAATTGCTCGAAAAAACAAATAAAATATAATATTACGAGTTTCTCCCCAGTTATTCTCAGTGCAAAACTACTTACTGGTGGTAGAGTCTAATATTTCATTAGTGCATGATAGTTGTGAATGAAATAATTAACATTTTGATTAAGATTTTTTGACATTTTAATTTTCTCCGGCCTCGTCTATGAGATTGAGGGAATAGAATGTGAACAGAGGACGAATATAACATACAAATTCATTAAGTGGTTCATTAGTTTTAGCGGAGTCAGTAATATAATAAGTCCCCGAGTCTCAATCATCATTAATCGTTTGAGAGGGTCTGATTGAAACTTCTCGCTCAGTTTACGTAATACAGGATTCACAGCGGCCGCTCTGCCCTATAATTAAAGTTTACATCGACTACTGTAACCAATTTCAAGCGATTTAATTATCATTTGCGATTCTATTACACAGTGCATTCGATCAAAAATGTCATCATCAGGATCTATGCCCCTCTTTGAATGAGCTTTTCAAAAATGAAAATAACATAATTTTTTAATATATTTGCCCAAAAAGTTGAAATTTCCATGTTTAGTTTAGCGTGCGGAAAGTTGTTCTTTTCCGCACTAGAGTTTTTTTTGTTTTCCTCCTGCATAAAGATCCAAAGTCATAAGGTTTTCAGTCAATAATTTTTCTGTACAAAATAATTGTTATCAATTACAGTAATGTAATTTATTTTCGATGGAATGGATTGGAAGCCATGCATCTGGGCTAAAATGTAGTTTCATTTGCACTCATCAACCATAAATGTACCTATGAGTATTTTTCGCAAATATATTAAAAAAAATTGTTGAACAAAAAACACGTGCGGATTCGTCATTTTCACTCGTCTCTATCGTTGACCCGAACCTTCGGCTTGGGTCATCAAATCGAGACTGGTAAAGAAATAACATACTTTCCGCACTTATATTGAAATGTACTATTTACCATCTAAGTTATTAAAGATCTCAATGTGATGTAAGAAAAAGAAAAAGAAAAATATCCAAATAACTTCAGTATCAAATAAGATGGATTTCGCTACATAGTATCGCTTAACCGCAATATGCAAATGAAATCGGCGGCCCCGAACCGCTCGGTCAGCGGAAACTATGCTTATCGGCTGAATGATTACAGACTCTGACGCTGCTGTTTCTACCTACACCAGGCGCCTGGTACACACCTACAAGAATACCTCCTACAGTTCATGTTATCTTAGTAGTAAGGTATTTTATGTCTATGGGGCTCATAGACCTTAGTACTAAGATAACATATTATTATTATTAGCACAAAAGAGGGAATGAGATACAGGTGTCTGAAAGATATACAACCTTCAAGAATACTTCCTATAGTTTATGTTAGTACCTATGGTTAGTCGAGGAGACCGAAGAGCTGACAGCTACCTCGGACAAAGAATTAGCCTAGCTATTCAAAGGGGGAACGATGCCAGTATCTTCGGAACCTTGCCTACAGGGAAATACTTAAACAATATTTTTTAGTTTTTAAATTGTATATATTGTTTAGTTTTACATTTATATATATTTTAATTTAAAAGCTACTTTTCATTTTTAATTTAAGTTAATAAAATATGTTTATGTTACGTTGTGTTAAAGTACGTTCTGTCAAATAAGAGGTACAGTCTCCTGGTACACAACTTTCAAGGTTAGGTTAGGTTACGTTAGGTTCAAGGTATTCAAGGTATCTAAAGTACGTACTGTCTACGTATCTAAAATCTTATTTTGTTTTGGGAATCAAACTCAGAGCTGTATCCGTAGCTAAATACTATTTACTAAGCTGTATAGTAAGTGATATAAAAATAATGAATACAACTAAACTACCACTTGTCTGCTTCACGGTAGAATTTATAGACACTGCGGTGGGGCTACCTGTTAAAACTCCGCAAGAAGAGTTATACGAACAGGAAAATATGTTCCTATAGAAATTTCTATCCAAAAGCATCAAAGAGCTATGGAAATAATAGAATCAATGACTTCTATGTATCCTAAGAGGTCATGAATGGAATAGATATCACAAGCAATGAATGAATGTATCCTACTAGAATTGACCGCAAACGACCAAACTTGCTCTAATCCCTAATGGCCCAATTAAGGTCCAATCGTACAGTGTTAGCACAGAATTAACCCGGCACATTATTAGTTTATTTCATGTGCCGCAAATAAAGTCCCGGCTTTAGGGTCTTATTTGGATGGCCGTGGTTTTGGATTGTTAAGTATACAAATTAGGTATTGTATTGCTTCTAATCTGACCTAATTAAACCTAGCCTAGGGTTTGGTGAATCCGTATAATCTATAGATAGGAACTAATCTAGAATGCTAATATTAAGACGTATGTTTTGGGTAAGATTTGTGTTTTTTATACAGATTTTTCTAGCTATTTGTTTTCAAAACGATTATATTGAAATATATTCGTAAACTTAGTTTTAAGTCGACTTGTAGTTATCACCATTCTTATGCAACAAATATCTTACCGACGCTTCGCAAGCGCCTGTATGTTAGGCCTATGTGAAATAAAGATATTTTGATTTGATTTGATTTATTAATAAGATAGAGAATGGGAATATATTCTTGATGAATCTACTCTTGACCAGTTTTTTGAGATTTTTCCACCCTGCAGCACACATCAAAGCCTACTTCGTAATTTAACTTATAATTATTTGATAAAGATTCCAATTAACTACAAACACAAAATTGTAAATGTCCCATAACTATCATTTGTCTACGGAATCCTATAAACCCGAACTGACATACGGAACCACGCGCGAATACACAGAGCAACTTCACCTAAGTTTACGAACAAATAAATACTGTCTCTTTCTTATAATTTCTCATACATCCCCTTGCGAAGAGAAGCAAGCATCGGCACAAACTTTTATAATAAAGACATCTTTGTAGTTTGTCAAGGAAAAATCAATAACTGCACTTATATCTTTGAGTCTGTAATGTAACGTTTAGTTTCGAACGTGACTTCACTTTGTAATGTTACCCCGCGTGTAACGATAGCCCTTTGATATTGTAATGATAAGAAAGCTAGTGCTGTTTATTTCTTATCCGAAAAATTATTTCTTACCCGAAATTTCGCATGACTTTCGGGTTACACATCATATCCCGTTATAATGACTCAACCTTAAAAGATAGACATAAATTGTGTAATTTAAATGGAGAACAATTCCGTCGTACACGATTTTTGTGTAACTTTAACCGTTTTAGCGGCACGGAGTTATGTGCGTTTTTGAAAACCAATTAGTTTTGGTCATAGCCCAAGTGTGGATTGGCAGGCTTCATTCACCTTTGAGAGCATTATGCACAACACTCAAGCATGTTTACTCACACTATTTAATGTGGTATTTCCCTCAAAGCATTCCAGAGGCTATAGTAATTCCGAGTCAAACATTTATTATGTGACCCGAACTGAGAGGGCTTAGAATCTGAAACAGATGTATCACACTACATTGGGCGTAATATCTCGCTGCCCGTGGCGCAATAAAATGAAAAAATAGACAGCGTACTTTTCGCACTTATGAATTATTTTAAGGGCGGAAATTTGTATGCGTGTATCTACCGAAATTAAGAATAAACTGACGACCCCCCTGGCGCAGGGGATGCGCGCTGGGATTAGAATGGGAGGTCGTGGGTTCGATTTCCGCCATGGGCCACTTTGGAACATTATAATTTCAAAATTGGCTCAGATCTGGTCTGGTGGGCTTCGGCCGTGGCTAGTTACCACCCTACCAGCAAAGACTATGTAATTTAGCGTTCATGTGCGATGCTGTGTAGAAACTGTTGGGGTGACTTTACTTACCCCATCCAAGTTAGTAAGTTAATATCTTCGACTTACCGTCATGTGAGACAGTCAAGTACTAACTTATGTAGTGTAAAAAAAGAACTGAAGGATATACATAATAGCCTGAATTAATAACACATCTATCTATGATCCCGGAAAATCCATTGTTCCTGCGGGACTTTTGAAAACCCGAATTTAAGTACCTAGTTAAAAACTAGGAGATACTTCAATTAACTTAACCCACACACCCATTTTAACTGAGATATTTAAGTTATCTTTTTATCGCAATTGCAGATTATTACGGTTGGGAATCTTCTTTACAGAGCGTGAAACACTAAAGCCTTATTCACACTTGCCAGGAGACCAGGAGAGCGTACTCGCCAGTTTTGTGATCGAGTGATGATTATTTATTATAATTATTACCCGTTCGATAGCCTTCAAAGTCAATTTGCTGTCTAGTAGCAAAATGGTAAAAATGGAGCCTTTATGGTGTGATTTCATCCATATCTTCATGTCTGTATGTCTAACTGTCTGTCACAGTCAATTATATCAATTACAGTGCGACAAGGCTATTTTGGCGCGTGGCGCAAGTCTGAACTAACGCCGCTATCTTGTGTTACTGTTTGATAGTTCCCTCTGTCAGTATATCACTATTGTATGTTATGTTGATTTTGCTTACTATTGACTATTTTAAACTAAAATTGAAGTAAAATTGAGGAGATTTTATTTTATGGCTGCCTTTGTTTTGCAACAGCGCCCTCCTTCAAGTGCCAAGAGAGCCTTGTCGGACTGTAGTATTGAAGCTATGTACATGTAATTTGTAATAGGTGGGCTATAAAAGTTGCACGCCGTCATTGCAAAAAAAACGATACTGAAAGGTGGCTCAGGAGGATGGAATTTCAGAGTGAGATAAATATAGCCATGTAGTGGTGTATATAATAATATGAAGGAGCGTATATATACCTATACATTCTCAAACAAATCTATATTTTATGTATGCAATGTTAAATTTATTGTATGTTTTTAATTAATCTAGTTTCAGAAACGAATTGAAAAGGAAATATTTTAATTTCAGTCAAGTACCCACTTGTTGCAATGAATATTTTATTCATCATAGCAAGTGGCATCGTGTAAATGAATGTTTAGAGCGTAGTTTTTCCAGTAATACATTAGTCGAGTTCCGAGAAGCCTTTGAGCGAAGCTCTAACGACTTGTGGAGCTAAGAGCCTTTACGACTGTGAGCTGACATCTCTGGAGAAACTCCGTTGGAGAAGATTCTTCTTCGTTATGAAAAAATGTGCGCTCATTAATATTTTTTACTTAAGACGTTTAGTATTTCGAGCTTGAATAATATAGTGTTGTACTTAAAACTTCTAAAAACCGGTCAAGTGCGAGTTGTAGTCAATACTGAGGGTTCCGTACGACCAAGACCGATTCTCAATCGTCTTTATTAAGTAATTTATGTTTGTGGCTTTGTTGAAATTGTGCCATGTTTTTGGAGCTTATTTTTTGCATCTCTACCAGGCTATGTTCACCTATCATGTACACCTACCTAGCTACAGGTAGGCGTCTTAACGTACTGATTTCAGAAGGCCGCTGCGCGTCGGCTAGGTTGCACGCGTTAGTTCTTGTACGGTCTATTTCATAGGTAACCCTAGTACGTCGAAAGAAAAAGACCACAACTTTAGGTGGATATTGGAGGTGGGGCCGGACGCTTTTGTGAACTGAATTGCACTTTATTGTGTCAGCACTAGGGTCGCTATTTCTATAAATCATCTTGTGGAGTGAGCCTGTTGTACCGTTATGAATTATGTATTCCGTGTCTCTACACGCAAAATTACAAATATTGGAATATTTTCCTGAAATTGTTCCAAACCCTTTGAGTTGAGACCTATATTAGTGCATTAAATATATCTTGTTCGCCATCTTGGGTGTTCCGCCATGTTGGATTTAGAATGACGTTACACAAGTAGCCACGCATTACGAGTATCCTATACCTTTAAACGAGCAATTCTTGTATATATATTTCTATATAATCTGGATCTCGGAAACGACTCGAACGATTTTCATGAAATTTAGTATACAGGGGGGTTTGGGGGCGATCTAGCTAGGATTCATTTTTGGAAAATGTCGAATTTACCAAAAAAAATATGACTCCTGCTGCCATCTGTTGGCCGGTAGATAAACTATCGCTCGGTAGATAAACGAAGCTCGATCACCCAGATATTTATCAAATTAAACGTGTAGGTAAACAAAAATTCAATTCAGTAGGGTTAGTATACAGGTGGTAGAGGTTTTAGTACAAAGAAATATACCAGCCGCATTTTAGTGACTGTCCATAGATGGCGTTGGCTGTATATGTATGGAGGAATTCGATTCGATTGTGCGATGCGAGTCGACTCGAAATTCGTACTAACGTAAATTCGTACTAAAACAAAAACTTGTACTAACCCGTCAGATGGTTAAAGATATTTGCTTCAAAATTAATTTGACAGATTCCACCCGAACATACTTACATTGCAAGTTATTTGTTTATTCAAAGCTTTTAATTGTAGAAAACCCCTGATTTACAAGATTCACCTGATCAAATGATAGCTCTTCTCGTTATTCTTCAGCATAAAAAAAAATCAATAAATCCTTCATATAACAATCCACTTAGTTGCTAGATATTTTCGCAGACAACTTTTCCATTTTCAGTTAGAGCTTTTCCTTTGAGTTTCCTCGACACTGTTTATTGTCTTTTCCAGTGCTCACTCAAAGGTAGGATTAAATTCTCACCCGGCGCCCCGGAAGAATTCATTTATATTGATTACTTCGAGGGAGGTGAGGCTTGGGCGGGACAACACAATTTTCCGTCTCAAGTCCATATTTTCGGCACTATAGCGTCTCCTTATCTACGAATCTAGCTTTTAGGCTAGATTGTAGGTCTATTAAGTAATCTTATGGGACTTCCATTTGTCAAAAGGGTATAAGCGCATCAGCTGTTCCACTCTTGTTTATTAAATACTCAATGTACTCAATACTCAACTGGATATAAGAGAAAGTTTTTATTGAACAAAATGTGCCG
Source organism: Coenonympha glycerion (assembly GCA_963855885.1). Lineage (NCBI taxonomy): Eukaryota > Metazoa > Arthropoda > Insecta > Lepidoptera > Nymphalidae > Coenonympha > Coenonympha glycerion. The sequence goes on along the minus strand of OY979649.1, from coordinate 381,546 downwards.
GAGTCTCCTTATAACTTATAACTTCAATACTAGAAACTTTTATATGTTGCCGAGTTGAAACGCTAGTTTGAGAGTGTTTTTTTATTACAATATTTTGCCTAACATAAAAATAAATACCTAGTTTACTTTAGAAAATTTACGAAACTTAAGCTCAACCTTAGGTCTTCTAAATGTAAACCTAAAGTTTCATTTCAACATAATTATCTTCGTATATGCCGGGCTGAGTTTGTTGTGGGCTTCTTCTCAGTGGCAGGGCACGTAAGACACTCGTTAACTTAGTGATACGTCGTAAAATAATAAATACCATTACAACTATTGAAATTCGGATAAAAATTTAATGACTCGTCATTTAAATTAGGCCGACTTTTATTGACTGACCGCAAAAGGAATATAGCTTTGTGTATATGGGAAAAAAATAAAGGTTACACTTTTACTTTTTGGTATGGAACCCTAAAAAATTACAAATCCCCAAATCATCTGCCAAAAACTTCCAGCCACATTTTCCCTAGTTGCAAAAGCAGGTAACCCCAAATGAACTTGTTTCCAGTAGGAAATCCAATTAATTCCCCCGACCGCTCGCCGCCGGATCATATTTGTATCAACTCCGCAAATAACAACTCGAACGCGGTTCGATTGGACCAACGTCTCAGTTCTGAAGTGGAAAGTTCCACTACAACTTGAAAGTTGGAACTGTGGCGAGGCTTAAACGATCCACAGTTGAGTATTTAATTCTTGTTTTCTATTTCTAGTTTTCACGCTTTAATGATCGGACAAAGTTCTGTCTTTTTCTTTGTCAAATACTTAACTTACGGTGTTTTAGTCAAAGATTTAAATCGCTAGATAAGCCTTAAATATTCAAAAACGTCCACGTTTTTGTCTTGTGTGCGACACGTTGTCACTCTCTCTGTCGTGAAACTATGGCATGCTGAGAGCACTCACTCAGCATGTTTTTGGATGTGAAAATAAACGTTTTGACCTTATATCATTAAGTTATTTGTGGAATGGACCCACTGATATGTATCTCTGGATTCATGATTCCATACGTTTGACAGTTCATTTTTTGTGCCGATTTGAAGCGCCTCCCCCGAGCGTCCACGGTACTAAATTGACATTTGCTGGAAGTGGACCATAGAGTGGACCGTCGTTTTGAATGTCATTTGATTTAGTTCCATAGACGCTCACGCCAGGTTACGCAACAATCAGCGCCAAAATGGCGAAAATCAAGTGTCTTCATTTTTACATTGACTGTCAGCTATCCAGAGTATATTCTATACCTATATACTCTATGGTGATCTGTGCATGGACCTCAGTCCATAGATAATAGGTACTGTGGCTTACACAGACACTGTCAGTGTCAAAACAAGTATTTTTGACACCAGTAAACTGGCTACATTTTTTCGCGCAGTCCTCCTGTGTTAAGTCTATTCTGGCATACCAATCTACTCCCACACAAAGTCAATTCCTCGTCAATTCTAACTGGTCCAATCGGTAGCATCATTACCAATTTGACGACAGAATGGATGCTCTATGGTTATAGGTAGTTCAATCCCCTAAGACGCGCCCCACTCTTTTACTATCGTTATTTGTTTCATGCAAGTCTACAGGAGTAAGCAGTAAAGGAGTATTGTTTTGTACGTGCTTGGGAAGGAGTGGGGTGATCTTTGTGGATTGTAATATACCTAGGTAGGCATCTGGCCTGAAACTAATCACGTCCGGGTATTTTTGATCAGGCAAAAATACCCAAATGTCGGATCATAATCTTGAGTGAGTGGGGCAATTCGAGCCCGCTGCTCGCGGAAAGTCGTCAGAATCGCCATAAAAACACTTTTAACGCGGAAACTTTGGGAGAGATTTTGATTTTGATTAATCAAAGTCGGGAAGTTCCGCCATCATCGCCCCTCTGTTCCTTCCCCGTTCTACCGTAACACGTTATGGTGCAATGGGAGAGGGAACTTTGAATCGCTCCCGACAAAACACTTTTGTTCGTAAAAATACGTAATGTACTAATCTATCTTCACTTATTAAAATGAAAAAAATGCTGACTCATATTTAAATTGCTGAAACTGAACATTTAAGTTTAGGAATTTTTTGAATTTCTGTTTTGAATATGCTTAAATTCAAGAAGCAAATTTGCATTCATAAATCCCAAGGTCATTTGACTCACTGTAAACTATAGTCGAAAAAACTTTGTAGAATTAATAGATTATTGTTACAGAGATTTAGGTACTTACCTTTTTATGCCAAAACCAAGCCAGGTCCACTTATCGGGTGATCGAGAAATTACAGGTAGGCGTCTTGACGTACTAATTTCCAGATGGCCGCCACGCGCCGGATACTTTTGCTCGCGTTAGTTCAGGCACGGTCTATTTCACGCGCTGCGTGCGCCCGATGACGAGGTAGCTCTAGTACGTCGAAAGAGGTAAAGTTACGCGATAGAAAGAGAAGTTCTTTTCGGAGGCGTGGCCAGGCGCTATTGCACACTGATTTGCACTTTTTGTGTCAGCGCTAGAGTCGGTATTTCTTTAAATCATCTTGTGGAGTGAGCCTTCTGTACCATTAGGTACAATTATGTATTCTTGAGTTTGTAGAATACACTCACGGGGCTGTTGATATATTGAGGTAGTAGTTGCTCCGGCCGCAAGTTCAAATCCAACCTAGTGTGATTTTTTTATTTTTAAGTATTCTAAATTTGTTATCCGACGTTTTTATTAAGTCCCCTCGAGTAAAGTTAGTTATTGCCATTCTTAAGTATAATTGACAATATTATGAAAAATGATAGTTACAAAAATGATAATATCAAACTACTGACATTATTTACATCTTCTTCTTATATTCATACGCCATAAGGCAGAATGTACAAGGATATTGATTGTTATTGTGACCACCTAATGATACCTACATTCTTATGAATAAATGACATTTATTTATTTATTTTATTTATTTAAAGTAATTAAGTTGACCGAAAATGGTGCTGTCAGCGCAAGTAATCTCGTGCCTTGCGCTTCTCTTCGTGGTGCCCACCTCATTTGATTATGAATTTGACACCCGGAAATGTGTCTGCAATTTACACAGGATTCAATTTATTTATATGCCGCCTACTAAAATAAATATCAAAATATTCGATAAACAGCAATGATAAACAGCGAAAGGACACTCCAAAAACAATCAATACTATTGAAAAGTGGATTTGTTACAAAGTTCATCCACCGAGCGATCTGTCACAGCTTCGATCGATGAATCGGCATTCAATTAAACCAGTTGCTATCGATACACAAACATTTCGCAGATCTGTTTACGATCGTTAATTGGAAACGCGTCTGCACAAACACGGGTTTCATCCGAGTTTTCTATCGGATTCTATTCGATTTGTTCGGATTATTGAGTTTTAAACCGAGTGTTGCTGATGTTTAATTAAATTCCGGACGATATTTGCTTTATTTTTTTATGCAGAAACCTTAAAAAAATTCGTGTTTGGGACTTTTACCCCCGACCTTCAGATGAAATACAGAGGACCTATGGGTTATTACATATTCTTAATATATATAAATCTCGTGTCACAATGTTTGTCCTCAATGGACTCCTAAACCACTTAACCGATTTTAATAAAATTCGCACACAGGGTGCAGTTTGCTCTAACTTAAAAGATAGGATAGCTTAAATCTCAATTTATCTATTTTTTTTTATATCCTTAAGGGCAAAACAACGTTTGCCAGGTCAGCTAGTATATTATAGCTTTCAAGTGAAGCTAATATAACGCTTGTCACAATAACAAAAAGAAAGTTGTCGCCTTGAGAATCACCCTGCCATCATTCTTCATAACACATTACGGCCGAGAAAGTTCCCGACGGAATCCATTAAACAAAATGACGAAATACGCTACGCTAAGAGGACGAGAAAGATGTGTCGTATGTTGTAGCCAAAAATTTCTCAAATATTGTTTATTTTGGTACCGCTGACAGCACATACCGCTGTCGGTCGCTTACATTAGCGCCATTTTACAGTTTTGACAAATTAATAATCCGGCTTCAGTGAGGAGTCTAAAAATACATGCGTAACGTCACTTAGTGCTGATCCTTGATTAAACCCCACCCCGAGATGTCGAGCTGTTATATAAAAACGTCAAACCAAATTAGATTCAAAGATTCAAAGATTCAAATCATTTATTTCATATTGGCCACTATTTGTTAGCACTTATGAAGGTCAAGTAGGTACTAAATAACAACATCATTACTCTATACAGGGTGAAACTTTGTGACACTCAATAAAGAGCATTTAAAAAATCGTAGTCTCTACGATTTCGCAATGTGAAGTCAATATTGCCTGAGGATGTTCCGGTGTCGAGACGGAACGTGCGTCAAAGAAAGTGTTAGAAGAATTATTGTGTGTGGTGTTTCATGTGGGTAGTGTTCCTGCATATTGAACCATACAGAATCTTTTCAAGTAGCGTATTATAGCAAAATAATATAACCTGTCCTGATAATAATGCGCGAAAATTTAAACTAAGTAGTACAGAAATTTTCAAAAAACAACGAACAGACTGAAAGAACGTTACATGTTTAAATTACACGAAAGAAATGAGTCTAGTAAGTAATTTATTCAAACACTAAACCATGACAGAAATGGTTTTCCATACAACTTTTGCGAACTTGCCGCTGATTGTCTAGTATAGCAATTTCAATTTATCCCAAAGAAGGTTGTCATAATAATGCTCAGATTTTCAAGCAACTTTCATGTACCTATTCAACTAGAGCAATAAATAAGTTATTTCTGTATAACATGCTTAAAAATTCAGGTTTTCTAGATCTTTTGACATCTAGTCTAGAGCTAGTCACATGTGGCCTATATATAATTTATATCATACTTGCTCAGTAACTATGGATTACTATGGTGGAAAGTCTCCTTGTAAGTTGGCGTTTGCAATTCAAGACAACATGCTTGAATTGTAATGTTCACATTACAGTTCAAGGGCAACATTACGTCGCACTATGTTTGAATTTTTTTTTAATTTTTTTTATTTATTTATTTATTTATTTTTTCTATTTTTTCTCTAAATTTGCTAATTATTGTAATTAAAATTTAATTTTGCATTACCAATGTTTTATTTACCTCGCAAGTATGATATAAAGTAGAATGCTTACCTCGGTTGCAAGTAGCTATTACACCCTCGAACTATATTCACCCTCGCTCGCTGCGCTCGCTCGTGTGACTAAATATCTCGGGTGCACACGATCCATTAGCGCCAAATTGGATCTTGTTCTGTAATAGCTTACTTACGTCCCTTGTGTAACAATATACACAGTACACTTACACTTCTAAACAGTTTATTATGAGAATAATTCGACTGTAATGGGAGGATAAATTAGGATAGGGAAGACATTGAACGATGGAAGTCGATGTTATAATATTCCAGCCTTAAGGAGTAACAATGGAATTTATAAAGGTAGTAGGCACCTATAACTTTTGCCATTTCCGATATTAAATAATATTTAAAACGCTTCCAAAATAAATGAAACATAATGACAATGAAAATTAAGTGTTCAGCAATAATAACTAAAACAAACGTTAATAACTTTTAGAATCAAATGAATTCCTTCTTTATTCTTATATCTATAAAGCGGATTTTTCAGAAACAGTCATCACACAAGCTTTGCCAAGAAAAATTCAACAACGCAAGAAGAATCACATTTGTTAGTATGATTATATTGCTAACGAGCTTTTGTTTTTACCTGGCGGAAGCTTCTCGTTTATTCCTAAATGTCTTTCTTGCCTGTTTTTTTTTCCTCTTTCTTTCGCAGACTGGCTAGAAAGATTGCCGAATCTTTCCGCCGAGTTTAGCCTTAAAGTAAAATAAATGTTGACTAAATTCTGGGTCTTACCACCGCTTTCAGATTCATCGAGTTATTTTCTGAAATCTGAGATGGATATTCCTCAGCGCGACTCAGAGTTTCGTTAAAATTATTAAATCTCAATGTAATAAGTTAACTTATGACAATCAGTTTATATTTTTTTATTTCATACAGATTATGTATGTAATATATTTCATATATTTTATGATCATTAAATAATCTGGCGAGAATAATAGTTACTTAATGTTTCTGAATATATTTTAATTGCGGTCTCTGAAAGTGCTGCTACACAGTAACTTTACAACTGAAAATAACTGCTGCAATACATCAAGTAGCTTTACCGAGTTTCATGCCAGGTCTTTTCGATCGAGCTTTTACAACTTTGGCGGTAGAGTTTAAATTCATCATAAGAGCCTGTAAATCAGGCCTCTATCAAAAAATTTTTTTTTTCAATTTCATTATAAATTGATAAATATACTTAATTATATGAAAAAAAGTTATTATATTGACTATGCTAATCGTATGTAAAATATTTTATACAGGGTTTATCAATGATTCGCAGGCAACTTTAGAATTTTGTAATTGATTATAATTCAGTGGCTCAAGTCTTGTCTGGTGGAAGGCTTCTTACCAGCAAAGATGCACTACCAAGTGATTTAGCGTTCTGGCGTGATGCTGTGTAGAATCCGTTAGATATGAGTTACGCTTTCAAGTTGGTAAGATAACTTCGGCTATATCATCACTAACCATCAGGTGAGATCAAAGTGCAGTACCTACCAACTTTTAGATAAAAAATAGTAGTTTATGAAACGGATGCATAATGGGGGTATTAAAACATGAGTGTGAGTTTAAAAAACGAGCCGCAGGCGAGTTTTTTAATAGTATCACACGAGTGTTTTAATACCTAATTATGTAGAGTTTCATACACTACTTTATCTTCGCTCAAATTATCATAAATCCAAACCATAAAATCTTGCTAACGTTTGTCGTAAATCCTTCACTTTGTTGGTAAAAGATTGTGGGTCATTTTTGTTGCAATTAAAGGCAGGGAAAAATTATTGTTTCCGTGAATTAATTGTTGTCTATGGTCGATCATCGCCCATCCCATGACTACCAACTAAATGTTGTCTGTGGACTCCATATATAAAAAAACAAAATTGAGGATTGGCTCTACACTCTCTTTTGGCTATGACGACCACAGAGAAAAGAAAGTTATTCCCTGGTCTGTGATGACGACACATAAAAATACAGGAACCCAGAGCCGAGTATCGTAATGGAAATTATTCAACTATCTAGAGATATTTCCATAGTACAGCGATGTTATAATGAATAACTTTTTAAAAATATAGAAGTCTGTGAATAAAGTAGGTCAATATGTGACACATTTTGATTTCATAATTCGAACTTTAAGCAATGAGCGTAGATAAATGTATTTTAACAACCTTAACAGTTTAACCCCACATTTATCGACTTTTTATGCTTCGGAAGCCTCAAAAGAACAACATACTCAGCTAGTTTAGAACTATCTTATACATTCATAGAGCAAGAGTGTTTAAGGAAGGATGTGGAAAATATTAAAAGCATGAAAAACATGTTGGCTCAAAGAAAATTTCAATCTTAAAAGTTATAAACTTTTAATAAAAAGCTAAAGACGCTGTTCTGAAAGATCATAAGCATGGAACGTCTGCGGTAGATAATAATATGAGTACATTGGGTATGTAGGTGAAACTCTTTGTATAAATTATTTTAGGTTAGGTAAAAGGAGGAAGCATACTAGAAAGAATGAAGAAGCGGACTATTACAGGAAGTTATTGGATTCAATTTCCATCGACCACATTGCTTGTATTTTGGATTCAAAGTCCAAATAGTTAAAGGAAGAAACTGACTGACTGTGTGGCTGATTGATGACTGATACATATTATATCAATGCACATTGCACAGCCCAAACCACTGGGTATAGTACTCCAAATTAGACACAAAATAATACATATCGTCATGGTTTTTAGGGGTACACTAAAAATGGATTTCCAATTTATTCCTCTAAGGCAGACAAACAGGAGTCAAAGTTTGTATGGAGAAAATACTCCTTCACGCCGCAACTACTGAACCGATTTGGCTAAAATTTGGCACGGAGACAGATTATATCCTGGATTGATACATAGGCTACTATTTATTTCGAAAAATCCATGTATTCCGCAGAATTTGTGAAAAACTGAAAACGACGGGGGCGAGGATGCTATAGTTATTAAATAAAATGCTTGAAAAATTTGTATAAAGTTGTCTCTTAGGCATTTAGCGGTGCAGAGGGCAATAGGAAAATTTATCTCCAGGCAGGTGTTATGCCTGGGGACCGCTTGTGCTCCGAGCGTGTGACGTCAGAAGTTGTATTTATAGAACACTCGTCGAATGCTTTGTCAGCGTGCGCCATTGCGCTGGTTACGCCATCTATCGTCAGCTATCGAAGACCGCTACAGGCACAATACATAACAAGGCTAAGCTTAAACACGTTGGTAATGTGAATTTCTTTTATCGGAATCTATAGATTCCGATACAAGATAATCCGATTTTGTGCCTATACACAATTTTTTACTCAGTCTTTCAATACCTAAAGAACATGGGCAGAAATGTACACTAATAAAGTTTAGCGTCTAGATGTAATATTTATTACAAGACGATTCTAATTAATAACAGAATTTTTTCAAGGTATCACCAGTTATTGTAAAGGACGGGCCAAGAAATAAAATATTTAAAGAAATTCAATTGATTACTGATAGGTTCCGTTTCCACATTCCTGACTGCTAGTGTTGCCGGATGCCAAACTTTTCCACTTTTATGCTCCATTTTTTTGACTTTTCCACTTTTGTACGAGAACAACATGTAACAGACTATACTAAAGAAAAACCTATTTTCAAGTACTACGTTAATTCTTAGATCAGAATGTAGAATACAAGACAATAATAACTGTGTCGATTTCAAACCCCTCTTCTATAAAGATTTAAAAAAAAACTGTGTCGATTTCAATCGTTCTTTTTTTGCATTTTATTTTACTCGAATAATATATTTACATAAAAAGATTAAATTAGTTTAGGGTTTTCCATTGTAAAGTTCCATTCCCATCCCATTCCATTTGAGTAAAACTGAATATTATTTTTCCGTGTGAGCCAGTCTCACTTAAATTAACTGTTTGATTATTTGTCATAAAACTATACCTATTACTTAGTAATACTGAAATCTATTACAACCGATTATTTTGAGGATAGATTATTTTGTCTTGGTAGTTTAGCGTTTCCGAAATACCCTTGTAATTCTATATTAATTTATTAACTCAATTAGATTTTTCTTTCAGTCGATTGGAGTTTTTTAATTCCGGCATCTCGCAACATTATCCGACAGCTACATGATGGCTACATGGTCACAACTGTCGACAGTGACAAAATCTGGGACAAGTGACAAATATTTATCAAAGCGTATATAGTGTATTGTCTATGCTCTCAGATGCTTCATGGCGGAGGTCGCAGTTGTTTTAATACTCAGATACAATATTTTGAAAATAAATATTAATTTTTCTCCACTTTTTTGTAAGAAAAATCTTTTAGCATTGAGTTCAGGCTTGCAGGCCAAACCAAAAACATATTTTTTCATTTATAGTTGCAATAGCGTAACGTGAGCGAAAGCGATGTATGGGCCAGCACCATTGTTCTTTAACATGTAATTTTACCGGCGTATTACCGATTTCTTAGTACCATAACTTTAAATCCATTCTCTAAACTGAAAAGCTCTTCTGTGTTCGAGAGTTATATATGTGATCGGATATGTGATTCTTTCAACTGGCTCCGATTACGGTAAACTATGTCTGGACGTACTTTACCGTTTTAGATTTGAGACGTTCAGTGATTTCGTTCTTAAACTTTACCATTGCCTATCTTTCTTTGTGCTATTGTCATCTTGATCACTCTTTGGACGACGAATGTTCGCTGCACTATTCTTTGTTTAATGCCTTTAAAAAAGGATATTTGGAGTTCTTTAGGTATTTGCATCTCGAGATTTTCCATCAATGTGGGACATAATCAGATCAGTGCACTAGTGTGAGCACTCAAAGACAATTGCAATCTCTATTCCGATTCTATTCGATCTCTACTCCTCTCTCTTATAATCCAATGAGTCTCAGTTACGACACGATTGGAGAGATATCAAGTGCAGGACCAACAGCTTACTTTTCGAGGCACACCAAGAGACACCGCCAACTTCCTAACTCCAGGCAAGCACCTACTAAAAAAAACCCAACACTCTATTTTATTGGCTCAACCCGAGTATCAAATCCGTGGCCTTCTGAGCTATCTGCAATCATGTTCACCACCAGACCGACAGAATTACTGATATACTTATATAGTACGGTGCAATTAGACTTAAACCCGGACATCCAATGTGAAAGTATTACTGCAATGCCAGATTGTTCTGTATAGTGCTTGGTAAAGTTACACCCCTGAAAACGTTGGTTTTGGGGGGAAGAGGGGTTCTGTTTGGGTGTAACTTTTTACCAAACAATATGTGGACTGCATAGAACAATTTGGCATTGCAGTAATCCTTTCACTTTGGATGTGCGGGTTTGACCTAATTGCATCGTGCTATTATGTATTCGTCCAAATCTTGTACCAAAAATCAGGGGGCACGGCAGTGCCCCCGCCAAAGTCAAAGCGCGAAGCAAAACTGCCGTACCATCTTTACAGGAACCATTTCGCCGCATTTTCGGGCTCCTATTTGAGAACCTCTGGATAAGACCAGAACGCTGAAATTTTCGCTATCCAGTAAGCTATAATCACATACTTAAAACCCAAAATTTCAAGTCTGTAGGTCATATAGTTCCGAAGTTATGCGAAAGCAAAGTTTCGCATTTTCGACACTGACTGACTGACTGACTGACTCATGATCATCAAAATAGAACTAGTACTTCCCATAAACTCAGAGAGCTGAAATTTGGTACAGAGTTAGGGTTTAATGGCCACATAAAGGGAAAACTATAAAAACTAGGATAATCGAAGATCTGGAGTACCTGGTGATCACTGCATTAATTACTTTGTAATTCCATATAAATTATATGAGATTACAAAGTTATTTATGCAGTTAATGTATCTAGAAAAACGGACAGAAATATTTTGTAATATTTTGAAGTTCCTACAAAAAGAAGTGAAATCCCACCAAAAACATTCTGTAAAAAACTAGCCAAAGTCAAAATGGAGCTGCTTGTTTATCTCTAAAAAGTACTGAAATCTAGACAAAGTCGTGCCAAGTCTAAGGTTCCTTACTGCGATTTCTTTATTATTATAGTTAATGTTGTGTGACTTGGCCGTTGAAGACCAAGAACCGCTACTCATTGACGATGAATTCTGGCGACAGATTGGTGCAATGGTGTCATGGAGCACCTGGTTTGAACCCTTGTGTACCCTTCAACGGCCAAGTCACGCAACATTAACTATAATAATAAAGAAATCGCAGTAAGGAACCTTAGACTTGGCACGACTTTGTCTAGATTTCAGTACTTTTTAGAGATAAACAAGCAGCTCCATTTTGACTTTGGCTAGTTTTTTACAGAATGTTTTTGGTGGGATCTAATTTTACCAATCTACATACACGGTGGATCGAGTTAGATAATTAAGTAGATAAGGCTAATGGCCGTCAGTTAGCGCGGACGGACGGACACAGACGGACGGACGGACGGACGGACAGTGAGTGACGGGCGTTCATAATGTATGTTATATTGTTAGGCAGTGAGACGTTGTGATAGCTCTGTAACGGTCTAATTTATAGGCCTTGCGGATTCGATTTTGCATGCCGGCCTATTAATTGTCAAATGCCTGATGCAACTTTACTCAAAGGTTATATCGAGCGCCAGCGACAACGTTTCTAAACCTATGGTTATATCGATATATTTTTTACACGTCTGTCCAACGAGTGTATTATTTTTAGGGTTCATGTATCTGAGTTTTTTTTAATCCACCATAACTTCTGAATGGCTGAATAGATTTGGACATATGAGGTGTCTTTAGAATCCTTACATCATTCCCAGTAACATAGGAAATAATTATTTTTTTGGAAAAGGTCATTCTGCCACAGGGCAGTCGTGTTTTTCAATTTTTAAAATTATATTACGTCTTGTTTAATTAGTGTCTCAATTGAATTTAAAAAATAAAAATCTTTCATTTTCACATAGGTTTAAATATAAGCTCTTATGAAAAGGCAAAACTCTATCGCCAGGTTTGGAAAGCAGGTTTGCACCAAGAAGAGCTGGCAAGAAAACTTAATCTATGCAAATAAATGGTAGATTACAAATGAAGAATAAATTATTTTGCTATAATCCGTTAACTGACAAACATTTGTTTGGTAAGCAAGTAGCAGATGCCACTTTACTCACGCATGGTGAAGTCAACATCTCCTGAGGATGTCCCGGCGTTGGTGCGAAACTTGCGTTAAAAGTGTAGAAAGAATTGTCTGTGGTGTTGCAAACTAATAAAATAAAATGTTGCAAACTAGTATAAATTAAAAAGTCATATTGATGTTCCGAAACGCCACGACTCCTAAAGTTAACTCAATTTGAGGAACTTTAGGCTTGTTGAGTACCTCAACCGTCAATATAAATGAAAGGTTACAACCGTTTTATATCCTTTATATCCACCAGTACCTACTCGTAGTTTACGAGCAATTGCTCTTTTTTACTGGCGGGTAATACAATCATCAACATGCGGAGAACTTTTTTAAAAACACTTGGAAGGTATAGTATAGCCTTAAAAGTATTTCGGTTGATAATAAACAATAATACTATTTCTATTATAACTTTTTGTTTATCTTCAACTAGTTAGTACTGGACTAGAATCTCACCTGGGGTTGTACCATCATCTCTTATAGCAGTTTTATTGTAATATTGTTTTAAAATTTTCATACTGGCACTGTATGAAAATATCAAAACAATATTACAATAATACTGCTATAAGAGATAGTGGTACAGCCCCTGATGGTATGTGATAATGCAGCTTGTAAGTGACTCACCGTTAACAGTTTCTACACAGCATCGCGCCTGAACGGTAAATCGTTTGTAGTAACTAGCCACTAAATACTTTCGTATTTCCACCCAGTATAGAATAATATAATTAAATTAAATTTAACAATAATCTGCATGTTATTCAACAGTTAATCAGCAGGGCGATCGGCTTAAAATGTATCAATCATTAAATAACTGTATCAATGTCAAAACAGGGGTGTAGAAAGAAAATTCAGGAAAAATTAAAAAAAAAATTAAAAATTAAAAAATGTCACATAAAAGAAGCCATCTGGTGGCGAAACGGAGTTCGCCGGGTTTGCTAGTCACAGTATAAAAGAAGGCATTGCAGTGCGCGAGTGACATTGCAATGCAAACTCGTGGAACGCACTGATATGTCTTGTACTGATCGTAATGGTCTGGTTTTTTTTCTTAATTGTGTTTAGTTTTGTATGCTATAGAAAATTGGCCTTGAATACTGTACGACTCGCAGTCGACCATTTTTTTTAGTATATTTTTTAATTTATGTTAATTAACTAAAAATTATCAAAAGCGACAAAATAAGCGAATGAATGAACATAATAAAATTCATCAACGCCGCCCGAAGCGCGCTAATTGCTCGTAATAATTTATTTTAATGACCTCTCAAACTGGCGTGACGTCACGGCTTTCGCGCAGAGCTTGACGGAATAATTTACTAGTGAAGTTCCCTTTTTGGGCACCTTGGGTATCTTTTAAAATTTAATATCTTGTCCGTGTTTTCGTATTCCTGCCTGTTTCTCTGTTTTTAGGGTTCATTACCCAAAGAGTAAAATTAGAACCCTAATACTAAAACTTCCTTGTCCATCCGTCAGTCCGTCAGTCACCAGGCGTATCTCTTGAACCGTGATAGCTACAGGCTTGAAATTTTCACAGATGATGTATTTCTGTTGCCGCTATAACAAGAAATAGGTACTAAAAATAGAATAAATTAAATGTAATGTTTATAAGGGGGGTCCTATACAACAAACGTAATTTCTTGCTTGTTTTTCTTCAATATTGATAACGGTAATACATTGTCGCTTAACATTTTCACAGATTATTTAGTTATATTATTAAATTTACTGTGGAGATAAATAGTTAAATTAGAATAAAAGTAAAAATTAAGGGGGGCTCCCATACAACGAACTAGATTTTTGCTCGTTTTTGAATTAAGGGGGTGTTTGCGCTTTACGCTAGCCCTCCGGTTTACGCTAGACCGTGTCGCGACGGCCTGCGGCCTGCCCCCGCGCATCGCGCCTCCCCGCTTCGGCGACGCGCTTGAACAGTTCTTCGTAAAACCCCGACGGAGTCGGTCGACTGTAAGTTGCCGCGTCGCCCGCGTGAAATCGCCTGCCACGCCGCCTAGTGCCGTCTTATTATTTATGAGGAGCTATTTATCGCGTACCATTTTGTGCCGCGTAGCCCGCGTGCTGTTTGCCGGCCACGTCGTCACTTGCCGTAAGCGGTCGCCGAAGAGTCCTGTTCGGCCGAGAATTTTGGAATCCGCGTGGCCCGCTCGAAGTATGCCGGTCAACGCCATGTCGTATTAGTTTAGGAGCCCTAATTTTGCGCTCCTTGGCTCGCCGCGTCCTTCTAAGGCTGCGGGCCCATTTGACTGTCCGGAACACTGTTCCTTGCGCTCCCGCGCCTTCTCACCGCCGCCGGACTCGCTACCCGCGAATTAGTGCCGCCGCCGCGAAAGACCCCTCAAAGAAGGGCGAGTGTGTTCCTTTGCATTTAACACAGCAGGCATCACACACCACATTCCATCATACACGAACTCACTCCCCGGATACCACGAGCTTGCTGTCTCCTGCGCCGGTAAGTACCTAGTAGTAAGTCGTTCTGTGCCGCGGGATAAAACCCAGTGCAATTCGCCATTTTTCTTTTTTTTGGTGGGTCCTTTTGACCCACCCCACCGCTGCCTGTGGGAATCCGCTGGCCTGCTCTGATGGGCCCGGCAGTTGCCCGCTGATTCATTGGCACAGGCGCGGTGCGTATTCATTTGGTAGCAGTGAGCGTGGTTTGTCTACACCTCACTTTGCGTTTTGCGCTGGTTTTGCCCGCCGCGCCGTTCATTTTCCGCGCCGCTGGCATAAATCCCGCTTTCCGCCACGCGCCGTGTCGCCCGCCGCGCTGTTAGCGGAAATTCCGCAATCGCCGCCAGTTCCGCTGCGTCAACGCCGCGTTTCGGCCGCGTTCCGCTTATTATAATTATAAGTTTAATTACATCATAATTTGTTTGTTACATTTGTTATTGTTTTGCTTGCGTGCCGGTACCGCCCGCTCGCCACGTAATTTAGCACGCGTATCTACTACGGTCGCGCCGCTTTGTTCATTGCGACTACGGTACGACCGCGACCGCGATACGACTTGTTTACTATTGCTTTAATTTTATTATTGCTTGCACTCGCGCCGCCCGCCGACTTGCCGGCCGCCTTTTCAATTTATTGTTGCTTTATTTTTGCCATTTGTTTACATTTAATTTGTTAGAATGTCCGCGAACATTAAAAGGCTAGCTGTACAGATACAGTCTGAGCTTCGCTGGGCGACGTCCGCCGCGGGTTTGATAGGCCGCGAAGATAGATCCGCCGCCCTATTACACCGAGCGGACCAGGTGCGGACTCGGCAGGCCTCTGTGGAGCAGGCCTTCCAAGACCTGCTCACCCTCGGTCCCGAACAGGAGGTACTGAGGACGGCTCAGGCCGATTATGACCAGTTCTTCGAACTGATGGACTCGGTGGTGGAGGCCGCCCATGGGATCCGGACCGCCGCTGATGAAAGGCGTCGAAGTGGCGCTTTTAAAGACTCCCCCAGCCGACCGCCCACACAGCCGGCATTACTAGGGAAACTGCCCATGATCGAGCTGCCCAAATTCGGTGGGCAGCTTCAAGAGTGGATGGGCTTCCTGGCGTTGTTCGACAGTCTGGTCCACGCCAGGAAGGACCTGTCCCCCACCCAGAAGCTGACATACTTACTGTCCTCGCTACAGGGCGAGGCCCTGGACGTGGTGCGGCACCTCGACCTCTCGGAGGAGAGCTACACCACGGCCCGGGAATTGCTGGCCAGGCGCTACGAAAATGTGCGCCGGTTGGCCGACGCACATGTAGCCCAGCTACTCGCCTTGCCCGCCGTCACCGGGGTGGCCGGCCTCAGAGAGGCCTTGCTAAACCCTTGCATTGTGGCCACCAATGCTCTCCGTCGATTGGATCTCCCCGTCGACCAGTGGTCCTTCTTGTTGTTGCACATAGTGCTCTCCCGCCTGCCGTCGGAGCTTAAGCTCCGCTTCGAGCAGCGCTTCGGAGGGGACGGTGCAACCTATCTGCCCCCTTTCTCCGACCTCCTGAAGTTTTTGGAGCAGGAGTGCCTCCAGGCCGATAACTCCGGAGTTACCGGCCCTCGAGTGGCCCCTGGGAGGTCCGAGCATGTCCGAGGGGGTGGGGCAAGGACTGGCCCTTCGGCGGGGACCGGCCCCAACCGGCGAGGCCGTGGAGCCGACGCCAGAGAGGGTCGCCGGGTGTCACAGTACAGCGGGGCCGTGGCCACGAAGCTCCCCCCCTGTGCCTATTGTCGGCACCCCGGCCACCAGGTCTCCTCGTGTTCGCACTTCCTGGCCAAACCGGTTGCGGCCCGGAGAGAATACGTGGCGACACGCCAGTGGTGCTTCTCTTGCCTGGGCCAGCATCTCGCACGAGACTGCCCGCGCCAGCGGCCCTGCCCACATTGCGGCGGTGCCCATTCGGCCCTTTTGTGCGCTAACCGGAGTGGTTCCGGTCGCCGGGACAATGGGTCGCGCACCCCCCCCCTGGGCGGGGGCGCTCGATCGCGCACCCCCCCCATGGGCGGGGGCGCTAGTCCCTGGCCACCCGGCCAGTCCCGTTAGGCGTTCTCCGGTGGACCACCAACCTCCTAGTGGAGGTAGGGGTTCCACCCCCCGGAGGAGGGCTTCACCCCCCCGCGGCATGGTCACATACCCCTCGCGTCATCACGACGGGGATATCGCGTCCGCCCCATTGGGCGTCGTCCCGCGTCGGTTCTCGCCGCCACTACACGAGTGGCCGCGACTGGAGCGCCATCCACCCACCATAGGTCGAGGCGATCCCTACCGGGTGCCGGACGTTAGCCGCATAGTGCGGCCCCAAATGGGTAAACGGTCCCCTGCTGATTACCAGCGCCCTAGGGGCGGTGGGGCTTCACCCCCCCAGGGGGGGGTCACACCCCCCCAGGGGAGGGTCACACCCCTCGCATTTTTATGACGGGGGTCTGACGGCCGCTCAAATGAGCGTCGAACCGTCTAGGTTTTTGCCTCCCCTCCATGTGTGGACGCAACTGGAGCGCCATCCACCCGTGCTAGGTCGAGGCGCTCCCTACCACGCCCCGGATGCTAGCCGCATGGTGCGACCCCGGGTTGGTTATGCCGGATGGTCCCCACGTTGGGTACCCTCCCCCTCTCTAGCAGCGCCCCAGCCGGAGTACCCCCGTCAGTGGGCTCCCGCTGGTGAAGGCACGTCGCGCTAGGTGTCCGCCACCCTAGCTGCCACCTAGCCACCTCCCCTGAGACTTTGGGTCTACAGCAGTCAGTATGCCAGACCATACTTTTGTCGACTGCCTCAGGAAGGTTAGGGTCTCAGGCTACAGGAGTGGCTCTCCCTTGTGGCCTCACTTCCGAATGTTAATCGGATTTCGATGCCTCGTTGCTTCCTACCGCCCGGAAGGTGCCACGCCAGTCTCCACGGCTTTTGTGATGCGTCCGAAAAGGGGTACGCAGCCGTGGTCTATTTGCGGACTGTCAGTGACACCGGCGAGGTCGCAACCCACCTTGTCTTGGCGAAAAGTAAAGTGGCCCCAATTCGGTCACGCTTGACGATACCCAAATTGGAGTTGTCTGGAGCCGCTCTTTTGGTGCGCCTTCTCAACCATGTGCGTACGTCCCTCCTATCGATTGTTGACCTGACGGAAGTGTACGCCTGGTCGGACAGCGAAATTGTCCTTTGTTGGTTGCGAGCCGCTCCCCACAACTTGGAAGTCTTTGTTGCCAACCGGGTTTCCCAAATCCAGAATTCGGAAACCCCGTTGACCTGGAGACATGTGCCAGGGGACCTGAACCCTGCAGATTGTGCTTCCCGCGGATGTGAAGCTTCCGACCTTGTCAACCACTCTCTTTGGTGGGGCCCTGACTGGCTGACTCGGAATGAGTCCGCCTGGCCTCAGAGTAGGTTCGCCGAGCCCGACGAGTTACCTGGCTTGCGATTCGGAGTTGTCGAAGATAAGCCAGCCAATCCGCTGAGCTATCTTCAGGAACGCTACAGTTCCCTTGATAAATTGATTGGGGTGACGGCTTGGATTCAGCGCTTCACCCACAACGCTCGGAACCCACGCGACAAAATGTCGAACCCGGTCTTGTCGCCCCTGGAGAGACAGGAGGCCCGGACCTTTTGGATACGTTTGGTTCAACTGGAGCATTTTGAGTCCGCTATTGAGACACTGAAGCGAGGTTTACCTTTGAAAGGCTCGCTCGCCCGCTTAAACCTCTTCCTGGATGACACCGGATTGATACGCGTTGGTGGACGCCTCCGGAATTCTGACTTACCCTATGGGGCACGTCATCCCTTGTTGCTTCCGAACAATAGCGCTTTTGTAAAATTGTTGGTGACGCATTACCACGTCAAAAATGCCCACGCTGGCTGCAACGCCCTTTCGGCCATATTGCAGCGCGAATTTTGGATTTTATCGGGACGACGCTCCATCCGAAGCGTCATTTTTAAGTGCATTCCGTGCTACCGCCTGAAGGCCAGCACCATGCAGCCCATTATGGGGGACCTCCCCACCGACCGTGTCGTGGCCTCGCGCCCTTTCTCGGCGGTCGGGACGGATTTTGCGGGGCCGTTCTTCGTCAAGAGCTCCAGCCTCCGCAATGCTCGTTCCCTCAAGGCCTACCTTTGCGTTTTTGTTTGCCTGGCTACCAAGGCCGTACACTTAGAACTGGTGAGTGCCCTCAGCACTGAAGCCTTTGTAGCCACGCTAGGCCGCTTCGTTTCACGCCGAGGTTATCCGCACCTGATCCGATCGGATTGTGGGACCAACTATAAGGGTGCCGATAGGTATTTGAAGGAAGTCGTCCAATTTTTGAATGAAAATAAGATAGGCATCGGCACGGCAATGTCCAAGATGGGGATAACTTGGACCTTTGACCCGCCAGCTTGTCCCCACTGGGGCGGGATCTTTGAAGCCGTCGTTAAGGTCTCAAAGACGCATCTCCGACGCGTGATAGGTGAAACCATTTTGACTTTTGAAGAGCTCGCTACCGTTTTTTGTAAGATTGAGGCTGTCCTCAATTCTCGGCCACTCTGCCCCTTATCGTCCGATCCCAATGACCTGGAAGTTTTAACCCCCGGTCATTTCCTAATTGGTGAACCCCTTAACGCCCTGCCGGAGTACCCCTTCAGGGACGTGAAGGTCTCACGGTTGTCTCGTTTCGAATTGCTACAGCAGATGACCCAAAATTTCTGGCATCGTTGGTATTTAGAATATTTGCATCTCTTGCAGCAGCGCGTTAAGTGGTCAGACAAGACCGACCCACCTAAGGTTGATGATCTTGTCCTAGTTAAGGAGTCTAATTTGTTGCCTTTATGTTGGCGTCGTGGACGCATTCTTAAATTGATATATGGATCCGATGGGGTTCCCAGAGTTGCCGAGGTAATGGTCGGAGATTCGGTTTTGCAGCGAGCCGTCTCTTCCTTATCCCGGTTGCCCAATTGTTAGTGGACTCCAAATCCATGGGTCCACTGGCGGGGGTGTTTGCGCTTTACGCTAGCCCTCCGGTTTACGCTAGACCGTGTCGCGACGGCCTGCGGCCTGCCCCCGCGCATCGCGCCTCCCCGCTTCGGCGACGCGCTTGAACAGTTCTTCGTAAAACCCCGACGGAGTCGGTCGACTGTAAGTTGCCGCGTCGCCCGCGTGAAATCGCCTGCCACGCCGCCTAGTGCCGTCTTATTATTTATGAGGAGCTATTTATCGCGTACCATTTTGTGCCGCGTAGCCCGCGTGCTGTTTGCCGGCCACGTCGTCACTTGCCGTAAGCGGTCGCCGAAGAGTCCTGTTCGGCCGAGAATTTTGGAATCCGCGTGGCCCGCTCGAAGTATGCCGGTCAACGCCATGTCGTATTAGTTTAGGAGCCCTAATTTTGCGCTCCTTGGCTCGCCGCGTCCTTCTAAGGCTGCGGGCCCATTTGACTGTCCGGAACACTGTTCCTTGCGCTCCCGCGCCTTCTCACCGCCGCCGGACTCGCTACCCGCGAATTAGTGCCGCCGCCGCGAAAGACCCCTCAAAGAAGGGCGAGTGTGTTCCTTTGCATTTAACACAGCAGGCATCACACACCACATTCCATCATACACAAACTCACTCCCCGGATACCACGAGCTTGCTGTCTCCTGCGCCGGTAAGTACCTAGTAGTAAGTCGTTCTGTGCCGCGGGATAAAACCCAGTGCAATTCGCCATTTTTCTTTTTTTTGGTGGGTCCTTTTGACCCACCCCACCGCTGCCTGTGGGAATCCGCTGGCCTGCTCTGATGGGCCCGGCAGTTGCCCGCTGATTCATTGGCACAGGCGCGGTGCGTAATCAGGGGGGTTTAGTTTACTTATTTACTATTGAGAATAGGTATTGATAGTACGGAATCCTCAGTGCGCGATCCCGACTCGCACTTGGCCAATTTTTTATACATACATGATATGTGATGTATAAAAAAAATTTCTTGGCATTTGAACTCCCGTGTCCAACTTTAACATAGCTTGAAGACCACAACAGGGTCTGTCACGAAACAAAGCGCGAACCACAGAGCAGCTACAAAGCCGCAGTTTGCTGTTCATCAGCCTCTGTACACAGAGTAGATAAGAAACAGAGCAATGCTGAAAATTTAAACTTCTTTACATTAAGTATGTTGTTGACAGGATTGGAATCTAACAACAATTCCTTAGTAAGTACTCGGTTATTTTAAAAATGTCTTATCATTTTCGAGGTACACACAACAAACTGTTTTAAACGTAACAGCTATTATGATAATTAATCTCATCCGTTTTACCAGGTTATTCCTGTATATCCGCTCCTGTTAGCGGAATACTTTGTCTCTTGATGAATAGTTAATGCTGAAGCTACGGCGAAAATGTGAAATTAGTTGATGTTTGCACTTCCCGTACTTTAGTATGAGTAAAGTAACAATGTTTACTGTTTGAATATTCTTTGTTTACTTTTGAAAAGGATTTTGAAAATTGGGTGCAAAATTATAACGTGCCGTTTTTCAAAGTAAAGCTTACTACCTACTTTTATGTTTTTTTTTAATCTAATTTAAAATATTGTTTAACAATAAACCATTGTGAGGAGGATGTTTTGCAGAATCTACTCCGCAGTACCAAATTACTAAGTTTAGTAAGTCTTTTCAATACTTTTTCTCTCCGTATACACATCTTTGAAAAATAAAAAGTGCATGCTTGGGTTCAAACCTTCGATCCCCAATCGATATTATTGATCTCTTTTAATGATCGGAGTCGAAAAAAAATACAACCTCAAAAGTAACCACAAATGAAAGGTCTAAACCAATAGTGGTACCACTGCTAATTGTCTACACATCTATAACATAAAAATGAATCGCAAAATGTGTTGGTAAGCGCATAACTCAACAAAGCCTGGATCTATTTGGCCAATTCTTTTTTTTAAATGTTCGTTGAAGTTCAAATAGGTAGGTAGGAGCAAAAAACTGCCACAATAAAAATCTTTTTGACAGGACGAAGTCTGTCGGGTCCGCTAGTTGATGATAAAAATACTCGATAAAAAATTAAAAGAGTATTGTGTAAAAGTTGTCCGAGTTTTAAGTCACCCGCCCACTTCCCGTGAACTGTAAAGTGAATCATGGAAGTAGCGCAACTTTCACGATAGAGTTTAATGGCGCTCGAGACCCACTCGTCGTATCTGACGGGTAAAACTTTTGTGACATTCGGAAATAAAGTAATATTTATCGCGGATATTATTTCCTTTTCCCTATCAGTTCCAGTTCAGTAAGAGTCCCACTGCTAGATCCAAACTCTATTTTATCATAAGGTAGACTTATTTATAGCTAACCTACTATCACATTGATTTTATAGTAAAAGTAAAAAAAATAGTTATGTGTACTCTTTGAAGTACGAGAACAAAAACTTAGTCAAAAGGCCTGGCTTAGTATTGCGAAATTTTTAAAAGAAAATCCTTATACCTCACTCTAAAACTTGACGCAGGTACAGAACAAGCGTCTATTACTTGTTATTAAAAATGCTAACTGTAAAATATACCTACTATAATTTAGGCTAAGTTTTTGCTATAATGATGAAAGAGTATTGTGTAAAAGTTGTCAGCGTTATAAGTCACTCGACCACTTCCCGTAAACTGTAAAGTGAATCATGGAAGTAGCGCAACTTTCACGATAGAGTTTAATGGCGCTCGAGTTCCGCTCGTCTTACCTGACAGATAAAACTTTGGTGACACTCGGAAATAAAGTAATATTTATCGGGTATATTATTTCCTTTTTCCTTAGCAGTTTAAAAAGTCCCACTGCTAGATTCAAGCCATATTTTATCGTAGAGTAGACCTAATAATGATTACTACACATTGATTTAGTAATAGTAAGAGAAATAGTTATTCGTGATCTCTGAAGTAATAGTACAAAAACGAAGTTAAAATTATTCTGTTAAAGAAAGTCCTAATGCCTTGTATCTAAATTTAATTGACGCACGAACAAAACTAGTGTATATTATTATTATTTGATAATCAAACATGGTAACTGTAAAAACACCATAATTTGGGCTAAATTCTTGCTATAAAGATGAAAGAGTATTGTGTGAAACTTGTCACCGTTATAAGTCACCCGACCACTTCCCGTGAACTGTAAAGTGAATCAAGCAACTTCTGAGATAGAGTTTAATGGCGCTCAAGACCCGCTCCGTCTTATCTGACGGATAAAACTTTGGGGACACTCGGAAACAAAATAATGTATATCGCAAAGATAATGCGATATTTTTATCTAACTATGATTGCCGTTTTCTGTTCATCTGTTCAATAAATCAAAATACTAAGATGCGCTCGCTTCGCTTGTGTGACCTTTATTTGGACCCCACTATAAGGGGTTGAATTAAAAAAAAACCTTGTGCAGACCTTTCAGCGTGATCCGTCAAATTTTAAGTTTCATGCGTTTACCTAGTTAAAATTAACATACTTTTTTATCATAAAATAATAACATTTTATAAAATTATACAAAAGTATTTATAAGAACAGACATGCTAAATAGAACAAACATTATTCGAATTTGAGCATAATTAAATCATAATTGCTCGGTATTTTATTTCCCATTTCACGTAGAGTCCGCATTAATAAGAAAAAGAAATCTTTTTCCTTAATTCCTCCCTCGAAACGCCCACAAAGTATAATGAGACGGTCTCATTTCGCCGGGAACCGAACCGCCTGCTTTCTTTAAACCCACTTTTCTCTCCGCTTCCTTTTGAGACGCGCTCTCTTTTAAATTGGTTTTGATTCTTTATGGGATAGTTTTCTTTTCAGCGGGTTATTTCATTCGTTTTATGATTAAATAGCGGTCGTCCACCGCTTTGTTCATGTGACCCCTGAGGGGTTAATTTTTTAAAAATACGTTGTTAGCGAATGATAACGTCTCTATTTGTATATTAAATAGCCCCATCTGTACAATAGTTTGAGTTCTGACGCATTTCCTTTCAAATAGATTGTAGGAGTAAACAGATATCCTAGTAATTATTTTCAGAGTTTTTTTTCTGTATTTTTAAGAATTATTATTGAAATGCAATGTCAAATGAATATTGGCTTTAATTGTTATTCTGGT
This sequence comes from Coenonympha glycerion, assembly GCA_963855885.1. Classification (NCBI taxonomy): domain Eukaryota; kingdom Metazoa; phylum Arthropoda; class Insecta; order Lepidoptera; family Nymphalidae; genus Coenonympha; species Coenonympha glycerion. Next base: position 357,775 of record OY979649.1, on the reverse strand, counting down.
TAGTAATTTTATTTACGAAATAACTACTCACTTACAAAAACTCTACTATAGACGCCGTTTCATACAAATTTCTTTCAAAAATGGCGTCAACGTAACACATAATTTAAATTGCCAAAAGTTTAATGATTGCTTGATGCTGTGTTTGGTGCCAGCGAAAGCAAAATTACGCGGAATTTTAATGAGGTCATGTTTGAGCGGCAGAAATTATTAGTTCGATTTAGTATTTCCATTTTACTAACTATTACTTGAGTATAAGTAATAAAATTACTAAGAGTTGCAGATTATTTATTCAAGTGATAAAACTGACTTAACCAAACGATCAAATACAATGTAGGAAAGGGGTTTAATTGAAAAAGAAACACGATTCGACCATTATTTACAAACGTAGCATTATTAAGCTATTGCATAGCTTCTATCGCGGGCTTTGACGGTGCAGATCGAATCCAGAAATTTCATAACGAAAATAACCTGGCACTCCTAAAGTAGAGCTTTTGGTACTAGGCTAGCATGAAAGCAAGGAGCGCAACTTCACGAATAACTTTAAATTCTATGCAATAGCTTTACCGCGGCAGTCTCCGAGTGCCACACGCCTTTTTTTTAGTTCCGTGTTTCAACCAATAAACCCACTTTTCAATTTCACATTTAAAGACTGAAGACTCCTCTGACATTGCGGTCACAGATTCACAATAAAGTGCGCTAGAGGCGTAAAAAAGGGGGTGAATCGAAGAGGGGGTGAATTGAAAAAGGGGGTGAAATCGGTGTTTCTTTTGAAGGTGCCTGTTTCGGTGTCTGCGACGCTAGAATAACAATGGAGGGGTTGGCGGTTACGATTTTGGAAATCGTGATTTTTATTTGAGGTTCCGCAGAGGTTCCGTACCTTAACAAAAAACGGAACTCTTACAGGATTTTCAGTCTATCTGCAATGTAGAGCCCTTTACTTGAATTATTTTCGATTCCAAATGTCCCTTGGAAAAGTAATACATTCATGTATCAAAGTCAAAATTAAAAGTTACAACAATCTAATTGTCACTTTGGCATATAAAGTGAAAATGCGAATCTAGTTAAGGAAAAAAATCCAAAAGTTGCGAATTTCTAGTTTTGGCACATAAAAATTAAGGTTATGTTTTATAACATAAACGTATAATATATTACAAAACACTAAATATATAGCTTCATTCAAAATTTTTACAGAATACTTTAAACTAATTGCTACATTAAAAATGCGGGTGTATTAAGATAAGATAAATGTGTATGTGTAGGATCATCATTTTAGTATATAAATGTGAAAACGATGTAGGCACAGCAAACAATTAGAACAAAATGAAAATAAAACAGCGGAATAATTCAAAGTCAAACATTAAACTCATTTTCACGTCAAACATTATCTTTCATTACGTTTTTAATGAAGCCGTAACGAATACAAACCGCGCCTCCTCCGCCTCTGAAGGACAACCGCATAATTTTACCTTCCATACCACGGACCCTCGCAAATTAGCTTCGTGAATACTTTACTTTGTCAATGTTAGAAGAACTAGTTTGGCAATTTCAAAATTAAATTCTTATCTCTTATTAATTTATTTGGTTCCATAAAGCGTTTTGAATTTTTCATAAATTGCGAGAAACTAAATTATAAAATAACTAGTGGACCCGGCTACGCCCACTTGAATTTGTTTAGGTTTTTCACATATTCCGAGGAAACCATGGATTGTTTCAGTATAAAAAGTAGCAGTGTTCATCAAGAGTGACATTCTCTCTCCATTTTAATTTTTAACCAAATCAATTCAGATACGGTAAAAGAGTAAAGGGTTTCACCATAAAACCTTTAGACTCTCGATTTGAAAAAAACTCTCTTAGTGAACGCCTAGATTTATAAGGAACCTATGTGGAGTCTTTAGACCCTGTGTATTGATAAAATGTAGTGATTTGGCCTGTGTATTCATAAAATATCAGTCAGTCAAAAATCAATTTCAAAAACCAATCAGTTTCTTCTTTTATAACTATACATTAAGATTAAGGAACAAAACGAGATGAATTAATAGAATAATAAAAATCAAAATATATATTTGTCGAATATGTACGGTGATAACTACAATAGAAATTTATGTATGTAGGCATTATGTAGGTATGTGTGTGAGTCCAGAGTCGAGTGGTTCAAACTTATAACAGCGCTCGGGCCTTCTGAACTTAGCTCCATGAATACTTTACTGTGCGGATGTTGGAAGACTACCATTTATTTAAAGTTTAAAATCACATTTTTACACGATGAATATTCTTATTGGGGAAGCTGTAATTCATGGATACTAAAGTTTCGTAGTTAATGGTGTAGGTAGCAAGTCGTTCTGGAATATTTTCAAGCAAAAAAAGTAATATAAATATTATGCAATTCTTACAATACTATTTTTATGAGGTTCTTTAATTAATAATGAAAATTTATGTTTGCAAGTTTGATACTTGTTACCAATTTAGCTGAAAGTTGGAATGGAGATTGTTTATACCCTGACGAAATTCACGCGGGCGAAGTAGCAGGAAAAAATTAGACAAATACATACATACATAGCATACATAATAAAAAGCTGAGACTTTCTTTATAAGTTGTTGTTTTTTAATATAATGATACCAAGATAAAATGAGAATATTATAACGAACAAAAACAGATTTCAAGGAATAAAGAAGATCGCAGACGAGTAAAACAAAACTCGCAAAACAGTTCAAAGAGAGCGCGCGGAAAATTTGTGAAATCCTACAAAAACTAAAACAAAAAAAAAAAGATTTCGTCGGTCAATTTAAAGCAGCCGCGGATCCAACAAATACCACCATTAAATAACAGAAAAGCGAGATCAAATAACTAAACATTGGGGGAACTGAATACCTAGCTCTAAAGACCGTATCACACCGACCGCATGCCGGCGAAACTTAACAGTTACAGTTATTTGCATTATTTAAAATATATATATATTGGAACATAGTACAATATTTTCATAAATGCATAGTGCATACATCTCAGGTTATAAACTTAAAATTGATCTTCTCAACGTTGTACCTACTTTATCTTATACCTACCATAGAACGGCAAATCATGAGAGAAGTGGCACATTTTTTTCAACTTTTCTACGAATGAACGTCTAAGGTCGCTTCCAGTTTTTGTGTTCCCAGCCAAGTTACTATAATATGAGTGCCTTCGAGATTAGATAAATTTCGTATTTTCTAGGCCAGCGCGTATCATCGTTGCTTTTCATCAGGCATGATTGCAGTAAAGCGCAAGCCTATCAATTACTATAAGAGTATTTGTTTTAATTTTAAACTAACAAAAGTTAAGTAGCTTAGTGTGACGTAGCCCTAAAGGCTGTAGGAAAAATAAGCCACTTGTGAATTCTGTGCTCGGAACGATTTTAAGGGCCCTCCTTTCTCGTTATTATCTTATTTTTCTTGCTTTCAAATGTGCAGGTATTTTATACGGCTCTCCATAATTTCTATTTCGAGGCGAGAGACAATTTTTTCGCTCCCTCAAATATTGGAAAGAGAAATTGATTTAGACTCACTATCGGACTATAGCTTTATATTTATTATTATACTATCGATCATTAAAAATATTATTTATTTTTTTATTTTGAGACTGTGACCGTCAAGGTCAGATAAAAAGTAGGTTAGAATTAGACCTTTTGTTTTTCATTCTGTCTGTCAAAATTTTACTTATCAAACAACGATATCTGTAGTAATTTATTGCGTTATTTTGTTTTTTGTCTTTCCTTTACATCAAATATTTTTTCAACGCCACATTAAATATACATCATGAATAATTTCATTAGTCTCGGCCCCAAGACCCTTCCTTGCGCAACTCCACTGCCGAATCTAATTTCTGAAGCGGTGACTGTCACCCCATTGTTATTCTACAGACGCCACCGGTATTGGTTCCGGCACCTTTGAAAGAATCGGGAATTTATTTACTTTCTTTTTATTGCGAATCTGTGATCGATCCGGTCAAACGCTTCATGGAAATCGATGTTTAAATTAGTAAACGTAACCGATAGTCAAATGTTTCACCACTTGATTCAAGAATAATATATTCTGTTCAACAACATTTTCTCTCAAAACTACAACATAAAAATAATACCTAAGTCGATTGGCAAGAAAATTTTATATCTGATTTGAATATGGAAATCTTTTCTACGATTTCATAAATAACATTTTCATAACATATTTAAATTCCTCAATTAAAGTTTTTCTTTGATACAATTTTCGCATGTTTAAAATTTTTCCACGATCCGAACTTAGTGGAATATTTTCATAAATTTGCCACTTAAAACGTTGGAGAGAATGTATTCACAAATTTATAATTCGTTTATTTTAATTTACTTTTACCGCAATGGTTTACCTCATTTTATTGACTGTGAAATTTCAAATTAAATAATTAATTGTATTACGAACAGTTAATGATATTCATTTTGACTCTACAAATAACAATATTATGTCGTTAACCAAATTACCTCGAACTTCATAGTTCAAACCACGTTCAGACACGACTGACCATACTAGAAATAATTGTGTATGTATTCTCATTTTTGGTAAATAAAGATATTTTTTTTTTTTTTTTATTTCATATTGTGTGGAGAAACAGAAAGGAGATGAACCAGGTCACCATTGTTCAAAAACCAATATGTTTGACATTCAGTATGAACTTAAATAGTAGTCATTGCATAGATTTATAGATCGTCGCTCCGACTAGATAGTGTCCTTCCTGACAACGACAGCTCCGTGAGTGCGGCAACTTTTTCTTGCAGTGTGGGTGTGTCAATATCTGTATGGTGCGCCGATGCTAGTATGCCAACTTAGACAAAGTATTTATTGCCGCACTTTAGAAGTCGCGGGCCTCTGTGAGTCATTGTTTATTGGTGGTAAAACTCTACTTGTAGAGTTAATTCGGGTAGGTACCACCGCAATGTCAGTTATTCTAATAACTGCGTTTTGGTTCAAAGGACACTGTAGGGGCATCCCTCACATAGGCTTGTGTATGCTCGATGCATTATAAGGACAAGCCCTATGAGAGTCAAGTTAGTTACGTTCTAAACGCGTTGCACATCAGTCGTCTTACTTCACCTGTAAACTTGTATGTTAGAGAACTTAGAGTTATTGTGTGTTAATCTCTGAAGTTGTTCAACTTAAATAAAAATTAGTTCTTATTGGAGTCTATCGTGTTTAATTGAGCATAATATTCCCCAAGACAGAATTGAACACAGCCGCTGTACAGTCAAGTACCTAAAGACACTATAAACTGACGTGATTAACGGGCAAAATGTTATATAATGGATGCCATGATGACTGCGGAACCTTAAAGGAGGCTCAGAGTTTCTTTTCTTTTTAAATGTTATTCTGAAATCTGAAGCAAGATATCGAGTCAAGTTTTGAGAGCACACTTATACGCTTCCCACTGCTTTCTTGTTTCAAGGTCCATCGATCGAAATCGCAGGAGTCAAAATCCACCTTAAGTTCAATTTTAGACTCTTTTTACTTGAAAATCACTTCCGAGTTTCGCGCAAGAGGTTATTAAAGTACACTTTCTCCAACACTTGAGTTCTGTCGGAGCGTCCTCTTCTATCAGACAATGCGTAGCGATAAGAAAAGAATCTTCGCCCTCAGATGTTGCGTCTTTGTTTTGGAGATTAACCGAGCGCTCGAGAGCTCGAGAGCAGCTCAGAATCGCCTCGAGTGGCGATTGAGAGATAAAAAGGGAGATTTTAATGTTAAATATTCTACTTTGTAATATTTTGATGACGGGTCTGGCCTTGACCGATATTTGGAGTTCCAAAGTCATTGTTTAAGTGAGTAGATAGGGATGATAAAGATTTTTATCAATTTACATAATATAGAGATTAAACACGTCAGTGTGTCTCCATTATAGTAATGTATTCACAGAAATCGCGTTTTTCGAACGTAGTATAAAGCATTTAGCGTCAGAAAAACAAACAAAGAGGGGCCCAAATCGGATTTCGAACACATTCGGATTCAGCCCCGTCCGCCCTCGTTGCGTCCCGCGCGCCCCCGACCCGCCCGCGCCTGACCGCGACCAAAGCTGGGAGAGAAAACCTTTTTTTATCACGATACATCAAAAGATTTTCCTAATTTACAGGTAGTCTTCGTAATTTAATACAAATAAAAAGTAAATTGTTTTCCATTTATTCGTTTATATATTTATATGCCATTTGGAAATACTCGGTATTTCCATCTTTGGCCAAATCAGTTTTGTAGTTATGGCACGAAGGAGTGAAAACATTGTAACATAAAATAATCTTTGAATACAAAGATTCGCAGTATGAAATCTGTAGGTAGTTACGGATCAGGTGAGAAGCAATTACAGCTTAAATAAGCTGAAAATGATAAAAAGGTAACTGGTAACAATGCAGTTACTATGAGTAAGTTATCCAAGTTGTATCTCAGTTACCCGGTATGTATATTCACAAAGCGTCGGTAGAATTCTAAGATAAAGTTTAATGACTCTTGAACCGCGCTACTTAACGCTAAATGGCGATAATATTATTGCGTCCTGAAATTTTATGGCTTTTACAACTACTTTTATTAATGATTTCTAACTGGGAACCTATGCTTGAAATCATAAAATAACTTTTAAGAATAACTGAAATTTTTATTATTGTAGCGATGGTGGTTATTCTACGGTAGTGTTGGTGACACCAACCACCGTAGGATAACCAATACGATAACAGGGTAGGTAAAAAGCGCGGTAGCTGAGTGACCCAGTTATCCAGCATGTATTTTCACTGATGCGAGTTCTGTGTCAAGTGTCAGTAAAACTACGAGATAAAGTTTAATGACGCTTGAAACGCGATATCTTTAGCAAAATGTTCTTACAATAAGATTATTTACTACCCCGAGATTTTATTGCAATACGGTATACTTAACTGCGAAAATATTAAATTTAAATAAACTTTATAATAAACTATGCCAGCTAACAGAAATGCTTTTATTTAACAAAAATACACGTAGACTTTTCGACTACGTTGTTTCTATACATTGAAACTTATTTTACAAAACGCGATGATTATAACCTGAAGTATGTGAGGATAACAAAAAGCTAACAGGGCGGATAACTAAGTTATCCAAGTTGTAACTCAGTTACCCGGCATGTATATTCACCGGCGCGAGTCGCGGTGTCGGTAAAACTCTGAGATAAAGTTTAATGACGCTTGAACCGCGCTATCTTTAGCGAGATGGCTGTACTACATTATATCCTGAGATTTTAATACTTTACTTCATAAAGATGATTTAGGACACGATTTTACTTCTTACGCCTTTTCAAGTCAGCCGTGCTATTCTGCAAAACAGCGACGAGCGTACATCTCTGCATTTATGAATTTGTCAGTTGTAATAGAGTACAATTTTGCATACCATATTCGGGTTGGCAGCTGTCTGGCAGCTATTTCATTCTGTAGAATAGCACAGCTGCAGTCTGCATAGGCTGAACCGTTAGAGAAAGTTTTATGACATCGAATTATAACAACTCCTAACTATGCCTATGCCAGAAAGACAAGCGTCGCGATGCATTGTGTCGTATGATATTGAAAGAAAGAATAAAGGAATATACATTCTACGTCTATTAAGGGAGAGATACAAGAAAGGAATTATACAACATCTGATATAGGTAAGCTGACAACAGGTGAAAGATATTTAATCATCATCAAAATAATTTTGTAAACTATTTTTGGTCACGGGTTATTTTCGGTTACAAACGCGATAATAAAATGGAAAAACAAAGAGCCTGTTCTTTGTCGCAATAACTTCACGGCCTACCTAAAGTTTTCTTATTCTATTGCCTATATAAGTCGACTTTTTAACGCGCGTAAAACTGTCGCAATGTTCAAAGGCTTTCTGCTACAGGAGTCTCCAGACAGCCGTCAGTATTTAGCCCAGATTGTCTCCATTTAACCCGTCCTCCAGATATAACGCTTTGTCTACAAATCGTTCTTTTCATCTCGCAATCGCCTACTTGAGTCTGAATTCGAGTCGAGTGCGGGCGGTAATCTCGGAAACAAAGAAGCTGTTTGTTGGGTACAAGCGAAGAGTGGTCTTGCAAATGTATTGTTTGTACACAATTTACAGTTTCTTGCATTGTAATGAGGTTTCAGTTGCAAGCATTAAGTAACTTTCTTTCTCCACTTATCGCGCCAATTTTTTTGTATTAAATACAAGTTCGTACCTACCAACTTTCTGACCTAATGTTAAGTGATGATGCAACTGAAGATGTTATCGTATTAACTTGGAAAGGTATGTAACCCCTTACGGTTTCTACACAGCATTGCACTGGAAAGGCGGTGCGTCTTTTGCCGGTACATGTAGAGTAGCTGTCAAGTTTGCTAAATAACTCCTTTATTTGTTTCCCCCGTTTTCTTTTTACCATAGAACAGTAAGGCATCTTAAAAAGGCTTATAGTTGACATACCAAAGAGATGCGCTAAGCGGTTTGATGCCTTGTTGCTTATACGTGATTCCTCGCTCCTGATACTCACTGCAAAGGTCTGGAATACCCGGCCTCTGTCTTCCCCACGACTTACACTATGGGGTGCCTTCAAATGAAGAGTAAGTATAAGCATCTTCTAGGCAAGCATGCTCCACTTTAGACTGTATCAACAGATTGGGAATCGACTTAAAGCCCCGAAATCCACTAAAACAGCAGGTACAGCGATAATTCAACTAGGCAGCTTAAAATAAACAGTTGTTAACGTGACCCCATTAAGCGAGTAAACCTTGCATTATATTAAATTTTTTTTTTTTTTTTTTTTTGCGGTGTTCGACCATTATCTGCGATCAGCCCCAGGGCTATAAGCAAATTTGTTGTTGGAGCAAATGTCATAAAGAGTTCGATCCTCAGTAGAATCGGCACTCGTCTCGAAAAAGCCTCAATTTATTGGTCGAGGTCGGTGATCCGTTTTCGTTTGAGACGCCTGGGGCATTCATCAACCAGGAGCCTGTTTGCTAAGACATTGGGATGGACCAGCAAGCGTGCTTTATATCTTTGCGCTAGTCCTCGTACTTCCTCTTTAATGGTTGATATTTGGAGGTGTTGGTGAATTTCGTCGTTTGTGATGTACCACGGCGTGTTTGCGATTGAGCGTAGTATTATGTTTTGCATTCTTTGTAGGATATTTAAGCTGGAGTCACATGCAGAGCCCCATAGTTGTGCGCCATATGCCCAAGTAGGCTTCAAGATCGATGTATAAATTAAAAGCTTGTTATCAACCGAGAGTTTAGAGTTTCTGCCCAGCAGCCAGTGGAACGTTTTAAATTTTATGTTCATTATATTAAATGAAGTCAGGAAATGTGAATCGCTGTGAGGACGCTGCCGTGATTCATATTCCAACATCAAACACAGGTAATGAGCCAGCTCCGAGACCTATTTTACTGTGTGTATATTGTAGACACACGAGACGTGTTGCAGCATTCATATTAAAGCTATAACAGTATCACGACAAAAATAAAATAAAAAAAAACATCGTTACCGTAATCGGTACCTCTGTTTAAGCTTAAGCTATACTTCTGTCGGCACGCTTTTTAGGGTTCCATACCAATTTGGTAAAAATGGAACCCTTATGGTGAGATTTTCTCCATCCGTCCGTCCGTCCGTTTGTCTGTCTGTCACACTCGTTTATTCAATGAAGGCTTACGTTTGACCACTATCTCACCTAATGGAAAGTTACAAATGACGATTTGGTTAAAGATGGAATGATCTTACCAAGAAGATGCCTATTCATCTTTTTTGAACTTATCATGTTGTAACTTGTATGATACGTGTGATAATAAATTAACATAACAGCTTTATTTTTCTTTTTCCTGACAAATATAGCCAAATATAACGGACCCATTAAAATAAAGGCAATAATATAATAACGGTCATATTTAGATCATGTTTAGACGAACAATCATAATTTAACCAGTTCCAAGGATTCAACAAATAATTGCGGCAAATCGCCACATGTGTATTCGCAGCTTTATCCACTTTGCGATACAATAACTCAGTAACGCGGTAACTGTGAATGCAAGCTCCGCGCATAAATAATAATAATGACAGCAGTAAAGGAAGGTGCACTTTGTAAAGCTATTGTGTTATAAGCATAATAACTGTTTACGTTGTATCATATTCACATCTTTGTAACGCAGTTATGTATTCTAGTATTTTTTAAGCTATTGCATAGCTTCTATCGTGGGCTTTGAGCGTGGAGACCGAATCCAGAAATTCCGTAACGAAAATAACCTAACACCCCTAAAGTAGAGCTTTTGGTACCAGGGTACCATGAATGCAGGAGAGCGCACCTTCACAAACTTTTCAGTTTTTAGTTTTGCCATCTATCGATGACTAGCAGAACTGTTACTGTACTGCGTAACGCCGATACAACCAGTGCCACCTAAAGGCGATTTGCAGAACTAAAGAGACAAGCGTGATATTTCAAAAAAATCATTAAAAGTTCTGCTATTCATCGATAGATGCCAAAACTAAAAATAAAAATAGCTTAAAATGCTATGCAATAGCTTTACCCCGGCAGTCTCCGAGTGCGACACGTCTTTTTTTTACACTATACAAGTTAGTACTTGAGTGCGATCTCACCTGATGGTAAGTGATGAATAGAATAGAATAGAATAGAAAAATTCTTTATTTCATATAGGCCTAGCATACAAGGCTCCTATGACACGTCGTTTTGTTTACATGGTCACTTTAATGGTGATAACCATTCACGACTTAAAACTAAGTTTACGAGGGTTCCAAACGCGCCCTGCCGCTGAGAAGAAGCCCACAACAAACTCAGCCGGGTATTTTTTTTTTATGTTATCACCATTTAACAACAAGTAATATAAATAGTAAACACTAAATAGGCTCGCAACAACAGAGCATTCATTATCGATCAATTCCAAGGGCTTGTGTCGCTAATATAGTCCTTAATATTGTAGTAAGCCTTATTAATGAGTTTAGGCTTGACAAACCCTTTGAATTTATTAAGTGACATTTCAGATACATGATGTGGTAACTTATTATATAACTGATGATGCAGCCGAACATGTTAACGTACTAACTTGGAAGGGGTAAGTAAGGTCACCCCAACGGTTTCTACACAGCATCGCACCGGAACGCTAAATCGCTTGGCGGCACGTCTTTGCTGGTAGGGTGGTAACTAGCCACGGCCGAACCAGGCCTGACCTGAGCCAATTTAGAAATTATAAAATTCCATGGCCCGTTTCGGGAATCGAACCCGCAACCTCCCACTCGAATCCGAGCGCGCGTCCTCTGCGCCAGGGAGGTCGTCAAAGTAGTGTGCGGATTTTCGTTTGTAAATCATCACTTTTATTCATTATCGTAGGTAGTTACCCCAGATCAGAGTACTTTTATGCAGACAAAGAACTATTAAAGTAAAATTGTATGTAAATTCAAGTTTACTTGAATTGAAATGTCAGTTTAGCATATCCCGTGTGTCCTTTAGAAAGGACATTAAAATAGTCCCCTCCGAAACTAGAAAATATTTTCATTAACGTATGCAAATGTTGTGACCACTGACCGCGTAGAAGACTCGCGCGGACCGACATTAGTGATAACGTGAAAAGGCTTAATCTGCATTTGAAGAGGAGTCTACGGCTGAACGATCTAAAAATAATTGTGTAGGTAGAGCAAGAAAATATTAAAATAATTTTGCCACAATCTGTATGGTAAACGGGGAAAAATCTGTATGGTAAAAAACTTCAACTGAGTAAAATAAATCCCTAAAGAACACATCTCCATCATTTTCTTCTGTCAAAATTTCTGCAAAGACCTAGGTGACCTAAAATTAGCCACTTAGCGTAATAATTGTATTCAATGGTTTACGGAATATTATATATCTGGTATTTGTTTCTTGATGTAGTTTTTTATTTCGATTGTGCCTAATTTGGTGCGCATTTTGCCTATTTTTCATACATTTTTAATATTCAAATTTTGTCAATTTCACAGCGCATTTAATCCGATATCTAGTAATAATATTTACCTGAATGATATCTGAATATTGAATATCCAGAATGTTTTCGTTCGCATCCCTGGCAAGTGCTCCCGAGGGAAATTTGGTGCTATGAAGAGCCGCATGTAGGTACTCGGAGCTTTTTTATTTCCGGAACTATCCGTTTTATTCAATTGCTACTTATGAGGGAGCGACCACACTCTAGGCACAGTGGTGGAAGTGCGTTTATGGTAGATAAAATATCATGCCTGAGAGTTCACCATAATGTTTTCAAAGGTGTGTGAAGCCCGCTAACTACAACTTGGCCCTCGTGGGGGGCTATGGGCAAACCGCTTTACATTCTAAAGGGAAATGATAGTGATGATCTGATTGGATAACGTTTTTTTTTCTTTTTTCCTATCGTATTAAACTGTTTGTACTCGTAATATTTATTGATATAAATAATTTATGTAATGAATATCAGTAAGTTGCTTTTTAAATAGGCCCACTTGAAATAAACCACTGCATTTTGGTTCAGTTTTGAATGAGAAGCTTTTTGATACTGCTTCTAAACAAAAAAATCTTTTATTTTTAAAATTTTACTCTACAAGTTAAGACAGTTATGTTAGGTACAAGTGTAAACCAGCGTATAAGGTAATGACCACAATATACATTAAAGTTTTCCGTATATTAAATTTTTGTCCAAATTAGCTGGCAGATCGCCACAGTGTGCGAACCGCTAGGCCATAGCGCTCACACAATAATTGAATCTGAATTCCCCACTCTAGTAACTATGGTAATTTGTTGCAATTTGCAACTAAAATTTGGCCGAAACGCAACTACGAAATCCATTGCTCGAGGCCGGCAGTCGGGAATTTGGGGCGTAAAAAACACACCACTCAAAACTTTGCGCAAACATTCGTTAAAATACCCCAGTATTTGGTAATGCTTAAGGGCGATGGGTACCATCCGGGCGCGAAAATTCAAATTTTATTTAGTTTTTCGCTCATAGTGGGCTAATTATACATCGAAGGCTAATGGCAATGAGTTTTGCAAACACAACATTTATGCATCTACATGGTTTTAATAAAAACTCTGCTCAACAATACTCATTTACTTCATATTGGTTCCCGATAGCTCGAAATCTGGGAAACAGCAAAAAGTTATCTTTCGGGAACCAATATGAGATGAGTGGGAACTTTCGAGCAAAGTTTCTATTAAAAACGTGTAGATGCATTAAAAGTAGGCCCGCAAAATGCATTGCCATAAATCTACAATGAGTAGTTAGTCTAATATTTGCGAAAAACTAAATAAAATTTGAATTTCGCGGGCTGGTAGAGCCGCAACACCTTAAGATACTAATTGTTTAGTCGAACCTATATCAGTGGAATCCTTATAACTAAAATAATGTTTTTAAAAACCAGCTTTTGTATTTAAATATATCCATATTCTTCAAAGAAAACTCTTTAACACTTTCCGCCATAATCATATTGTAGGACTGCTTAAAAAGTTTCTAGTTCGCCATCTTGGGTTTTCCGCCATATTAGATTTACAATAACGTCAACAAAGAAACTGTCTTTTAGTGTGAATTTGCCAAAAAATATCACACAAACAAACTGTTTTGTGATTATTATTACAAACTACAAAAAATAAATATTCTGCAGGACCAGAGTACATATTATGCATTCAGTAATTGATATTTATTAATATAGAATAGATTCACCAAAAAAATTCTAAAAATCCGTTGCAAAATCTGTGTGTGAAACGCTAGTATGCCTATGCGTTAACCCTCCAGCGCTGCTTCGTGTGAACCCAGCCGTGAATTCGCGTAACAACACAACTCAACACTAAAATGCACCTGAAATGAGAATTCCCGCGCAACAAAAACATGGTATTTGATGAAATTATTCACTCAAGAGCTGCCGTGAGAGGTAGTGGCGGGTAGTTGTGGATGGAGGGGGAGGTGGGGGAGGTAGGGGGGTAAGGGGGGTTGTCATAACGGCAAACGTTTGTAATTTCCCCCCGGAGTGTAGTAGTGATGTCCCGGGAAATTGTGATTATGCGTCAGTGAGTAACCCAGGTAGTAGGAAAGGCTGTTTTTGTTCATTGTTTTAACGGCCCATTATCCCGGTTTTTAGCGACTACGCCACTTTTCAAAGCAATTCAAAGTCATGAAAAAATTGTTTTTTTTCACTGTTAAAAATACATATTAAAGATACATGCTTTATCTCTATAATGGCCTCATGAAAACACGATAAGTTAAACTTGCCTCGATCATAAAAATTTTTGAAAACAGGTCGTTTTTGTTCATTTTTTTAATGGTATTTCCAAAGCTTTAGACTAAATTTCATAAAAATTATACGTAAAGTAAGCTCATTGTATTGCCTATCCATTGAGCAGACAGATATTAAATAAAAAAATTGCTGCAAAATTTCGCCTAACAGAAGTCATAAAATGGTCTAACGCATCGAATAAACGATGTACTCAGTGGCTCACGAGCCTCCATACGAGACGGACCTGCGCAAGTTTTCACGACTCACGCTCCTTTCGCGCTAAAATTATTTATTTTTTAAATGCGCTGGAAAAAAAAAACTATCTGACAGGAAGCGAAGGAGAATTTAAAAAAATTATATAGTAAGTGTTTCTTGAGTTTATCAAAATACCTAGTCCTCATCAAAAGCTCCGAAGAAACTCTGATACGAACTAAGAAAATTATGGTAGGTAGTGTAAATTCCACCACGTGCAAATACCATCACGCGTAACCACAGTTTAAATACTGTTACACGACTGCCCAAAAAAAGGAGTGTAATGTTTTTAGGGTTCATGTATGTATGTATGTATGTACGTATGTATGTGTGTATGTATGTATGTATGTATGTATGTATGTATGTATGTATGTATGTATGTATGTGATGTTTCTTTATTCCTCCATAACTTCTGAAGGGCTGAACAGATTTGGATATATGGGGTATCGTTAGAATCCTTGGATCCTCCCGAGTAACAAAGACTATATTTTTTTGGAAAAATCAATATGGCGGATGTGAGGCGCCATTTTCAAAAGTGGAAAAAAATTTTTTTCTTCAACTATCATAATATGGGTATCAAAATGAAGGTATTGGAGAGTAGTAACAGAAAATACCTTCACCTAACTGCTGACCATCAGTAAAAAACATAAAATAAAAATAAGTAATTAAAAAATTAAAAAAAAAGCGGCCAAGTGCGAGTCGGACTCGCGCACCGCTTCCATACTATAAAAGAAGTAAAACATTAAAAGAATCACTTTTGTTCAAGAATTTACGAGTATAATTTACATGTACCTAGGTACTTTTGTTGGCGAACTGCAAACCTAACTTTGTTTTCGGCGGTTTATTGCTATTATCAAAAAAAGTATAACAGTTAGAGAGTTGATTTTATTTTTCCTGTAAAATATACGTTAATTTCTATTGATCATAATTATTTTAGATTTTTCGATTGATAAACTTCGGAGATAAGGGGGGGGGGCTGGTATGTTTTTCGACAGTTTGCTCAATAAATCAAAAACTATCGGGCATAAAAATACAAAGATATAAATTAATACCATATGGGCTAAATAAGCTTCACAAAAATTATTTATTTTTAATCCACAATTTTAAAGTAAAAGCAGTTATTGCGAGTTACCCATAGGAGATAGGCATATGCTATTGCGGACTTTTTTGCAGATTTTGATACTTTTTTTTTTATATACTTTATAGGTTTACGCTTGACCACAATCTCACCTGATGGAAAGTGTCGATGTGGTCGAAGATGGAGCGCGCTTACCTAGAAGATGCCTATTCACTCTGATACTGATTTGATGATTTTGATTTTGTTTTGTTCTATCCTCAATCGCAGCGTACGCGATGAAAGCAATTTTTTTGCGACTTGGATTACATTATTCAAGTTTTAGTAACAATGCATAGTTAATTTTGGAAATTATTATAGCCTATGACACTCCACGATAATGTATTGGTGAAAGAATTTTGAAAATCGGTTCAGTAGATCCAGAGATTACCCCTTACAACGTCACAAACTCACAAACATCGTTACGCTACCTTTTTATTATATTAGTATAGATATCACAAAATATCTGGGAACCCTAAAAACGTTGCCATATCAGTTCTGCACAACGATATTGTTAAACTCAATGCCGCACTCTTATGGTGATCACAGAATGTGTCAAAACTACTACTGTGAAAAGAAAGATGCGGACGGTAGCAAAGAAGATTAAAAAAATATATAAAACTCTTCATTTCCCTTATATGTACAAGAAAAATTTCTACAAATCCTGCTACTTTAGTAATACATAATTATTATAAATAAATACCTCGGTTGATATTATCGATTACCATAAAAAAGTCAAAATATACGTAAAAAACGCAACTTCCAGCATATATTTCGTGAAGCGAATTATAATGACAAATAGTCCAACTGTAACAGTACACTACTGCACAGTACTGTGACGCAAATATTTATGAATAGGTTCACGGAGTTCATTCTAACTTCTCGGCTCACGGCAATGGTCGCTAGGTATCGTAGAGCGGGTCTGACTGTGCGACAAATACCTAAAGTGCTGGGATATAGTCGCCTTAAAATACGCAATCATAATATTACATTGGGGCTGAGTTTTTGTGAGCCCTTCTCACTAGTTTGTAAGTTTATAGGTATCAATGATGATCAAAGGCCCGTACAGAAGGCATTAGTTTTTAAGACGGCATGTATTGTGAAGAGGTTCCTCGCTCTGGAGCCCCGAAAGCGATGCTTTGAATTGAATGCCTTTTTTATTTATTTTTTTAACAATTTTAGTTCAAATGATGAGAAGTTGAAGTGTACTCATTTGTTTTAATATCTCATTCACTTTATTGTGAAAGTTTCTTCTAAGAAGGTTTATTGGAAGCTAAAAAGTAATATTTTATTTTGTTAGTCCTTTACACCCAACAACTAAACTAGTTTGGCTATAAGCGAAGTTAGTTCACACATTTTGTAATGGTTACAAAATATAATAATACATATAATATACTGTTTTACATTCTAAGACTAAGGACTAAAATATATGCGTTTATACTAAAAAAAGTTTATATATATTATAATATATATAAACTTTTTTTTGACATAAACTAATAAGTACTTTTAATCATAAGTTGAATGAATACTTTAAAGAGCCACATAATATAAACCATCATATCTTATAAGAAATAACAGAAATATGTTAACTTTTGAAATCCCTTGAGGAAAAAATAGAAATTACCACCTTGTGTCAAAGCGTTTTTCATCTAAATTGTAATCAGTAATGTAATTCTTCTTCTCAGTGCAGGGCGCGTTGGAACCCTCGTAAACTTAGTTTTAAGTCGACTTGGAGTTATCGCCATACAAATGTGACAAATATCATAAGGACCATTTACAAGCGCCTATATAATAGGCCTATGTGAAATAAAGATATTTCATTTCATTTCATTAATTAACGTTCGGAAAAAGGTCTCTTCAAATTCCTTGATAACCCATTTCTAATTGATTTTGTTTTAAATTCCCATTTTGGCCCTTTTTCTTACAAAAGACCTGTCAGCAGGACTCTTTGCAATTAGGGAATTTGTAAAAACACTTGAGTATGTCTTAAATGAGTGACCTATTTGGACTAATTTTTTTTGGCTTTTTAATTATTCTATTTATTCGTCTCAAAAAAAATGTTTTTTCTTTCAAACTGCAGATGACTTCTACGTTTTAGGAAAGTTTGAAGTTCTTGCAGGGATTTGTAAACACGTAAATTAACACAAGACACGGTAAATGCTACTTTTTAGGGTTCCTTTCTATCAGTGGATTGACCTTAATTGAAAATGCGAAGTAGACTGAATTAACCTGCCAAATGCAACTTGGAATCGCAGGAGAAGAGTTCCAAATTAACATATTTTTAACCGACTTCAAAAAAAGGAGGAGGTTCTCAATTCGTCGGAATCTTTTTTTTTTTATGTATGTTCACCGATTACTCGAAGACGCGTAAACCGATTTGAAAAATTCTTTTTCGTTTGAAAGGGTATACTTCCCAGATGGTCCCATTTTTTTTTGGTCAGGATCTGATGATGGGATCCTGGAGAAGTCGAGGGAACTCTTCAAATTTTATATGGATACTTGTAACGATTTGGGTACTGTTTGAAAGAGTAATATTTTTCAGGTTTTCCTATGGTCATCAGGTCAGGATCTGATCATCTGATCTTGGTGAAATCGAGGGAACTCTTCAAATTTTGCTAGTATACTTGAAGCGATTTGGGTATTTTTTTATAGTTACTAGTGCATTTGCTTGCAGATGCAGACTTAACGGCTATAGTCATCAAGTCAGGTTCTGATGATAGGATCTCGGAACAATTGAGGGAACTCTTCAGATTTTATAAGCACACTTCAAGCGATTTGGGCATTTTTTTCAATACCCTGTGCATTTGTTGTTTTCCACTAAAAAGTAAAAAACGTTCGTACAAACATAGTCCTTCGTATTAATCGCCCGACTTCGAATTGGTGTACCTACATTGAAAAATTATTTCACTCTTTGTAGTGGCATTTCAAGTCGGTTTTTTTGAAAAGAATTTCCATTTTATTATAGCATAAACACAGACTGCTTAGCAATCCTTAAGTTACATAACCTTAAAAACTCATGGATTAAAGTAGTTTCAAACGTTCCTGAAAGACGCCTCGTTATGTACAATAATTAAATTGTGAAACTCATTAGTATTAAGAATAACAATCAACAAATTCAAATGTTCCTCGTTGTACTAAAATACACGTTTTCACACAAACGGACATGTAATTATTTGTTCGCGTATTAATTAAAATGTTAAATCGGTCGGAACCCGCGTTCGGATTGCTCGGAAATGTTTGTGGAACCCTAATACCACGTATTTGCGTATTTGCACGAACATTTGTTTGTTTGTACATCCAAAACAGATGTTATAACGGAGCGGAAATTAAATATTCCGTTTAGAAAATGTTATTCTGTCTCTGCTTTATAAAGCTGGCCCGGCGAAGCTTCGCTCGATTGCGATTCTTTTGCGTTTATTAAATTTGTTGCGTTCATTGTTGACTAGTGGTTACTCGCGGATTCTCGCAAATACATCATTTATAAACCATCGCATGAAAATTTGTAAAATCGTGAATTATTCAATATACAAGCAGCATTTTCTCTATCTTTAATAGTGCTGCCAAACTGCTGTTCTAAAAAAGAACCACCTTCTTTTTTTAAAAACAGAAAATGCCTAACGCATATCCTTCCGTCAGGAAAAACGGAAGGGTTATGTGGGGCTTGCACCCACTAAAAATTGTCTGTTCTACGACGGACCCGCCGGCGGGAGTACGGGATTCACTGTCGTATACTCACTTACAGCTCAGCGAGTCACCTCATCGTTGGCAGCCTTCAAACTGCGGAAATCAAACTCGATGGTGCGCCTGTACCTGGCTTCACCTGACCTCCTGGCCTGTCTATATTTTGGGCGACAGACGGCCCCTAACGTCCGTCACCCGCAGGCCGGGAACTCATGGAGGTCAAACGGAGCTACGTGTAATGTACAAAAGAAGTTTTTAAGTTTTTTTTTTATGCTATACAAGTTAGTACTTGACTGCGATCTCACCTGATGGTAAGTGATGATGCAGTCGAAGATGTTAGCGTACTAACTTGGAAGGGATAAGTCAATAGTCACCCCAAAGGTTTCTACACAGCATCGTACCGGAACGCTAAATCGCTTGGCAGTACGTCTTTGCTGGTAGGGTGGTAACTAGCCACGGCCAAAGCCTCCCACCAGACCAGACCTGAGCCAATTTAGAAATTATAAAATTCCAAAGTGGCCCGTGGCGGGAATCGAACCCGCGACCTCCCACTCGAATCCGAGCGCGCGTCCCCTGCGCCACGGAGGTGGCGCAGGGGACGCGCAGGTCATCTTAAATACTCATCAACGTACCTAAATAAATTAATTAGCTCAATTTACATTTTTCAACAATAATAATTGAAGAAGTTACGGGAGAATTAAGAGTCCGAGATCCCGCTTCTGGGTATGTCTACGCAACCTTCTGTTCGCGAGTGTGACTCGCACTTGGCCGGTTTTTGTAATGTTTTCAAGTAATTAGGCTAAGAGCCCGCGCCACAAACGGCGGCGCGCGTGAAAAATATGAAATATAAACAAAGTGCGATTTGAGTCTGCGTCGTCCCCCGGGGGTGCTCGGGTCCATAATTTGTGGAGTGCTCATTTCTCTGAGAGCTGCTTAATGGCTGTAATTTTTATCGAAATGGGCTTAAGATTGATTATCATTTCCCTGGACATTAAATTTTAGCTCCGAACAATACCTTGTGGTTTATATAAAAAAATCTGACCGGACAAACGGTTTTCGGTGTGTTGTGATACAAAATTTTTATCACATAGAGTTTTGATCCCATTGCTATCGAATGTTTCGAAAATAAGTCGCAAAACTAAACCGGATCCTTTGTGTTTTTGTGTCAGTTTATCTGAATAACTTAAATGTAATAATGTTTTTTTTAATTGGATTTATTAAGACTATTAAGAAATTTCTCAAAGATTAAGAAGAATAATTGAAACTACTGTACATAAATCCAAAAAAACGAGATGGATTTGAATCCCGGGCTTCGAATAAAAGGTAGGCATCGGAAAAACTGAGCTATCACGGCTGTTTTCTGTATGTAATAAATCTTGTAGGCATGGTAAAAGGTATGCCTGCTACAAATCGATAAGCTCAGAAATTTTGTACATTTGTCGAGTTTTATTAAAAATCCGACGCGTTCATAAATCGTGAGCAACGACGAACGAACCGACTGCGAAATACTGTTTATATTGAAGACTTTGCTCTAAGAGCCAGTGGGCAGTATTGAGGGGGTGTTTTTATTTTAAAAGTTAGAAAACATGACCAGTTATATTAGTCAGAATTCATTGTAATCGTCAGTTACCCTCAGTTAGTATTTGATAAAGTAGTTTGCCTCAAAATGGGCTATTTTGCGTCCACACTGCGTCTGAAGCACGTATGCATGAAAAATCTTATTTCAAATTATAATATCACATATATTTTTCTCAATGATGTGCGTACAGGGGTTTAAAAGTTTTATGAAAATAAAAGTAATTAAACGTCTCGATAAAAGCGGAACTGCCGTATAGGCACTGGAAACGTCACTCCCACTACCACTTGGCAAATGATACCAGTTTTTTATAAACTTACTTTTTTAGGGAAATAAATCAAATGAAAACCCAATTACAATTGTAGATATGTAAAACATAATAAAGAAACTATAATTGAATACCTAAATAATAAAGCCAAGCACACTGTACGGTATTGCTTACATTTAATTGAAATTGTCAAAAGATTTTTTTCAATGAAAAAAAATCTTTATTGACTAGCAACTCCCTCCTGACAATGTCATTCAAGTACCAAGAGAGCCTTGTTGGACTGTACATATATCTCTACCGCATCTATACAGATTAGATTTGCACCTTCTGTTCAAATTATTTTTATAGCTGTTTATTGAAAAGCAAGAAATGCTTCACTGAACATTTTAATTGCGGTAAACAAAAGCACTTGCAACACCACAGAGTACATCAAAATCAAAATCAAATCAAAATCAAAATATCTTTATTTCACATAGGCCTAACATACAGGCTCTTGCGAACGTCGGTATGACACTTTTTGCATAATAATGATGATAACTACAAGTCGACTTAAAACTAAGTTTAGGAGGGTTCCAAACGCGCCCTGCCGCTGAGAAGAAGCCCACAACAAACATCACGTTCATTGTGTTGTTTGATCATGTAATGTGCAGCTAATTATAACAAAAAGTAAGCACACCATCTTGATCGTGACAAAATCCTACGTGACTTAAAACCTATTCATAAGTGTATTTAAATTATTAAGTATAATACTTTTATTTCCAGCAAAACCTTTGGCTCATAATTATTGAAACGATTCTAATGTTATCTGTCGCTAGGTTCCTAGGTACAACAATATGGATGGGCCCCGTCTACAAAATAAGCGTGACTATTTTTAATGTGTAAAGTGGCGCATAAGATGGCGTCACCTAGGGAAGTACCACGAACATTTGACAGCAAATCTTGGCGCTCACCATGGCGCTGCATGTCACGTAAAGCTATGCTACAAATGGGGCGCCTCCTTAATTTTCTTATCTCAATAATCTGTCGCGGCGCCACCGTCGAAACTAGGGTAAAACCAAACTCGTAAATAGAAACACTGGTTTAAATGTCATCAACTCTTCAGTCGTAGTTGTCTATGGTCAGCGTCACTGTTAGTTGTCTATGTCACTAATCGTCAACAGCGACACCACACAGAAGTTTTAAGGAACTACGGGGTGGCCATTTTAAAAAATAAATGCACAATAATATAATAAATACTATTAAATATTATTTTACGTAGATAATAATATATATAAAGAAAAAAATATTAATAAACTTACATACTTTGGTAACGTTTCGTTACATAGGTACCTACCTACTATGATATACCAATGCCTACCTAGAATCTAGATACTTGTGAAGTAGATCTGCTTTATAGTAATGTAAACAGGTGTAGGTATGGCCGTAGGAGTAATTATATCTATATGCATCATCCAGGGTTCCACGGTAATAACGAGGTCGCTTTAAATAAAGTAATCATTATGGGCAAAAATACCGATAAGTACTTATAGTGCGTGAAAACAACTAACCTAACCTCAAAATATCAGAAAAATAGAAAATAAGATTGCTCCAAATTCCCGGTTTTTATCTTACTGATTTTTTTTTTAACGTAATATTGGGAATATTTCCAATGTTTTACCGATGATTTGGTTAAGACGCAAGTATAGCCCAATTTTCATACAAGAATCGGCAAGGTCCTTTCGATAACAGTATTAGGAAATAATCAAATTAACAGATTTTCATTTAGATTTCACCAGAGTGATTCAGAGTTACCACGTAGAGTGATTCACGAAGAAAGTTAAAGTGCAAGTAAGTAATTTGTCAAGGTTTTGTGTAAATTAATTGAAAAATAGCAATAATTTTTGGATAGTTCTTTGGAAACTTTCACCAAAAACGCTGAATGTAATAAAACAGAACATGGTAGGATAACTCTCTGATATAGATCTACAAAAACTCTATGATGGCATAATCTTTATTTTAACGATAATCTCCATTCTACTAGCATTCTATGCCAAAATATTGATGTCCTCCATGACATATCCGTCAATGGCGACACCTTGGCTTTATACGAGTAGTTCTAGCGTGCGCACGGATATGACTGGCAAAACCAAATTTGGTTTTGAAAACCCTGTTGCATGAGTGGCAGTACAACTGACCACTGCTGTTATAGGCGTAGTTGTAGGATGATTATGTATATGATAGTATAATATTATGATGCTTCTCTAACTGTGCTTAGCCTGTGTGTTAAATCTGTGTCACTAGTAAAACTAACTACTAGTTACATTTAGCGTTGTTTGAAAACAACGTGTGGTTTTTAAAAAACACTAAATCTAACACCCCTACCAAAATTGTGCCCTCACTCCTAGCTTATATTTCAGGTTTGCAGTTGCCTCGCTTATTAGCGTTTTAAAAAGTCTGAAATATTTTTATGTGTTCGGGAAAACTGGCAGATGTTGTGAACTCGCAAAGTTGCGGGCTGAGTCGGAGGCGAATGAGTTTCATTGCGAACGCTGTAGCGTGAAGTACTGGTGTAATAACTGTGGAGTAAATGGATTACATGGAGCACTTTGGAGGGTGCTGAGGAACTTCAGAATCTTGGTCATCAGCTCATGTGACGTCACCGAGATTTCTGACTGAGATCAATAAGAACCGATGACGTCCCGGCTGCGATGGATGGCCGGCTTGTCACTAGTGCTACTAAAAGGAAGTTACACTACTGTAAATTTAGAAGGTCTGACCAGTTTCCAATAGTGCAGTGGTCATACGGTCATGCAATTTAATGGAAGCAGGCGTTATTTTGCGGAAATCTATAATTAGTTTGAGACTATACGATTTGACATTGTGAAGTCAACATCTCCTGGGGACGTCCCGTTGTCGAGACGAAACGTGCGTCGAAGAAAGTGTTGGAAAATTGTGTGTGGTGTTTCATGTGGATTGTGTTCCTGCATATTGTACAGAATAATTTCAAGTAGCGGATTATAGCAAAACAAATAAATCTGTCCTGCTCATGCAAATTATGTTTATATTTTTATGTATTTAGCCCCTTAGATAAATTTTGTTTTTATTAAATTTGATGATTATGATGTAAACAATCTCTTAAATTCATCGCATATCTGATAAACTAACATTAAAATTATAGCATAAGCATTTGATACGTTTGGTACATTTTCAGAGCTTTCCGTTTAAAAATCTTCCATTCTGAATCACGTCAGAACTATTCAAATGGATGTACCTAACAGTTTATTTAGTTTCAGCCCAAAACATCCGACTAAAGCCCGACGCATTAGATATTCGATCGGCTGAAAGCGGCTGAAACGGCTGAATGCCGGCAAACGGTGTTTTTGTGCACGTGAAACGGAACGCAACCTTTTAGCGAATACGAAATATATTTTACCGTAAAATTGAACGTACATATTTTCGAACTGTATCGCGTGTGAAATGAAGCGATCAATTTGTTTATCGAAACGAAGTATTCCATTTATTTTTTATTTATTCTTTCAATTATACCTATAATATATATAAATTCTACGTCACGTTGTTTGTCCGTTACATTTTGTGGGATTGACTCTTAAACTACTTATCTGATTTTAATCAAATTTGCACACAGTTTGCAGTTTGATCTATAAATAATAAATAATAAATAGAGAACAACATCACATACATTGCTCCGATCCCATAGTAAGTAGCTAATGCACTTGTGTTATGGAAATCAGAAACAACGAAGGTACCACAACACCCAGACCCGAGACAATGTAGAAAACTTAATTTTCTACATTGCCCCGACCGGGGATCGAACCCGGAACCCCAGAGATGGCGGCGCCTTGAAAACCGGCACGCTAACCACTCAACCACGGAGGTCGTATCTAACTTAAAAGATATAGAAAACAATCTTAATTCACAACAATGTTCGCTAGATCAGCTCGTGTCTGTATAAGCTGTAATGGGAAACCAGTCGTACCGGTAATCGAATCAGTAATCCGGCTATGAATGAATCTATGGTCGGCAGTGCGACCGTTAACATTTTCTAAAGTCGTCTCCGTATTTTTTCATTGTTTTTAATTATTATAAGCGAGAAAAGTCGTTGAAAAGCAAGTGCATATGTTTTCCAATAAACAAATCATAGAAATAAAATGAAGATATGAAGTTATAGCACGATTTGGTGCAAAAATTGTGTAAATAAAGTTGGATCATAGTGAGCAGTGACTTAAATTTTGACATTCAAACAGTGCTGAAATACACAACATAATTTAATAATTTGCAATACTTCACCTTGTAAACAGCAAAGAACTGTTAAGTGCAAAGCCAAAAAAAGTCGGTTGAGAGATTGAATTTGGAACGAACAGTGACTCAACGAAACAACAAAAACAGTGCTTTTAAACTTTTAAAAATCAACGATCTTAACCGAGGATATTTACATTAAACAAAAACCGCTAACGGCTGTTAAATAATATCCCGTACATTGGAATTAAAAATGCAAAGTGACTATATCAACATAACCTGTAAAAAGTGTTAAGTCATGAAGACTTGTCAGTGATACATCTTGCTAAGTAAGTACTTACCTATTTATTGAACCTGCTTGACATTCAAAATAGGATTGATATGGAGAATATAACGTTAAGAACGAAGAACATCCCTAATAAAAAAATAGACACTGTAAATAGTTCTTTAGACTCAGAGATAGATGCATCAGAAGTACTAAATTCAACTCAGTATGATAGCATAAGCAGTCTTCCAAAAAGTACTGAAAATATAGAATCTTTATATGAACAAATAGCATCTCTCACTCGACAACTAACACTTTTTGAAGATGAAATAAGTAAACTGACATTGGAAATATCAAATATACAAAAACAATTGACGGAGTCTCAGAAAAGATGTGAACTATATAAAAACTTCATTGAAAGTAAAAAGTTAGTATGTCCAAGCCCATCGACTACACCCAAATCTAGGAAATCAAAGAAATCAAAAAAATCAAAGAAGAATACAAATAATCTGCCACATTCTGCGAGCAACACTAACCAAACTCCTTTAAAAACTCTATCAGACCCGACTTCACCATCGAGAACCTTGCAGAGTAGTAACACTCCATCACCTACAATGTCACATAAAGAGGAGTTACATAATAGACCTCAGAATAGAAACCATAAGACCAAACAACACCTGGTACCAACTCAGTCTCAAGACTCATGTATACCTAAACAAAAAACAGAACCAAATAAAATATTTATACTCGGTGACCAACAATTAAGAGGTTTATCATCAGAAATGTACCAGAGTCGACTAAATACACAATTCAAGCACTATACCTTCGACAGCCTCATAAAACCAGATGCCTCTTCCAGTGAAATTCTAAAAACCTCTACGAATCTTCATAAAAACATGAATAGTGAGGACATTTTAGTCATAGGTGTCGGCTCTAATGATAAAAACCCATACCAATTGTTCTCAGAGCTTTGTAATATTTTGAATTTAGTACAGAATATAAAAGTTTTTGTGGTCAGTGTATATAACAATCCCTACTTAAATACTTCATTATTAAATAATAATATAAAATTACTGTTAAAAAACTTTGATAATTGCACCTTCATCGACTTAAATCAGTATAGAATACTCACAAAAAAAGCCCTTATATATAATTTGTCTTCAAAACTTAATACTGAGATTGACTTTTTATGCTACAAAAATATATATCTCAATCTTAACTCACTATATAGAACCCCAGCTGTGTCATATAATGGAAAAATTACTAGAAAAGGGACAATCCCCTACTATTTTAAACTACAAGAAATGAAAAATACCAAATTAAAATGTAATAAAAGAACTATGGATATTTGTCCTAAAATAGGTACAATTCCTTACTATTTTCAACTGATAACTAAGAAGGAGGAAACTGGCAAACCTGGTGATAAAACAGCTCCCCAGAAAACATGTTTTCGTTAATAAAAAATATACATTGCTTCATCAAAATATAGCAGGTATATTAGGCAAGATAGACTTTTTTGAAATTACTTTACAAAACTTTCTTTGCAATAATAACAGTAATATTGAGAGCATTGACATAATTTGCCTGACCGAGACCTTTATAAAACGGGGGTCAGAATCTAATCTTAGATTAAGTAATTACAAACTTGCATCTTCATACTCTAGAACTCATCAAAAACGTGGGGGAACATGTATTATTGTTAAGAACAATCTAGACTATACTGCCTTAGATACCCACAAATATGTTATACCTACTGACAAGCACTTTGAATATTGCGGAATTAAAATTATATCTCTAAACATAATAATTATATGCATATATAGAACTCCAGACTCCGACATTGAATTTTTCTTCCATTCTTTAGATGCACTTTTGACTAAAGTTAATGTAATAAAATCAAACAATAAAATTATTTTGTGCGGTGACTGGAACATTAATATATTAAATACAACTAAATGTACTGAGCGCCTACGGTCAATCCTAACTAACTACAATCTTATTCTTCATATTCAGAAACCAACAAGGAAATCAACCTGTATTGACTTAATTGTTAGCAACTTTATAAACACATCTCCTGGTATTCATTATATGGCTTTGTCAGATCATGAAACCTCACAAACATTGACTTTTGAATTCCCAATAAGTAAAAACACCTTGCCCAAGTATAGGACAGTATGGTTTGAAAGAAGGCGCGATTTCTCTAAAAGTAATTTACATAAATTTAAACAGTGTATCGCTGCACTATCATTCCAAGAGGTCATGATGGAAACTGATACAAACAAAGCATTTAAAATTTTTCATGAGGATTTAATATGCTTCTTTAACTTATGCTTTCCTATTATAACTGTAAAAATGTTTAGTAAAAATGTAAATAATAAATGGATCACTAAAGGTATTAGGAAATCTTGCATAAATAAAAGGATTTTGTATTTGAAATATAGATATTCACCAACTAACAAGTGCACAAAAAAGAAGCAGTATGATAAATATACTAAATTACTTAAAAGAATCATTGAAAAGTCACAGTCTATATGTAACAATAAATTTATTTGCAATTCTAAAAATAAAGGTAAAGCTGCCTGGGATATAATAAATTCTAATGTTGGGGCCATGAAATCTGAAAAAGAAATAAAAGAAATAAAGTGTTCTGCCAATGACTTGTTATTGACCGATCCCATCAGCATAGCCAATGAATTTAATAATTACTTTATCAACATCAGTAAAAATAAAACACAAATAAATGAGAATAATAGTATCGTTCTTATACCAAATCACATCAATACTCTATTTATTACTCCTATCACTCCCATTGACGTTTACAAAGTAATAATTAACCTAAAAAACACAAATTCAGTTGGCTATGATGACATCAATACAAAAATCTTAAAACTATGCGCTGGCGAGCTATCACTCCCTCTAAGCCATATCATAAACCTATCATTTACATCTGGTGTATTTCCCAGCGACCTGAAATTGACTGTTATCAAACCAATACATAAAAAAGGCGATAAATCTTCATTGAATAACTACCGCCCGATAGCACTGATTCCTATAATATCTAAGATTTTTGAGAAATTCATGTCAGACAAAATCTATACTTTTCTAACTAAATATAATTTATTGAACTCGGAACAGTTTGGTTTTAGAAAGAATAGCAATACCACTTTGGCTTGTTTTAAACTAAATAAATCCATTATAGAGGCTTTGAATGCGAAATTTGCAATTATCGGTATATTCCTTGATATGACAAAAGCTTTCGATCTTGTATGTCATGAAACCCTCATAAGAAAATTGGAAAGATATGGATTAAGAGGCCCAGTGCTCCAATGGATAGCCAGTTACCTTGGGCATAGACAGCAGTGTGTAGAGATAACGCAAACGTATAAAGAACACCGTAGTACATTTCGTTCTCCTTTTAAACAACAAAAACCCTTTGGTGTGCCACAAGGAAGCATACTAGGGCCGTTATTATTTCTAACTTACATTAATGACTTACCTAACAATATTGACCATCAGTGCATCCTTTATGCAGATGATACAACTATACTTATAAAATGTAAAGATAAATCTATTCTTGAAACTGAAACGAACAATACTTTGTCAAAAACTATAGAATGGCTGGAATTAAATAACTTATCAGTCAACATGGAAAAAACTAAATATATTCAATTTCTTACTTATAATAGTTATCCCTTCAATTTACAAATAAGTCATAAAATGCAAATCATTAAAAAGGCAGAAGATATATCATTCCTTGGACTCATATTTGATGAGTACAGCAACTGGAAAGCCCACATAGATGGACTTTGCGATAAACTTGATCGATTTACATATGTTTTAAAAAGGCTTAGCAGAAATTCTAGTATAAAAACTGCATTACTTGCATATCACGGTCATGTAGCCTCTCTTCTACGATATGGAATTGTTCTATGGGGTAATTCCGTCAACGCTGAAAAAGTATTCATAAGACAAAAAGCTTGTCTGAGGTCTATCTGTGGTGCAAATATGATGGACAGCTGTCGGCCTCTATTCAAGTGTCATGGCATCCTTCCGTTGCCTAGTCTCTATATTCTTGAAATATGTTTACTACTTAAAAAATATCCAGGTTTGTTCAACACCAGTAATGAAAATTTAGTCAATCCAAACATGAAAGGCCGTAGAAGAAATAAAATTCCATTACCTCAAGCGCGAATCAGTCTTTTTACTAAAAGTGCTTACTATATGGCTATTAAAATCTATAATAAACTACCTGAAACCATAAAAAGCACACCTCATCTACCACCCTTTAAACGTAAACTATATGATCTCCTGCTAAATAAAATGTATTATAAAATAAATGACTATCTAATGGACAACAGTATCTGAACTTAAGTTGGGAATTTTTGTATACACTGACAACAGCTGGTTTTCTTCTTTTTAAATTCAAATTATAATTGGCATGTAGCTTGGTTCTTAAATTTTATTTTTTTATTGACTAATGTGATTATCAGACATTTATTACTTCTCTTATTATAAATTAAATAATTTGACTGATGTATTGTAATGTATGAATAATATTAATAATGACTGATGTATGTAAATTAATTAAGTTAATCCAATTTAAATATTTGCACACTGTCATTCAGTAGATTGTGAAGGAAAATTGTATTTTTTTGTCATCTTGCTGTAACCCACAATTCTGCAAATAAATATATATTATTATATATTATTATTATTATTATTATTATATACACAACTATTGCGCACACGGCCCCTTAACAGAGGTCAACAGCTCAGTTCAAGTAGAGTTCAAAGCGATCTTTCATACTTAACTGTGTAAAAGTCCACCTAGGAGTGTAAGTTATAGCTTGAGTTATGACGCGATTCTAGAGAGAACTTGATTCATTCGCTCCTAGGGAGACTAATACCGGATATAATGAACTAGGACGTTACACTACCGTCGAATACCGTTACTGGATTCAGTTACTGTGACAAATACACTTTCAGGAACACACGATTAAGTGCAAACGTTCTATGAACTTCTGGTACCTTGGTACATTAACATCCTATTTTAAAACAAAATGGTGAGATAATAAGACGTTCACCTGATGTTAAGTGATATACTTAACCTTGCCAAACGCAGAAAATCCAAAAAATTTGAATTGCTATTTCATAAAATGCACTGCGCTGTGTTCATCATTTAGATGCCAGTTTTGTCTCATTTACATTACATTAGTTTACAGTTTAGTTTACGCAGTGCTTTTGTGGAACAGTGGTTTAAAATGCATTTCTATATCACGGTAGAATAACTGACGTACCTAATCAGAAGAACTTTGCAAGATAGAAGAGTCCTTTGAGTCACTTCATTTTTGACATTTCTCTCTGATTCTGACAGAACTTTACCATGACTGGTGTAAGGTCTCTTCATGCGGATTTCGTTCGTATAGGTGCCACCGCAATGCCAGTTAATCTACCGTGAAGCTAAAATATATTACTTGAATGTGTTTCACAAAGGCACTTAAAACTGACGTGGTTACTCGACAAAATCAGACCTAAGAATTACTGATGTCTCAGGATGGTATTATGCAATGCAGAATAATGGGACCCACTGCATCTGCATATAACTTATCATCAGGTTCATTCTTTGTTATAAAAAAATGTTATTAATAAGTTTCCACACCCCTTATTATAATTTGTGGGGTCGTTCGTTACCCCGTGGTTTTGATCTATTAAATATAGTCTGATGGGTGACTGACGGAGTAAGTTGGCTAGTCTCCAAGCTTCAGCTTCTTGTGGAATAACAATTTAGCTCCGGTCGAGCAGTCGCGCCGACGGAACAGGGATCTGTAAGGAGGATTTATTTGTTATTGTAGGACCACAGCCACACGGTCTTAATCTTAGTTTTTATTGAGAGTTTCATATCGATAAACTGAAATATTAGTAGTTATATTAGTGCACGAAGATAAAGCAATATATTATGTATAATTCTAATAGATGAAATAAGATTAAATAAAAATCTTTTTACCAGTAGGGTTAGTACAGGTTCTTTTACAAATTTCGAGTCGAATCTCTTCGCACAAACGAACCGAATTCCTCCATACATTTACAGCGCCATCTATGGACAGCCGCGGACATACAGCTGTATGTTGATGAGATGAGATGGCGCTGGCTATATAAATGAAAATTGTTAGTATACTGTTATAGTTTGTTTTTCTGTGCAAGAACCTCTGATGGGGAACAAGCCTCCCCCAAAATAATACAAATATGACCATATTTTGTCTCTATCGTTTGCTGGCCGGATCTAGTTTTGACGACCGATTGGTGTAGCGGTAGCGAACCTGCTTCTACGTCGGAGGTCGTGGGTTCGATTCCCACTACTGGTAAATGTTTGTGTGATGAGCATGAATGTTTTCCAGTGTCTGGGTGTTTTTCAATATATTATATTTATGTATATTAATATGTATGTATATTTATCAGTTATCTAGTACCCATAACACAAGCTATCGCTTACTTTGGGGCTAGGTTGCGATGTGTACATAATGTCCTGATATAAAAAAAAAAAAAGTTTTGGCTGACATTTTTTTTATCCTCCTATCGATTCATTGGTCTTCCTCTACCTTTTTATTGCCCTAAAGGCCTCCCCATAATTTTACTTTTACCGCAATTTTATGTTTCCTACGCACTGCTACGGATCAAGGCACTATAAGGGTTTTTGTTATTTATTGACCTTTACTTTTGTTTTTGATCTATCTTTTTATCTTGGGCATATTTCGTTCTAGCCAACGATTTTCGTACTTTAAAATCATATTAGTAGTATTACATAGTATTGTTAGATACCTTTTAAAAGTCGTTCTCTTTAATCTTTATCCCTATGATTCCAATGTTTATGATTTATTTACATAAAAACAGCATCGTTAACAGGTAACGAGATATCCCGCTCAGCGTCCCATTAGGAGCGGCGGGATCTCAAAAATGATCAAAGTACGATCACAGCCTTTGATACAAAACTCGCTCAATCACTCGCGACTCAACCGTATCAACAAATCGGTAGCTTTAGTGGAAAGATTTTTAGTCTATTCTACATTTTTATACTAATTCTACGACTGCCTATAGTTTACCTATTGTGTTCAATGTGATTAGTGCAAGTTGTTGGATTTTCGATTCGAATCTCGATTTGGTTTTGTTATACAATATACATATTTGCGGAATGACTGAAAACTACTATTGTATCTTGTACTAGACCTGCTTTATCTAAAATCTATGTAGGTATGAGAGTGAGTTCCTTCGTTCTACGATAATTTCTAAGCACATGATGATGTACTATGGTATTTAATTATGGAAATTCAGATAATATTAAAAAGTATCGCCTATAAATGATAAGTACATATCTAAAATATGTATTAGCAAGAGAACTTTATGATTTATTTTCTTTCAATATTCCTCAGACATACAGATATGCGGGTTTGATCATCTGAGACAAGGCCCTTGACTAAATTAACTTAAAAATCAAGGTAACATTATTGTTCGACCAAAATCACAACGAAAACAATGCACACAGGAAATATGAAAATAATACGTATTCCGAGACGTCACGAGCGGTTGTATTTGTCTCGTAAGCGACACCTGCTGCCTCGTTACCATCCCGTTATAACGTAACGACATTGTTACCGGACGCTATACAAACATTCTGCATGTCGACTTTATTTATGGGGTTTTACCTTTATGTGGGTGATAGCTCAGTGGTTCTGACCTCTGCCTCTCATAAGGAGGTCGCGGGTTCGAATCCTGGGCACGCACCTCTGACTTTTCTGAGTTATGTGCGGTTTAGGAAACTAAATATCACTTGCTTAGCGGTGAAAGAAAACATCGTGAGGAAACCTGCATGCCTGAGAGTTCACAAAAATGTTCTCGATGGTGTGTGAAGCCCGCCAACCCGCACTTGGCCAGCGTGGTGGGCTATGGCCAAACCCCTTTCAGTCTGAGAGGAGACCCGTGCCCAGCAGTGGGACGTAAAAAGGGGTTGAGATGATGATGATGATGACCTTTATAAGACTGTAGACTGTTTTTATTTTTGTCCAACTCGCTCTTACGCATACGTTGGTGGGTGAGACAGGCAGCATTGTAGGAGAATATAATATACATTTACATGCATTTTAGATTTCGATAAAATTTAAAACAAGAATGGAGATTTTGGAACAATTTTTGGGGAAAGAGTTTCAATAGCTTCTCAGAGAGTTGAGTCACCTTCAGTCTCATCTGATGTTAAGTGATGAGACAGCCGAATGTGTCTTCGTATCTATTTGAGAGGGGTAAGCAACCGTAACGGTTTATCGCACCGACTCGATAAATCGCTTGCGGTGCGTCTTTGCCCATTGAGTGGTAACTAGCCGCTACCAAAGCCTCCAGATCAATAGTAATTTCGCGGTGCATTGATTGATTATAATATTTATGGCACAAATTATTATCTAATATACAAAATTGTCGTATCTTTTGTTACCAAACTCCTCTGAAACGGCTCGACCGAATGTTATGAAACTTTCAGTGAATGATCGCTGGGTCTGAGAGCAGGTTGTTGTCTATTTTTCATATCCCTAAATGGCAAAACAACGTTTTCCGGGTCAACTAGTAGAGATAATAATTATATTAATTTATTGAATTGGAAGACCTCACCAATTATTGCTAAAAAGTAGATACGCATCGACTGGAGACACTCATTCGTTTTCAAAGTCGCTTGATCCATCCTTGGAAGGGCAAGAAATAAATTTCGTCGTTAAAAATACGGCAGTCCCTTTTGTAGTCAGTGATTTGTCTGCGTCGCCGTAACGAACAGCTGTGACCTGCGCGCCATTGTATTCTAGTTGTTACACTCTCATAATGCAATATCTACCATTATATTACATACTGATATATCCCTACTCAAACTCGAACTCAAGATATCTTTGTTTCACATAGGCTTGACGTACTCTTGTTAAACGTCAAAAATCAAAAATCAAAACTGTTTATTGTTTCACATAGGCCTAACTTACAGGCACTTGCGAAATGTCAGACCATACCGCCACGTTTGGAAAGCAGTATTGCACCGAGAAGAATGGGAAAGAAAATCGGCACTTGCTTGCTTAAAAAAATTAGTTCAAATTTTGTTTTAGACTATACCGTCTACTCTCACATTATAATAAGCATCAATATTATATTTGTCATTTATAAATATGGTGAAAACTACAAGTCGACTTAAAGCTAAGTTTAGGAAGGTTCAAACGCGTCCTACACTGAGAAGAAACCCACAACAAACTCAGCCTTTTGTTTTCTGTTATCACCATTCCACAATGGCACTTAAAAACTAATTGAGCTAGAATAATTACAGAAGTTTATTTAATTAGTGTTTTATCGTCTAACTTCGCCGACTGTGTAAAGACGCTACAAGCCACGCGGACGAATCCGTGGATAAAACTAGTAAGATTGTAGGTGGGTGATTTGGTATCCTACCTTAATCCAATCAGTTACAGCAGTTTTCCGCGGTCGTAGGAGGAAATTAGACACGGCACTTCTGACTGTACGTTTTATTATGTTGCAAGTCAGATATGTCACAATACGAAAATGCGATTTAATTACAATAATTTGCACGAAAAACTAAAAGGTGAAAAGCGGTTGTCGGATGAATGAATTTCGAATTCTCTCGTTCTGTCTGTGTCGTAAACAAGAACGAAGTTGGGTGACCGGCGAGCGATGTGAATGCAGTCGCGATCGACAACAGCGCCACTTGCGCGTACGCGGCCTGCACGCGGCGGCCGTGGGAAACTACACTCGCTGTTACTTCACACCGCTCGGCGTTCACTCACCGTACGGCTTGAAGTACGACCGTATGACCAACCGGTATCACCCGACTTTGCATATGTGATTTTGTATGTGGTGTCTGTATGTTGAAGTTATGCTGTGTGTGCGTTTGTGTGATGTTTTGTTGTGTAGTGTGTCGGGTAGCCCACATCATTCCCCCCCAGAGACCTGGTTAAGGGCGATAATAATCTGGAAAGCGAACCTGACGACCTGAACGGGTAGTTCTGGGAGTTACAGTGGTTGGAGATGACTGTTTGTCCGCCGAAGATGATTTGTTAGGTGCCTTTTTGGTTGTGTTTCCCAACATGTCCCCTTCGTCGGAGAGTATGAATGCGGGTTTTAAACGGTCTATAGACACGGTAACAGATTTACCTTTAAAAAGGATGGTAAAAGTTTTGTCACCTCTGTCAATGACCTTATGTGGGCCTGTGTAAGCCGGTTGGAGTGGAGCACGCGAAGCGTCTTCACGTAGGAAGACATATTCGGCAGTCGCGAGCTCTTTAAATACAAAGATTTTGTGTTTATTGTGGCGGGAAGCTGAAACTGGCTTCAGATTCTCGGCGAATGATCGCATACGCGCAGTAAAATCTGACATGTCAGTTGTACAGGGCGTGTTAGGATCAAAGAATTCGCCGGGAAGTCTGAGCGGTTCGCCATACACCAACTCAGCAGAAGAAGATTGCAATTCTTCTTTGAGACTGCTGCGGATGCCAAGCAGCACAAGTGGCAAGACCTCTGTCCAGTTCTGGTCGGCATGACAGGTGATTGATGCTTTGAGTTGTCTGTGGAACCTCTCGATAAGGCCATTACAAGCCGGGTGATAGGCCGTGGTGCGCTTGTGTTGGAATCCAGTGGCCTTGGCGAGATACTGGAAGAGTGCTGAGTCAAATTGGCGGCCTCTGTCTGTCAAGATGACACTTGGCACACCAAAACGCGAAATCCAGACTGAGATTAGGGCTTTAGCCACCGTCTCTGCAGTGATGTCGGGTATAGGTATGGCTTCAGGCCACCGAGTAAAACGGTCTATGGCTGTGAGGCAATACCTTTGACCCTGAGAGAAAGGTAGGGGGCCGATCAGGTCTAGGCTGACGTTTTGAAAACGTGCACGAGGTAAGTCGAAAGTGCCTAATGGTGCAGACACGTGTCTACTTATCTTTGAGCGCTGACATGACAGACAAGTTCGACTCCACTCGCGACAATCCTTTCTCACGCCAGGCCAAACAAACCTTTCGGCTACCAGTTTGGCAGTTGCAGTAGCGCCGGGATGACAAAGCGAATGGAGACTTTTGAACACTTGATGACGAAAATCCTTAGTGACGAATGGCCTCGGTGTCGGTGTACTGACATCGCAGTACAGAGGTGTACGACACCCAGGGAAGCTCATCTTCTCGATACGGAGTGAGGAATCATTTGCAAGGTATTCAGCTAATTCCGGGTCGTCCACTTGGGCTTTGGCAAGGTCAGTAAGATAGATGGGTGCATCCAATTTTTCGACCCGTGACAGTGTGTCGGCAACGACATTGTCCTTGCCCGAAATATGTCGTATATCGGTCGTAAACTGGGAAATAAAGTCCAACTGTCGGAACTGCCTAGGCGAACAGTTCTGCTTCCTTTCGTGGAAGGCAAAACTGAGCGGTTTATGGTCCGTGTAGACTGTAAAGTGCCTGGCTTCGACCATATGCCTAAAGTACTTAATACCCTCGTAGACGGCGAGTAACTCTCTGTCGTATGCTCCGTACATCTGTTGACTGGGGCTGAGCTTACGGCTGAAAAATGCCAAAGGCTGCCAAACGTTGTCCTTCAGCTGCTGTAAAGCTCCTCCAATCGCCCAGTCCGAGGCGTCCGTGACCAATGCGAGTTTAGCTTGGTGGTCGGGATGTGCAAGCAAGGCTGCGTTGGAAAGGCTCTCTTTGGTTGCTTCAAATGCCTTCAGTGCCTGCCCTGTTAGGTTAATGGGTGTGGAACCCTTGACAGATCCCATCAGCAAGGCGTTAAGTGGCGCTTGTATTTGGGCGGCGTTAGGCAGGAATCGCCTATAAAAATTGGCCATGCCCAGGAAACGTCTCAAAGATTTAACGTCCTTGGGTGGGGGAAAGTCTTTAATGACTCGGATCTTCGTATCTAGTGGTTTGGTTCCTTGGTCAGAAATTCGATAACCCAGGAAAGTCACCTCAGAAGCTCCAAATACGCACTTTGACACATTAATCACCATGCCGTACTCTCGTAGTCTGGTGAACACTTGGCGTAAGTGCGCTTCGTGTTCGTCTTCGTTTCGGCTGTATATTAAAAAGTCATCCAGATAACAATAGACAAAATCTAGCCCGCGCATCATCTCGTCTACGAAACGTTGAAAGGTTTGGCCCGCGTTGCGCAAGCCAAACGTCATAAACGGGAATTCAAACATGCCGAATGGAGTCGTAATTGCTGTTTTGGGTATGTCCTCTGCGCAAACTGGGATTTGATTGTAGGCCTTTACGAGGTCGATAGTGCTAAATACGTGACAGCCAGCTATATTATGTGTAAAGTCATGGATGTGACGGATTGGATACATATCTGGCACTGTACGGGCATTAAGTTTCCTATAGTCGCCACATGGTCGCCACCCATTGTCTTTCTTTGGAGCAAGGTGCAATGGTGATGACCATGGGCTGTCGGAGGGTCTGGCAGTGCCATTGGCTAGCATCGCCTCAAACTCGGCCTTCGCCACCTTCAGTTTGTCTGGGGCCAGGCGTCTGGGTGAGCACGTGACTGGTGGACCTGGTGTTGTGCGGATGTGGTGTTGAGTGTTGTGCGGTATGGTGCGATGTGTACCGGCTGGTCGCGTAATATCTGGATAATCGCGGGACAACATAGTGTGGTACCGCGATTCTCCAGTGAGTACCTTGACAGACAAAACGTTACAATTTATGGCTAAAGATGCAGAAGTTGCTATAGAAGTTACATTGTCTATTAGTTTTTTATTCTTACAATCTACAATTAAGCTATAATGAATTAAAAAATCTACACCTATTATAGGTTTAGTAACGTCCGCCACTACGAAACGCCACGGATATGTTCGACGAAGTCCTAAGTCCAGGTTTAGGTATGTGAACCCATATGTGTCGATCGTGGAACCGTTTGCAGCGACGAGTGTGTAGCCTGTAGGTGTTCGTTGCTCCTTGAGCTTCGAGCGCGGATAGACGCAGAGGTGATTTTGTATGTGGTGTCTGTATGTTGAAGTTATGCTGTGTGTGCGTTTGTGTGATGTTTTGTTGTGTAGTGTGTCGGGTAGCCCACAAGATCATAACTTCACAGCAATTCAACACTCTGCAATAAAAACAACATTTACTGCAACATTCGAACAACAATTTCGAAGCCTTTAATTAAAGTAAACCTTGGAAAATATACCACCAGCGGTTGACCCACTCCGCCAGCTTCGCGCTAATATAATTAAGATCATCCCCCTCACACCCCCTTCTATTAACCCTCCCACCCTCTTAAGTTTTAAGTTCAAACTTACTGTTAACTTAAATGAACATTGACATAATCGTTGAAAAGATATGACTATCAAGTCACGAGTTAAAGAGCACAAATTAACTCTACGGCAAAAAATAAAATAACTTTCCGTTTAAAAGTTGAATAATTTTGTAAAGTTAGTATCTGATATGACAATTTTGTAAAGTTAGTATCTGGTATGACAATTTTGTAAATTTAGTATCTGTTATGACAATTTTGTAAAGTTAGTACAGGTTTTTGTACGAATTTCGAGTCGACTCGCATCGCACAAACGAATCGAATGACTCCATACATTAACAGCGCCATCTATTGACAACGGCATGTCAGTCACTGTCCATAGATGGCGTAGTTGTTCCCCACAGGTGTTCTGGTTGCACAAGGTGGGTTCAGCAAAGATAATTTTAAACCGGCGCGATGCATTGTAGAAACCGGGTGAGCTGAGCTTACTTATCCCTCCCAAGTTAGTACAATAACATCCTCCGCTGCATCATTACTTACCATCAGGTGAGATCGCAGTCAAGTACTAACTTGTAGAACATAAAGAAAACTAGACCAACGAAGTAGTTCTAAAATAGGACCAGTTTTCAAACGTTAAGAATAAAATATTAAAGAGCGGAACTCTTATCGCGACTCGCCAGCGCTTGACCTGTGAAACTTGCAGGCGGAATAAATGAAACTCTCCTG
The DNA here is from genome assembly GCA_963855885.1 of Coenonympha glycerion. Lineage (NCBI taxonomy): Eukaryota > Metazoa > Arthropoda > Insecta > Lepidoptera > Nymphalidae > Coenonympha > Coenonympha glycerion. Next base: position 318,159 of record OY979649.1, on the reverse strand, counting down.
CTCCGTAACTCTCTTAACTCTCTAATTGTTCAGATTAATTGAGGATTTACAACTCTCACCTGCAGCTAACTTTGTGAACTTCGAGATTAATGTTTTTAATGTTTTAAAATATCTATACATAGTTTTAAATTATAATTTATTATCATTAAATTAAAATAAAAACACTTTAACTTTTTAAGCTAAGCTTATCAATTGAGATTTAAAAAAAATTGCAACACTCTAAGTCTACACGATGCCTTTTACAAGTTCTGTTATGTAAAGTTAAAGTAGTTTAGTTACAATAATTTGAAATCCTTGATTTTATTGCTTGATTGAAGTTAGATTCATCCCCATCTGAAGAAAATTTCATGCATTGTAAAAAACCAAAATAGTTTCTCTTTCACTCACCATACAGTATGAATAAATATTTTTGTATTTATTCGTCTTGATTTTTTTTTGTTGTATTCAACGCAAGGCTAGTGAATGATCTTCATCTAAGGCGCCTTTACACCCCGCACTATGTAATTAAACATCCCAACTTCACGATTTATTTTTTTTGCAATTTTTTTTTATTTAAGGCATTTTTGGTTGACTTATTTTAACGTTTTACATTATTATTAGGTATCCAGTAATGGAGAATATTGTACCCAGTCGAATGAGACCATTTGCAAACATGTGAAGCAACAGACTTTCAAGTTGTTACTGATTTTGTGTGCACATACCCAAAAAAACGCAACCAAAATTGAAATGGCTCTCACGGGAAGGGGGTGAGGGGGCGCCCCCTCCTTTATAGGATTTTTTTTGCTTGTAATGAGCCATAGAAGACTGCCTTAAATTATGGCTAGTTTGATCCCAGACACACTGTATATATATATGTAATGAAATGAGTGACATTTCATTCATTTGAATTTGCCGCGCTTCGCGTATCTATGCTGTCTGTCGCGTGCCTGTGATGTAGTGATTGGTGATCTGTGTCTATGATTTAATGGCGTGTGACGCTCGGATTGTTTTGTGCATTTTATCGTTATAATAACTTGTAGAAGAATGTGATTGAGGACTCGATATATAGTGAACTTTAAATGTCGTTTCTTTGTAATTTCAGAGAAACAATTTGTGGTTTGTTTTGGAGATCCTCAATACCTTATAAAACGACATTTTTGTGAACTAAAAGAAGATGGACCGGCTTCAATTTGAGTTTACAATGATAGCCTCAAATGATGGCAAATCAAATGTATTAGCCATAATCTCAATATCTACTGAAGAAGGAAAATGTTATGTTTTACCCGAGGAACTGAAGCCGGTGAGTCATCATACATATATTGTTAAAACGAACACTTTCACAAAAGTGAAAAATAGCATTAAAAAAAGACACCAGAGTAGAAAAGTATGGATAAAGTTGGATGAAAATCTAAAGAAGACATATGTAGATGAGGAAGGTAATATGCAATTTTTAGATCAATATTTAGATGAAATGAGCACAACACAAGCAAAGGACAAAAATGACACTTTGCAACAAATCTTGGAACAATTAATAGAAACTACAACTAAGAAAGAAAGTCAACATAACTTAAAACATATCTCAGAAAAATTTATTATTGAAAAATTCACAAGCAAAAATCCTAATGCGATGCAATGGATAGAAATTTTTGAAAAAGAGTGTGCGCGCTTTAATATAACAAAAGATGAGACAAAAATAGATATTTTGAGGTTATTTTTAGATAAACCTTGTTTGGATTGGTATAGCTCGATGATCATAAAACTAACAATAAATTCTGAATGGAGTGAATGGAAAAACAAGTTTTTAGAAACTTTTAAAAACCAAGGATGGGACATAGTCACATATGCTCTCGCATTTAGGTATAAAGAAGGACAGTTAATTGATTATGCCATAAAAAAAGAACGGCTTTTATTAGATATAAACAAATCTATAGATTCCAAAACAATGATAGATCTTATTGCAACTGGTTTACCTGGATTTATCTTAAGTAAGTTAAACAGGGATGAACTCAACAACACTACTGACTTGTTCAACGAGATAAGAAAATATGAAGGCACGATGTATAAGAAAAACTCAACTAACATAAAGAGCAGTACATTTTATAATAAAAATAAAACTTATGAGAAGAAGTCATGTAAGACTTGTGAGTCTTTGGACAAAGGAATTAGATATCATCCGGAGGAGTCATGTTGGTTCAAGAAAAATAAAAATGAACCTGAAAAAGTTCTTAAAACTAAAAATGTAAACTCTCTCTCTGCGTCGTAATCCTCATTACTGAGGGTCGTGACCCCTTCCACCGACGACTTTCTTTAGGACAATGTCGCGCCATGTTGCCCTGTTGGCTGCGACGTGTAGAGCATCGTGGACGTTCGTGTCGAGTGCGGTGCGGATTTGATCAGACCAACGCATCGGGCTCCGTCCTCCAGGTCTCTTTCCTTCCATTTTGCCGGTGACAACCATCTTCTCCAGGTTGCCACCTTTCCTTCGGGCAATGTGACCGAAGTACTCCAGAATCCTCTGCAGGCAAGTGGTTGATAGCCTTTTTGTTATTCTGAGCTGTCTCAGGATCGACGCGTTGGTTCTATGTGCTGTCCATGGGATCCGGAGCATCCTTCTCCAGCACCACATCTCGAAAGCGTCAATGCGTTGTCGATCAGCTGCTTTAATTGTCCATGTCTCAGCAGCATATAGAAAAATCGGGAAGACAAGTGCACGGACAAGACGCATTTTGGTGTTAATAGAAATATGTCTGTCCCTCCAAGTCTTATGCAGCTGAGACATAGCGCTCTTGGCCATTCCGATACGCCTTCGAATTTCGACTTCACATGACCCAGTGTTGCTGATGTTGGAACCCAGGTAAATAAAGTTCTCTATAATTTCGAGATTTAGTGAACCAGTGAGCTCCAGTTTTTTACCACGATCTACAACCATTACTTTCGTTTTGGATCTGTTTATGGAAAGACCCATCTCTTTGCTTATATCCTCCATCCTGCTCAACAGAGAAGCCATCTCAGCCTCAGTCGCTGCTAGGAGCGTCGTGTCATCAGCGTATCTTAAGTTAAACTGACCGTTTTACTCCACCGATACTGACGCCACCTTCCCAGTCTTCGAGCGCACGCCTCATAACGTATTCCCCGTAGATATTGAAGAGGACGGGAGAGAGGACACACCCTTGTCTTACACCTTTACCAAATTTGAAGGGTTTGGAGATTGTCTCGTCTATCCTTACCACTCCTACACTGTCTTGGTATAGTGTCTTAAGTAACGTTACAAGGTGTTGTGGCACACCAAGTTCTAGAAGAACCTTCCATAAACAGCTCCAGTCGACACAGTCAAAAGCCTTACTATAGTCGACAAAACACATGACCATTGGTGTGTTAAATTCGTAAGCCTTTTCCACTAGTTGCCGTATGTTTAAAATTTGTTCACGGGTGCCTTTACCTTTGACAAAACCCACCTGCTCCTGCGGGATCTGCCAATCCAGATAGTATCGGATACGGTTGTTTAAAATATAGAGCAGAATTTTGCTGGCATGGCTGATGAGCGCTAAAGTACGGTAATGGTCACATTTTCGTGTTGACCCTTTTTTATGTAAAGGGACCACGACAGAAAGGGCCCAGTCCTTTGGCCATACACCGTTACGCCAAACTAGGTTGCAGATCACGTGCAATATGTCGATTCCTGTGTCCCCCAGAGCGGTAAGTGTTTCAGCTGTAATTTTATCCGGCCCTGGAGCTTTTCTCGATTTTAAGGATTTTAAAGCTGTAATTACTTCTGATCGTAGTATGCTAGGCTCCAGTTCTATGTTAACACAATTTACTTCGGAAGCTTCTGGCTCGGTAGATTTTTTATATAGGTCCTCGCAATAAACACGCCATCTTTCAGCTATAGCGTCGAGTTCATTTATAGGATTACCTTCAGAATCATCTATGACCCATGTTCTCGGTTTGAACTGTTTAGATAAGAGTCTGACTTTCTTGAACAGATCTGAAGTCTCGAATTTTTTAGAGTGAAGTTCGATTTCGCTGCATATGCCTTGTATGAATTTATCCTTGTCTTCTCGACATCTCTTAATGATCTCTTTACATATACTAGTGTAATCTTCCATCACTTTTGGATCCTGCAGTCCTCTCACTTTAATTGCCTTCCTTTTATCTATCAGGTCCCAAGTAGTTTCGCTTAGCCATTGTTGTTTCTTAGGTTTGGTCTTTCTTGATTTTGAGATATCAGTAAGCGTGTTTATGATGTGTGTTTTGAGAGCTTCCCAAAGTGAATTTTCATCAGATTGGGGTAAAGGATGGCTCTTAAGTTTATCTTCCAAAATGCTTTGGAATAAAAATCGCTCTGAGGTTTTAAGTTGTTTCATAGGTTGTATTCGCTTTTTGGGTGCTTTTAGCCGAAGAGCAAAATCAGCCACAAGAAGGTTGTGATCGGAACCACACTCTGCTCCAGGAAAGGTCTTTGTGTTTGAGATAGAAGATCTCCATCTAGAGTCAATAAGGATGTAGTCTATCTGGTTTCTAAATCTATCCCCTGGTGACTTCCAAGTGTATAGCCGACGTGGGTGGTGTTGGAAGCATGTGTTAAGTATGGTTAAATTCTTACCAATACAAAATTCTATTAGTTTTGTGCCTCTTTCATTTCGAACTCCGAGCCCATACCTACCAACTATTTTCCTTATATGCTCATCTTCGATTGTACTACCTACTTTCGCGTTCCAATCACCAATAATGACAGTTATTTCACGGCTTGGTATTTTGTCAAGTGCTGTTTCAAGTGTGCTATAAAAGTTGTCAACGTCGTCTTCTGAGGCCTGCGAAGTAGGGGCATAAACCTGGATAATGTTGAGGATACAAGGCCTAGTACTGAGTTTAAGTGATATAACTCTATCAGATATGGGGTTATATCCCAGAACATGTTGGTTAATTTTAGGAGGTAGTAGGATTCCAACGCCATGGTGGCTTGAGTCTTCTGATCCAGAGAAGTACAGAGTGTTTCCCGAGATTGTCCTAAAATGGCCTTGACCGCGCATATGTGTTTCACTGACGCCTAGTATAGAGAGATTGTGTAACTCCATTTCTTTTTCCACGATGCTTAATTTTCCTGGTCCTAGAAGACCTCTGACATCTACGGTGTTGTGCTCGTATTGAGGTGTTGCACGAAGCTTGTTTCCCGCCGCCAGTAATATTCACATCCAAAGAGGCCTGACGAGACACCTCTCCGGCAGCTTCGGTCGCATATTTCCCATCATCCAGCCCGGGTACCGGATGACGCCGAGCGTTAGTCGGGCCGTCCAACATTCGTGTCTCGATTTCCTTTGCTGTCATACGGGGTTGGGGTTTTCTTGGGAATAATAATGCGGTGGGCTCCCAGATCCTTCCGCATCAGTCTTTTTAGGAACTATTCCTTTGGCCACTGAAAACCACTTTTGATTCAAGTTCTATCGTCTACCACCCGAAAATATCGTCGCTGCGCGTTTGGCACCACCCAGGGGGCACGTGTAGGGTGAGTCTCTAAGAGGATGAGATGGTAGATCCTACGGACGCGCGCAGCAACACCCCCCAAAAATGTAAACAATAACTCCATAATTGAAGTAGACATAAATACTGAAAAAAAAAACTAGTAAGCACACCATTAATCAAAATCAAGCTTTTATTAGAAAATAAACTAGAAGTGAGTGGTATTTATGATTCAGGCTCACAGATTTCTATAATAAATTCAAGATTAATAAAAGTAAAAGAAAAAAAAGATGATGTGAACATAGCATACATGAAAACGGTTAATGGTGTGAAGAAGATGGATGGCTTGAAAACAATAAAAATTAAAATATTTGATTTAGAAGAAGAGGTGGATGTATACATAGTAGAAAATGAAGATTTTGATGATTTCATAATCGGATTAGATATGATAAAGAAATTCAGATTAACCCAAAATGAGAACTTGCAGATAGAACAAAAGAAAATAACAAATAAAATAGACAGGATGTCTAAAGATAACAGAAATGAAGATAATAATATAAAAAAATATACAGTAAATTTCAATGAACACATAGAAACAGAGGAATTTATAAGTATGACAGAACATTTAGATAATCAAAAGAAAATTGAGATAGAGAAAATTATAAAGGAATATAAAACAATATTTGCTAAGGACAAGTATGATATAGGTTCAGTTAAAGATTATGAAGCTCGCATAGATTTACAAGTAAATAAATATTGTAGTAAAAGACCATACAGATGTACAATACAAGATAGATTAGAAATTGAAGAGCAAATATCGATGTTACTAAAGAACAATTTAATAGAAGAATCATACAGTCCTTTCGCTGCTCCAGTGACATTGGCGTTTAAAAAAGGTGAAAATAGAAAATCCCGTTTATGTGTAGATTTCAGAGAGTTAAACAAAATAGTTATACCACAAGCTCAACCATTTCCTTTGATAGATGATCTAATTATTAAAACTAGAAATTGCAAGTATTTTACTACACTAGATATAATCTCAGCATTTTGGGCAATACCATTACGGGTGGAAGACAGAAGTAAAACAGGATTTGTCACACAAGATGGCCACTTCCAGTGGACCTGCCTCCCTTTTGGCTTGAAAACATCACCAGCAAATTTTCCAGAGAATCTTAAGCAATATTCTAAGAAAACACAATCTCACAGGATACTCTGTTAACTATATTGATGATATTTTGATATACTCGTCTACCTTTGAAGAACATATAAGGCACATTAGAAATGTATTAGAGGCAATAATTAAAGAAGGCTTTAGACTGAAGTTTAAGAAATGTACCTTTGCTTCAGACTCGGTAAAATACCTCGGCCATATAATCCAGAACAATTCAGTAAGACCACTAAAAGACAATTTGATTTCAATAAGGAACTTTCCAACTCCTAAGACGCAAAAGAACATCAGACAATTTTTGGGAAAAATAAACTTCTACCATGACTATATACCAAGAAGTGCAATTATATTAGATCCATTACACAATTTATTACAAAAAAACGAGAAATTTGTATGGTCAGAGAAATGTGAAGAAGCATTCAATCTGATAAAAAGATATTTATGTTCGCAACCGGTCTTGGAAATATTCGACAAAGACTTACCAATCAAAATCTTTACCGATGCATCTTTGGAGGGCATTGGAGCAATATTAAAACAGACACAACTAGATGGTAAAGACAAACCGGTGGCATATTTCTCAAAAAAATTGAATGAACATCAAAAACGGAAAAAGGCTATATATTTAGAATGTCTTGCTATGAAAGAAGCTGTTAAATATTGGCAGCACTGGCTCATCGGAAAACAATTCACCATTTACTCAGATCACAAACCTCTAGAGAACATGAACATTAAATGCAGGACAGATGAAGAATTGGGTGATCTCACATACTACCTATCTCAGTATGACTTTACCGTAAAATATATACCTGGTAAAGAAAATGTAGAAGCAGACTGTTTGAGCCGAAACCCTGTATTAGAACCAGAAGATAACAGAGAGGAAACATTGAGAATAGTTAATTTAATACAAATAAAAGATATAGTTGGAGACCAAGAGAAAAATGAAACAATAAGAGAAAAGAAACAAAATTGAATACTAAAAAATAATATCTATTATAAAAAAATAAAGAAACAGGAAAAGATTATCCTCTCAGAAGAATTTAGTAAAAAACTTATAAAAAAGGTGCATGAAGATTTATGCCATATTGGGATCAGACAACTGCAGAAAAAAATAAGTTCAATATATACGGCTATAAACCTAACAAAAAATATCATAAATATTTGTAAAACATGTGAAATATGCATAAAAAATAAATCAAGATGTCAAAAAAAAATTGGATTAATGTCACAACTGGGACCAGCTACCAAACCATTTGAAATAATGTCAATGGATACTATTGGTGGATTTGGAGGATCTAGGTCTACAAAGAAATATCTACACCTTTTAGTAGATCACTACACAAGATATGCATTTATTGCGACTTCGAAAACCCAGAATGCATGTGACTTTATAAATTTAACAAAGAAAGTACTAGAGACAGATGAGATTGGAATTATCCTGACAGATCAATATCCGGGCATAAATTCAAGAGAATTTAAACAATTTTTGCAGGAAAATAATATTAAACTAATTTTTACAGCCGTGAATACACCATTCTCGAACGGCTTGAATGAAAGATTAAACCAAACAATAGTAAATAAAATAAGGTGTAAAATGAATGAGAAAAATAATAAGAGAACATGGACAACACTGGCAAGAGAATGTATACAAAAATATAATGAAACAGAACACTCCGTTACAGGTTTTGCACCAAAATATTTACTGGATGGTACAAATGTCAGTATTCTACCAAATGAATTCAAAACGATGGAAAAGGAAGACAAGTGGATTGCTGATAGAAGATTGGCATTAGAGAATACAATAAAATCTCATGAGTATAACAAGAAAATATTTGATAGAAATAGAAAAATGCAAGAATTTAATGTAGGAGACAGTGTATATGTAGAAAATGGAAATAGACTGAATAGAAAGAAATTAGACGATTTAAAAATAGGCCCTTTCAAGATAATAGAGAAAATATCGAATTCCATTTATAGGATTGATACAGGCAACAGAAAAACAGAATCAACATTATTTCATATAACAAAATTGCAACCTGTCATAACAGAGGCTGAAGAAGATGAAGGAGATGATAATGAATATGAAGATGACTTATAAGTACATTTTACAGATATATTGCTTAGAATTTTCGCTCTTAGGGGGGGAGATGTAATGAAATGAGTGACATTTCATTCATTTGAATTTGCCGCGCTTCGCGTATCAGCTGTCTGGCGCGTATCTATGATATAGTGATTAGTGATCTGTGTTTATGATTTAAAAATGGCGTGTGACGCGCAGATTGTTTTGTGCATTTTATTGTTATAAAAACTTATAGAAAGAATGTGATTGAGGACTCGAGATATAGTGAACTTTAAATGTCGTTTCTTTGTTATTTCAGGTGAGATAGAAGTGTAATTGTCGTAACTTGATAATAACTTGATGATTGAAAAGACTTGTTAAATAAAACAAAACTTTGTTATTTCAGAGAAACAATTTGTGGTTTGCTTTTGGAGATCCTCAATGTCTTATATGTATACAAAAATATAATGAAACAGAACACTCCGTTACAGGTTTTGCACCAAAATATTTACTGGATGGTACAAATGTCAGTATTCTACCAAATGAATTCAAAACAATGGAAAAGGAAGACAAGTGGATTGCTGATAGAAGATTGGCATTAGAGAATACAATAAAATCTCATGAGTACAACAAGAAAATATTTGATAGAAATAGAAAAATGCAAGAATTTAATGTAGGAGACAGTGTATATGTAGAAAATGGAAATAGACTGAATAGAAAGAAATTAGACGAATTAAAAATAGGCCCTTTCAAGATAATAGAAAAAATATCGAATTCCATTTATAGGATTGATACAGGCAACAGAAAAACAGAATCAACATTATTTCATATAACAAAATTGCAACCTGTCATAACAGAGGCTGAAGAAGATGAAGGAGATGATAATGAATATGAAGATGACTTATAAGTACATTTTACAGATATATTGCTTAGAATTTTCGCTCTTAGGGGGGGAGATGTAATGAAATGAGTGACATTTCATTCATTTGAATTTGCCGCGCTTCGCGTATCTATAGACTTATTATATATATTATAGCTGCTATGTCCAGCATCAAACGAATTTTATCATCGACACGATACCCGCGAGCTACAACAAGATTTCTTAAAATCACACACAACTTCAAAAAGCCTATTAAAGAAGCATGAAAACGTAGCAGGAATCAAACGCATAGTAAAAGACAAGACTTGGAAAAAATTAAATAAAGAGACACTCCAAGGACCCCTCAGACAACCAGGGCAAGAAATAAAACCACTTCAGCAAATGAGATGCCTAAGAAGAGCTGAGAAAATACTCGTTATGACTTTGAAGATACAAAATGACCTCTTCAAAACGAAGATTCAAAATCTAAAAGACAATAAATCATCGCTCAAAGCATCTCGATTAAGAAGGCCAACGTATATGATAAAAAACGTGACGCGCTTGATATACGTTGAAAATATAACGATCCCATACATGAGACCGATAGACGGAAAGCATAAGTCTAACCTTTTGATCGTCCAACACGACTACAAACACTGCAATGACATCAACTACAAGATGGAAATGACCAAGCTATGCCTACAATGGAAAACCACACATAAACCTCGCACAAGATGGAAACATACACAGACAAGAAACAGGTTTAACACCAGACGACATGAAACAATCTTTTTCCTCATAATTTGGTGCTTCATACTTATTCGCACGGGGGGGAGACTGTTAAAGATTGTTTTAACATCGATCCTAGGAACCTCAGGATTAAATGCACAATTATTTGACGGGGGTAAAAACACTGGCTCTTATTTTATAGCCAATTGGACTTATTATTAAGACCAAGTTGATAGTGATTAATATGTTAAATACCGAGTAAATTAGTAATTTGCCTTAAGTTAGCTATATTTATTGAAACTTGTTAATCGTGTAAATAATTAAACAATGCCTTATTTGATTTACTTAGTTATGATTTAGCGTACTTACCTATAATAAGTATTTAACCCGGCGAGCGTAAGGTTGGGTGTGGTACACCCAGACCTAGAAAAATCGATCAATATTTTAAAAGCGAATTGTTATTACGCTTCGCGCGCCTGAGTAGCTGCGCGGGTGAAGGTACGGAAGCGTCGACTGCCACTGATTCAGTCGCTGACCACCCCCCCAATGGTGTAGACGAGGGTGAAGTTGTCAGCGGGTGCGTCAGACCCAGCTTACGCTACTTGTATCATATTTTAAAAAACACATTTTATTTGTTTTTATTATTTTGCATTGTTTTTTTTGCTTTTTGTTAGGATAAAGATCTAGAATGTCTTACGAAGACTATCAAAACCGATTACTACGGCTTTTCGAAGAACTTGAAGACAGTTCTACTGACGAATCTGGTTGAGATCAAAATATTGATATTGTTAGTGAAAGAAGCTTTGAAAGTGAGACAGAGCAAGAGTTGGACGACGAGGAACAGCCTGTAGGATTAGAAGAGAATGATAGCGAAGGTAATAGTAGCTATTTGTTGGGATAAAATGGAACGAAATGGTTCACAGTACCGAACAGGTCTAATGTACGTACCAGGTCGGAAAAAATTGTAAGAGTTAGGCAAGGCATGAGACCTGTTAGACAAAATGCCAAAACAGCTAGTGAGGGTTGGAACCTATTTGTTACTAATGATATTTTACAAGAAATTGTGATTCACAAGAACAAGTATCAGGCAAGAGACATGCCAAAATACAAACAAAGAAATTTATTATGGCTGAAATCAACTTCGTAGAAAAACCCAAAATTAAGTGGGTGAATCCTCAGAAGAACCACCACTAAAAGTAGCTAGATCTATAAAGAGATGTAAAATATGTCCTGCAAAAAAAGACCACAAGACTAAATACGTTTGTTACCAGTGCGGCCGTTATCTATGTATGGAACATGCCATTTTCGTCTATGAAAATTGCACAAGATCTCAAGATGAATGAGTATTTTTTATTAGTTGTATAATCCAGTAAAAGTATTTTTTTTTTGTTTTTATATTTAGTTTATTAGAAGAAAAAATACTTTATGTTGTTTTTACTTTAATATTTAAAAAAAAAGTGATTAACATGTGCCTTCACTAAAAGATGTTAGTTCTAATTTTTAAGTTTTTTTAATTTCATAAATAAATAACAATAAGGAATAGTTTTTTTTATTTCACCCTTAAATTAGTTCAAAAAAGAAGTAAATATTAGTTTAGTATTCAATAAAATAAATATTAATAATAAAAGTGTATTAAAACCACACAATCACTATCTGGGTGTGCCACACCCACCTAGCGCTTTGTGTTACATATTCTAACCTGGCGCTCGCAGGGTTAAGTTAAGATGTACCTACGTTGAGATTAATAAATCTTTCAAATGCTGTCTGTTTTATTACCTATAGTTAAGATATACTGTAATATTTGATATTTCTAACGTTATTAGATGTGTATTTTAAGCTATAGACTATAGTACTTATCTTTGGGAAAATTACTACCCTAAACTGTGTAAATAACTATTGATTTCGTACTTAATTATAGCCTATAGGTAGCAATAATGTATGCATATATTATTTGCATTTATTACTTGTATTAATCATTTAATTACGAAAGATACCAATATTCATAGTAAATCAGCACAGAAATCATGTACATTAAAGTATTGCATATCGCGGGTGTACAACCCCTCTCGCTTACACACATAAGTGTGTCCTTGTTAAACTAACTTATGATCCGTTTCACTTTACTTGTATACCTGTCTCTTACTAGTAACACCCACATTTGTTATCCTTATCTAATACATAAGTGCGCCTATTGTTATCTTTGTCACTCACTGATTTTATCTATTCAATAAAGAATGCGAGACTGCGACTACTCAGGTAGACAATAAATACCCACAAAATTCAGCCAGCAGACACACTTCACATCGAGGCTCCTCAGAGGTCGCATCTCTGCGGTATAATAAGACCCTGTGTTTTATTTTTACCGTCTACAACCTGCGTGCTCTCCCTGCACGTTCCTCTCTGTGGCGGCCTTACCAAAATCCGCCACAGTATAACTTATGTATTTTTTTTTGTAACAATCTGTTGTGTGTACTAAATATAAATAAAAAAAAAAAAAAGATAAAATAAAAGGAAAATCTATTTCAATTACAGACACTCCAAATACTGAAGACCCATCTGTATCGCAGGATTTTATCGAGAGTTCTCAAGATTCAGATGTTACGATATCTGTTAAAGCTTCCAAACCAATTGCAAACAAAGAAGTTGTTATGGTATTGAAGCCCTTAGATCTTACTACTGAGGCCGAAACACTAAATTTAACAGTGGTAAACATAGATTTAATGAATAAGGAAGATAATAGCGATATTGAACTGCCCTGCAATAAGACCAATTTGAATAACCTAACCGAGGAAATGGACACTCAGCCAATAAACAATGCTGTAATTGATTTAGGTGTCGCAGGAGATCCTCCAACTAATTTTGAGGAAATCACGAACGACTCACCAGACACAGAAAATATAGCTGAGGTCGATACGCAGCCTGTGGACCCTGACATGTTCTTAGATTTTGAGGAAATCACGAACGACTCACCAGACACAGAAAATATAGCTGAGGTCGATACGCAGCCTGTGGACCCTGACATGTTCTTAGATTTTGAGGAAATCACGAACGACTCACCAGACACAGAAAATATAGCTGAGGTCGATACGCAGCCTGTGGACCCTGACATGTTCTTAGATTTTGAGGAAATCACGAACGACTCACCAGACACAGAAAATATAGCTGAGGTCGATACGCAGCCTGTGGACCCTGACATGTTCTTAGATTTTGAGGAAATCACGAACGACTCACCAGACACAGAAAATATAGCTGAGGTCGATACGCAGCCTGTGGACCCTGACATGTTCTTAGATTTTGAGGAAATCACGAACGACTCACCAGACACAGAAAATATAGCTGAGGTCGATACGCAGCCTGTGGACCCTGACATGTTCTTAGATTTTGAGGAAATCACGAACGACTCACCAGACACAGAAAATATAGCTGAGGTCGATACGCAGCCTGTGGACCCTGACATGTTCTTAGATTTTGAGGAAATCACGAACGACTCACCAGACACAGAAAATATAGCTGAGGTCGATACGCAGCCTGTGGACCCTGACATGTTCTTAGAAACGGATTTTCATAGAGAAAACTCGTCAGCTAGACGTAATTTGAGAACTTTGTACAGTAGTGATGAGAATTCTGATGACACGGAGGACAGCGGAATGTTTTTAAAATTCAAAAGAACTTTGCCCAGCACTGACTGTAGTCCTGCGGGGCCTATTTTAAAAAGGAAATTTATCGACCTCACAGACGAAACCACCGCGTCACCGGCGAGTAAGGTGAGTACAACAACACCTACATGCCAGACATACACACATGATGATACAGATATTATAAAATAAAAATAAAATAAAATAAAAAGCCTTTATTCTGATACGCTACATAATATTGTAATAATTTAACATTCTGTACATACAGATACAGATATTACACATCTCAAAATATACCAAATTCCGAGTCTCTTCTTATCTAAAATAGTCGCTTGAAAAAACTTTAGTTGTCATTGAGTCGATAAAAGCCCAATACACATCCTTATATGTAGCAGGACTGATTAATTTGTTTTGCTACTATCCGCTTCTTGAAAGGATTCTGTATGGTGCAATATGCAGGAACACCATCCACATGAAACACCACACACAATTTTCTATCACTTTCTTCGACGCACGTTTCGTCCCGACACCGGGACATCCTCAGGAGATGTTGACTTCACAATGCGAAATCGTAGAGTGACTGTCGTGTCAGCGACGCGTTCTTATATACCCTTTCTACTGACTCACACTAACGTTCGCCCCACCCACTTCGGCTGGATTCATACCCCCCGAAAACAAACGAAGCAGTGGCGAAGTTGATACGTTAATTTGTTCATTAAGTAATTGAAATTGATTATTATTGCTATGTTTTATTATTTCTAATTGTTCCAGCATGCTCAGACGAAGCCCTTTATCACAAGTATGTAGGATTTTATATGAATGATCGTTTGATAATTGGTGTCCACTGTCTAGAAGGTGCTTTGCGAAATGAGACTTTTGGGGTTGGTTGTTTCTAACTGCAGCTATATGTTCTTTGTAGCGTGTATCAAATTTACGACCTGTTTGACCAATATATACACCATTACATTCTGAACATTCGAGTTTATAAATTCCCGATTTTTGTTTATTGTTTAATTTATCTTTACCATTACATATATTTTTCAATGTATTATTTGTTCTAAAAGCAACATGGATATCATGTTTTTTAAGTGTCCTAGCAATTTGCTTTGATACTGGTCCAAAGTAAGTTAGACTCGATTTGTATTTATCTATTTTGGCAGGAGATGATGAATATAGATCCTTCCTGATCTGCAGCAATTGTTGTTTCCTAATTATATTATTTATTATATTGGTGCTGTATCCATTTGCCTCTGCCATGTGGTAAATTATTTTTAATTCTTTAAAATAGAAAACTATTTTTAACAAGTAATGCGGGAAATGCTGCTGACATTCAATCGATCTTCGTTTTGCAGAAAAGGGCTGTCAGGGCTATATACAAACTAAAGTCTAGAGAATCTCTCCGTGACAAATTTAAGGAGATTGGTATCCTTACAGTAGCTTCACAGTACATATACAGTAATGTTATATTTGTTCATCAAAATATTAATACTTATAAGCGAAGAATTGACATAAGTCATAGACCAATCAGACACGGAGGGCATAAACTGGTTGAATTATCACACCGCTTGCGCAGAGTACAAAAATCCTTTGTGGGGTTGAGTATACGCTTTTATAACGTGATCCCGAAGGCAGTTTTGGACCTACCTATACATAGGTTCAAACAAACTGTCAAAAATCATCTTCTAAGTAAGGGTTACTATACAATAAATGAATTTTTAAATGACAAAGACCCTTGGATCTAAGTGTATATTCCGTCTGCTCACAAGATGCTTATTATAATGTGATTATTGTTTAAAACAAAATTGTAAAAAATATTATTTTTAAAAAAAGCAAGTACCGAGTTTCTTGCCCGTTCTTCTCGGTGCAGTGCTACTTTCCGAACGAGGCGGTAGAGTCTTAACGTTTCGCAAGAGCCTCTAAGTTAGGCCTATGTGAAAGAATAAAAT
This sequence comes from Coenonympha glycerion, assembly GCA_963855885.1. Classification (NCBI taxonomy): domain Eukaryota; kingdom Metazoa; phylum Arthropoda; class Insecta; order Lepidoptera; family Nymphalidae; genus Coenonympha; species Coenonympha glycerion. Next base: position 302,330 of record OY979649.1, on the reverse strand, counting down.
TTTTGAATTTGAATTTGAATTTATGCTGTCTGTCGCGTGCCTGTGATATAGTGATTGGTGATCTGTGTCTATGATTTAATGGCGTGTGACGCTCGGATTGTTTTGTGCATTTTATCGTTATAATAACTTGTAGAAGAATGTGATTGAGGACTCGATATATAGTGAACTTTAAATGTCGTTTCTTTGTAATTTCAGAGAAACAATTTGTGGTTTGTTTTGGAGATCCTAGATACCTTATATATATTTTTTTAAATACAAATAAAGTTATACAACACTATACTCGAAAAGGTAAAATGTATCTTTTAGAGTAGATAATATCGTGGTAGACTCAAATTACCATCCCCGCACCCAATTTTCAGTACACAAATGTTGTATTAAAACTCTCTCTCAAAAGTACATTTCACTCCGAAACTACGAATAGCTCTTCAATTAAAACAACAATTGGCCGAAATGCGGACCCTTTCGACCAATAACTGCGTTCCCTCAACTCCGGGGGAGTCCCCTTGTCCTATTTATTACCTTGTTAATAAGGTCCGAGGTAATTAAAATAGACATTTTCAACTTAATGCGACATGGATGTTACTGGCCCTAAAGCATGACTTTTAGTTCAATAGGCAGAAGTTGGAATTAAATGGGCATTTCTACGTATTTATACTAGCAAGTATAGAAATTTCCATTTCGATATTGATTTTTATTTACTTTTTTTTGTTTAAGGCTAAAATGTACACAAATCAACTAACTAACAGGTCTAAATTCCAAATGAGATAATTTAAACTCTACAAAGGTTGTCTCTATGATATCTTGTATGCATAGATTTATAATACTCAGGTCGTCGCTCGCGAGACCTCTATGCTTGTATGTTTATACTGATATTTTATGTAAGGTAATGGTGATATGATAAAATAGCATGATTTTCGTACGAAAACAATAATTCCAAAACAATTCCGACAAAGTACATAATTAATATTATCTTTATTTTTAATTAACCTACTTGTAATTGTTATTGTAAAAAAATTATCGATTATTTTTGGTTTTTTTAACTGTAGTTGGTTATTATCCTTAATTAAAACACAGTTTGTACAAACTCTTAATTTACACCGGCAAATAAAATGGTGTGAAAGAGAAAAACTTGGGCGAAATAAAGGAAATTTCGGGGAATTATTATATAAAAGGAGGAGTTTTAATACTCTGTAATTCAGGAGGCGCAGACCTCAGAGGTCGAATGTTGTTCCTAATGTGTTCGGAGGGTCCGCAGTAATCAAATTACGTGCGCGGTCCGTTTGAAGAATATTAAAACCATGTTGGCGACCCTTTTGGGGTTATGGGGGTTTGTAAATAATACGAGGTGCTCGCTAATTGCCGAAATTGATTTCAAAGTATCGAATAATTACGTAAAATATCTGGATGACCGAGCTTCGCTCGGTAGTTTAACGGCGTAGAAGCCGTATTTAAGCGATCTTTAGTGAAGTTTTGTTTAAAAACTATAAAGACAATTACTTTTATATTAATACGTCATGTATTTTGGGTCTTTAATCTAAAATCTTTGAGAAGCAGAAACACGATTGGATAAAATTTTCTCGATAGAAAGTTCTCCCAAAAGTTGCTCCAAAATCTCAGTTTTTCTTCTTTTTTTTCGAAACTACAATGGGTGTAATTGTAGTTTTTGTTTTAATGTGTCGGTAATAATAATATCTAAAAACGTTGAGAAACATATTTTTGATAACTGGCTTAGTTTTAGAGAAATTAGGTAAAAGGTCGTTTTTCTGTTATATTCTTCCGCGACGCTGCATGTCATACCCATCAACTTATCCGTGAGAGTGACAAAGACAAAAATAAATTCAATAATTCCCCTTAACTACTGGCCAATAGATGGCAGCAGGAGTCAAATTCATTTTTTGGATAAAATCGACATTTTCTAAATATGAATCCTAGCTAGATCGATTTATCGCCCCCAAAACCCCCTATACACTAATTTCGTGAAAATCGTTCGAGCCGTTTCCGAGATCCAGATTATATAGAAATATATATTTATATATATATATATATATTTCAAGAATTGCTCGTTTAAAGGTATAGGATACATTTTGTTACGACAGTCGGTTTATAAGGGAAATACATTTTATGACTGACAGACTAATAACTTAGTCTATCAATATTCAAAATCTCTGAATTTTCGTCGGTAAAATTTTATTCACTAGATATAAATAAAATTGTCTAAAATTATTGAAATCAGTGAAAACTAAAAAATACTGCGGAGCTCGGTCATAAAACTTATTTTATTATTTTAAAAACACTTGCCTACGGCTCGGGGGACATCTCTGATTGAATTGTTTTGATACCTACATTTTTTATACTTTACTGTAGCGTATTTTCTAAAATCCGTTATAAATTTAGATATATTCAAAAAAAAGCTGAGTGAAAAAGTGATGCTACTCCTGGGTTCTGTAGACACAAAAAATCTTCTTCATAATCATAGAAAACCCCCGGATTAGGTTTCCAAAGGGGTTTGAGGTGGAGGGGAACAGACTGGGTACTGACAGACAAACGGATAACAATGTTAATAAATATCAGTTACGATGAGTCGCAGCAACGCTTTGAAGAGAAGGGGACGTATTCGTTAGCTTTAAACATTCAAGTGTGGTACAAGTGGCGTGAAGATACATCGCTAATTTACCGGTGCCAAAAATGCTTGTTTTATCACCAGCAGTAAGGCCACGATGTAGTTCGCTCAGTTGCCACCAATAGAATTTTGACAGATGGCGCTACTGTTTGCTTGTACGAAAAAGGTTTACGTAAATTGTTCGGATGGCCATATCCTAGGTTTCTTATCGGTGGATCCGGACCTCAAACTTACAGAGGTTACGGTAACGAGTTTAATTTTTTCCAATCTCAAAAATGCCCCACGTTTCACTTCAAAATGATATTATGTATATCTCAATCTACGATGCCGCGCCCTACTTTGACGAGCTCCATACAAATCGAATGAAACAAGAGATTTTGACAGAATGGGGCGTGTCTTCGTTGATTGAAATGTCTATGTTATAACAAACGCCATCATTTATAGCCTTTGCCAAAACACAATTCCTAAAGTAATGGGTAAAACTTGCGAGTTGAGTTGTTCGACAAAAGAACCGAACACGTCTTCATGACGATCGATAACAAAGTTACTCGCAGGAGGGAAATGGGACACTTGTAGTCGCTAATGCCTGCTCCCGGCTGTGGAGTAGGAAGGAAGTTATTCAAATTAATCAAGTGCACATGAGACGAAAATAATGTGTGTAACACAGAATTTTTCATCTCATTTTACCGAAGAATTTGGCAGTGAGTTTAATGTAACTTAATGTCAACGGCTTAGTGATGAAGGAAAACATGGTGAGAAAACCAGCACGCCTGAGAGGTCACAGAGGTGTGTGAATCCCACAAACACGTACGCCATAGCATGGTTGGCATCCTGAGAGAAGACTCGTGCCCGCTAGAAAAATACACAATTTGGCTGTTTACTAAAATCAAACTTTTGAAAATTAGCAACCTAACAAATAAAATGGTGAAAAACTGATTGAATCGACCAAATAACGAAAAAAATATAAGCATTTTAACTTTCAAAGCCGTGGTACAATCTTATTTTCAATGCATGTCAGTATTTCTATCCGACTTTACAATAAATCTAAATACATGATTTTAGGAACGGTTAAAATGACAAAAATGATCGTAAGTCTGGATCCGCAAGTCAGAATAGAGAGCAATCCAGTAGAAAGAGTTTCTGAGGCTAAGAATTTGGGGGTAATTTTCGACTCAAGCTTACATTTTGAATCACACATTACAAATATTGCCAGAAACTGCTTTTACAGGTTAAAAGTACTGTACAAGATAAGATCTTACTTGAGTGAAGAAGTTCGAATACGGCTATGTGATTCATTGATTTTATCTAAGCTGAATTATGCGGACACAGCTTATGGGCCGTGTTTGCTGGAAAGAACCAAGAAATTAACTCAGAGGGTCCAGAACGCTTGCGCTCGGTACTGTTTTTCTATTGCTCCTCGTTCACATATAAGTCCTTATCTTAATCAGGCAAACTTACTAAATATGTCATCCCGGAGAAACTTGCATCTGGCTACACTGTTATTTGGCGTTATCTCTACTGGTAAGCCGGAATATCTCTTTACGAAAATTAAGTGGGCAAGACAGCACAGTAGATTTCCACCAAGAGGTCTGGCGTGTCAATTGGCTGTGCCAAGACACAGCACCGCCGCATTCCGAGGCAGTTTTAGGCTTGCTTTTTCCAGGATTTGGAATGTGATTCCGCCACCAGTGCAAAACCTTAAATCAGTATTCGCCTTTAAAGGTAAACTCAAAAAGATTTTATTAGACAAGCAAAAACTGGGTTAAAAAAAAAAAAATCACTCACTTCACTTATGTTTAATTCACATCGCGATTCACTCAAATACCTGGAAGGGCAACACAAGTAGGTCGTAAGGTGTTTCTGTTGTCTATAAAATCTACTTTATCCATTTGTTATCTATTATTAATCCAACGTGCAATTTATGTTAAATTTGTTAAAAATAAAACCATAGAGTTAAGTACTAACACAGGTCACAGACTCCTAATCTAAAACCACAGCACAGATAGTAAATAGTAAGCAACACTGCCAAACTTCATAGAAATGCCTCGGAAGTCAGGTGGAATGACAATAATTTTATTTATAAATTAATATTAAATTTATTTTGATGCATATTTAAATTTATAATAATTGTCGTAGCCATAGCATTTAACATGTTCCTTTTTGTCATCGATCTATAATATTTTTGTTGACCAGCGAAGTCAAATCGACGGGCAGCCCGGGCCGGTCCGGGACGTCGAGGTTTTTTAGGGGCCGGCTGAAAATCAGCGCTGTTATGGTGTATCTACACCATCTCGGCATTATGCTGAGTCGTTGCCCCTTTTTGGGTTTTCTGGTCACAGTTTTCTTTAGTTTTAGTACTCTCTTGACTGTAATTTTGTTTTTCTGTGTCCATCTTCTAACCCAAATAAAGTTTATTATTATTATTATTATAAAGCAAGTAAGTATACAAAAGTTATAATAGTATAGATAACTAGATCTATCTATTTCTTGAGTCTCTAAGTGCAGTGTCAACAGAAGTTCCTGTAGAAGCGACTCAACTCGACGCGTTCCCGCGGGACCCTCTTTGCAACTATTGCTGGAAGAGATTTGCGCTCACTTTGCTACCTCCGCCCAGACTGTTAATATCTTATTAATGCACTCAAAACTCTTTATCCATACTTATTAAGTAGTTGTTCCCAGCGGCTCGGCCCGTATGCAACAATTTTGGTTTTTACATAATATTATTATCGTTATAATGAGTCTTATATAGCTTTTTTTTATAATAGGTCTACGTCTATCCAACGCAAAAATATTTTTTCAATTCGGACTAGTCGTTTTTGAGATAAGGGCGTTCAAACAAACAAACAAACATACACACAGAATCAAACAAACTCATCAACTTTATTGTATAAGGTATAGATTTGGGCCATGTTATGGTTTAATTCAATAATAATAGACATATACTCTGGACGGGGCAGACGATGTGAAAAAGGTCGCCAGTTTATGCTTGCCAGCCAAAAATTCATGTTTTGCCACTAACAGTAAGGCCACGCTGTAGTTTGCTCAACAACCTACAGAATTTTGACAAAAGGCGCTACTGTTTGCTTGTATACGAAAAAGGTTTACTCTACGATTTCGCATTGTGAAGTCAACATCTCCTGAGGATGTCCCGGTGACGGGACGAAACGTGAGTCAAACAAAGCGTTGGGAAATTGTGTGTGGTGTTTCATGTGGGCAGTGTTCCTGCATTTTGTACCATACAGAATGTTTTCATGAAGCGGATTATAGCAAAAACAAATAATCTGTCCTACTATTAACGTAGGTTAAGGATGCCCATATCCTCAGGTTCTTATCGGTGGATTCAACACAAAAATGGTTCTATATAGTGTCATTGTCCTGTCGTAGTGGTAATTCCAGAAATCATACAACTTTGTCGCTGGAATTGGTGGCCTTTGTAGACCCCACGCCACTCTGCTCCACAAACATACGTACCCACTTATAAACACGTTGAGTGAAAAGCATTTATTGTGTAGGAGGAGATGCTATGATACCGGACCACTTGGTCATAGGAAATACAAAACCATAACGGAGTTTTATTTTGATAGTAATTCGAGAAATTATATGGTTACAAATCTGCTGCTTGGATTAGTTGCCATTGACTACATGAAAAGGTAACCGATAACAATATGTAATGTATGTATGTACGACAACAATATACAGGTGAGTGAAAACTGAAAAGTATCTACTGCATAATAGTAGATGCTACGGTACTGGACCACTGGGTCGTAGTAAAACCAAGCTATGGTACTTGTGAGTTTAACGGTTTGCAGTGGAAATTCAATAAATCATATTTTAGAAATTCAGTCGCTTAGAAATTTTTCTCTACAAAATTGTAAATTCCTCAGCCTAGTAGAATGTAAAGAAACATACAGTTATTACACTGCTGCGTTTAACCTTACGCGTTTACTTTACTTGAGTTTTTAAATACGTGGTTTACTACTGAAGAGGGCATTAAACTTTTGTGGTTCCTTAAAAATAATCAAGGTATCCTAACTGAATCACTATTTTTTGTCGTAACTGTAATATTAAAGTCTCCCGGGCAGACCGTGACGTCTCCTTGGATGCTGTCTGAAAATCAGCGCTACAGCTGGTAATCACTACAGTATCATGCTGAGGCAGTAGCCTTTTCAGCAAAACACATTTTAAGTAGTCTTAAATTTATTTTTTTAATATAGTTTGAACAATTGTGTCTGTTCTGTATAATATCTATCTGTATAATATCTTTGTAATGTGTTAAAAGCTGAATAAATGATTATTTATTTATTTGTAATAAGTAGACAGTTCCCTCTACAGGGTAAAATATGTGGAATATCCTCTTTTTCTTAAAGGCACATTTAAATCAAGAGTAAACAGGCATTTTCTAGGTAAGTACCTGAGCATGTATCGTCATTTTAATAGGAGTTTATAATGTTAAATGAAGTCTTCAACTACCCGCGTGGCTCGATGCCCCTCACAGGCAGCACTCGCTTGCCAGTGAAATGTTATTTCAGCGACATTATGTTATCTCTTTGTGTTATGAGTGTGACGCTAGTTGTTGTGAGTGTGTTTCTAGATTGGGGCGGAACATGGGTTCGCTTTTAATTTTTACTGCGAGTTAAATAATGTTTTCCACATTTGAATTCCTGCAGGAACCTGTAAGATAAAAGCCTATGTGATAATTTAACTTGTAATTGTATTTATTTTCATACACAGCTTATCTTTTTATTAGTAAACATCTAAACGTATAAAAATACAAACACACACTTTCACATTTATTCTAATTTATAGGATTTGCGTATCACATTGTTTATATTATTCCGATACTGCTCGACCGATTTTGCTCGATCGATTTTAATGATTTTTTTTGTCTACACTAGACAACTCTATTTACTAACTTGTAAGCTATTTTTTATACTCCTTAATTACGAAACAATAAAACAACGTTTACTCAGTCAGCTGGTATTATAATACAACTAGCTGACCCAGCAAACGTTGTTTTTCCATTAGAGATATAAAAACATATCTTACGAACTACTCTCGGACCTACCGAATATACACAGTAATTTTCATAACAATCGGTCGAGCCGTTTCAGAGGAGTTTGGTAAGAAAAATTGAGACGAGAATTTTATATTATATTAGGAGATATATTAGATAAGATTAGATTAGATTAGATTAGATTAGATAGGATGTGCTTCATTGGACACACATATTGATTTAAGGCCGCTGTCTCTCACACTACACAGCTCATCCTATCACTTCGGGCGAAGTGAAAAATTCACACATCTTCCGCTATACACACACACGCTACACAACACAACACAACAGCGGGGACACCAAACTCGTTTGCGGGAGTTTATTTAAAACAAATCCACAGCGTCAGGCTTACTAAAAATACTTGCACAGATTTTATCTCCTGTCGAAAAATTCCCAAAAATATCGTGGGATGTTATAAATGTGAAAGTTTGTTAGTTGGATGATTTGTTTTCAATCGTGCTGCAACTACGTAACTGGTTTGGATGAAATTAGAAACTTCTATATTTTATGACTTGGATGAACATAATTAATAAAGGCTACATTTTGTCCCAAAAATTTATAGTTTAGCAATCTAATCTAATAAATCACCATACTATTAATGAGCATCATAACTACAGTAATATAATTATTATTGTAAATATTGAATTAATAGAATAAATATTAATGAAATTTAATTAAAATAGATAATATTTAAAGGTTGAGAATGGGAGCAGGAATGGAAAATCTACAAGTTCCTGGAGATTTGTGAAAAACCTTACCTAGCAAAACCTGGAAAAAGCTAGTTCATAATATTGCGTATGCAACGAAAAAATATATATCTGAAAATATATACGAGGAAATATATTTCTGATTTATTATGCACGGGTATCTAAAAAATAGGAGGTTAGTACAAGTTATTTTTTCATTCAAGTCTCGATTCGGTTGCGCCATACTCTGCGAGAAGTTACCGAAAACGAAATACTCTATCGAATCCTTAGCATTACTGTATTCTAGCCCAGGAACGTTGACAATAGCTGCAATACTTCACTTTATTCTTTACTTTCCAATACCCAGACTAGACGAGGTACACAGGAACACACTTCTATTTTGTTAGTGCACCTAAAGTGGCTGGGAAATAGATTTAAAAATGGAATCTATGGCTAATGAACTAAAAGGAAAATGGGTCACCATAATATTTCTTGCTTACTTTGGACCAAAACTGCTGTTTACGGTAACAATTACTGCAAGAATAAGTTAAGTGCAACCGAAGCTCACGCACCTAGCACGCACTATAGATAATAAATTGATCTGTTGTTACTATAGCCTATTTGCTATTTGGTATTTATACTTATTTTTGTTAAATGGTGATAACATAAAAAATACCCGGCTGAGTTTGTTTTGTGATTCTTCTCAGCGGCAAGGCGCGTTGGAACCCTCGTAAACTTAGTTTTAAGTCGATTTATAGTTATCACCATACATATGCAACAAATATCATATTGACGTTTTACAAGAGCCTGTACGTTAGGCCCATGTGAAATCATTCATCTTAACATTCACATTTCGGTCGCATAACTTACTCAACTTTTGTCTATCCCTTTTACTGCATTAACACTCAGATCCATATAACACGACAGGTTTGACAATTATTTAAATTTCCCCTCACTTACTATAAGAAGTGACAAAATTACCAAATTCGTGTTTACAAATTCAAATACTTTCAGTACCGTACAATGAAATGTCACTAAGCAGAGTGCCCAAACGTTGTGTGTTGTAGTTCGTGCACTCAGTTTTGAGTGCAAGTGAAATGAGTGCATCCACTGAGATGAGTGCATCCACTGAAATGAGTGCATCCACTGAGATGAGTGCAATGAGTGAAACTGTATGCAAATGGCCGCCTGACCGCCGCGCCACAACTCGACGGAATTTAAATAATTATGTTCGTGTGTTGTTAGGACAGGGCCGACATTTTAGTTGATAATGCACTGGGGTTCTGAAATTGTGCCGGATTGAATAATGTATGTCATTTCGTTGTTCCGTTTTAATTTTAGGATTTTAATGTTTTGGGAGTTAAGGCGCCATTATTTCAGCGGAATAAAAAATATGACTGAAGTTCTTTATGTATCTATTTATTAATTTTCTTGTGATTTGTCTTCTCTGAGTTCATTAAAACCAAGAAAAAATAAGATTCTTCTTGATTTTCATGTAACAAGCTTTTGCCCTTTGCTGGGTTTCATTGAATGGATTAGGTTGATTAAAACCAAGAAGAAACAAGATTATTCTTGGTTTTAATCAAGCCACTAAGCTAATATAAGCTCAAGAGACTCTACAATTGTTCTAACATCTCAAATACGGGGTAAGTTAACTCACCCCTGACGGTTCCTACACGGCATCGCGCTGGAACGTTAAATCGTTTGTCGCTGGTGCATCTTTGCCAAGTGTCGTCCGATGGTCATAATTTTTAATAATGATTAAATCGAGCGTTAGAAAACACGTCATTTCTAAATTTCCAAGTTAATGAATGCCTAATGTGGGATTGACAAACCGATAAAGTCTATGAGTATAATGTAATTTTTTAATATTTAAAAATATAATCCCATATATTAAAGTAAAGATTTATTTAAACCTGAAAACTTACCGCAATCCTAGCGTAGTCATACTTGTTACATTAATGTAAATTCTAGAGAGTCGCCTAAAATTTCACAGCGAAAATGGGAAATCTAAAAGTGTAGTGAGTCTGCTGCACTGGACTTCGAGCCACACCGCATACGAAATGTCCCGAACATACAGCCTCAAATAAATTTGCGAGTGGACTTCTCGCTTCACTATCCTTTGACAAAAAACGTTTGATAAACTACCCATTTGACAAACATCTTTTTCTACAATTCAATTGCTCATGTTTTGGGATGAATTCCTTCACGTGGATTTTATTTGTGAAATTAGCATACGGCATGCAATTTAAAAGTAATTAAAAAAAAAAAGATTTAAGCCATCGAAGTAAATTAAATTTTTCAAACTGGATAGATGTAAATGTTTTACTCGAATCTAACCTTACTTTAAGAACACCTAACTTGATTAACATTTTATAGGCAATAAATTTTGGAAAGTGTAGCAATGGGGTTAATTTTAAAGTACTACAGATTGCTAACAAAGGATTTTATTCCATACATGAAACGAGTACTCTTATGTAACTACATATTATGTAAATACATGCAAGTTGTTTATATTAAAACGAAAATTGCGTCATGAAATTGATACTTTTATACAAAGGAGTGAAAATTTAGGTGGAAAAAGAAAGCTGACATTAAAAAATAACTGGGGAATTTTGATTTACTAAATTAAGTAGTTTGACAAACGGTTTTTGTCAAGTGACAGGACACCGAACTTTTCGCCCGCAACGATTTTCGTCCGGTATCGGCAATTTATGCAATCCCAGCGATATATTTTATCAGATGAGTTATTGCTCGGCTGACTGGTCGGCGGCCGGTGGTCGGTGGTCGTTGGACGTTGGACGTTGGGCCTTATATTGAGAGCTACATTGAATGGCGGTCGGACATTTATGTTTCAGTTTGTTATTTCAACGCTCCACGTCGCTGCGACTCGCAGCACAGAATACGGAATATTATTTTGCGCAATGAATAATTCTGGCGAACAGAGATTGATCTGTCAAAATTCGAATTTGAAAATTTTGTTTGTTGAGGTTTTTTGGCGACTACGCGTCATGAAACTCAGTGTCGGCAGAATCCAAATAAAGAGAAGGATGACAAAAAAACTTATTCTCATAATGGTAGATGTCACAGCTCTCCTAAAATTGACGTAAATTCTCACTTCTCTTGGTGTAATAACATAAGGGATACATGTCGCCTGTTTCTATCTCTATCGCACGTACGGCACGCTTACCTGGCAATTAACGCTAGTAAGTTATTGCATCGCGGGCAGCGAGATATTGCGCCAACTATAATTAAAACCTTTATAGGGACAAGTTTTCATTCTGTAATGGTTAAAGCACTGAAAATTATCATCTATTTTTGCTCGTTAAAGTTTTGTCGCGTGTAATCACTAAAGTTTATCAAAATAATAGCAGTTTTTCAAAGATAATGGAAGCAAAAATAAAAAATGTCTGTTATTTCAACAGTTATTATAGTTGAAAAGTACAGAAAAAATAGATTAAAACGACAAGTAGGTAGAGTAGGTAACAGAAATAATTCTTCGCATAAAACTCTACCCGCCATAGCTCCGTCGCTGAAGGACGAAGTTTCAAAGTTGCGCAATAAAAGTTAGGGAGCTGCGACGCTATATACATACTTACACGTCGAGCACTCCCTCACGTGCGGGGGTAATGGGGGACACGAACCGCGGCGCGTCGAATGACTTACACGGTTGAGGTATTGTGCGCGATTAATTTTCAGAGAGGCAGAGTCAACGCCTTCGTGCGTTCGTTCGTTTCAGCTGACGGACGTCCATGTGCTGAACAAAGGACTCCTGCGATGATTTCCAGCGCGCACGGTCCTGCGCCACTTGTTTCCAGCGCCTTCCCGCGACTCTTTTAATGTCTGCAGTCCATCTGGTCGGAGGTCTGCCAACACTTCGCGTTCCCGTGCGGGGTCGCCCTTCCAGTACTCTGGGTCACCGACGTCCGTCGGTTCTATGAGCTATGTGGCATGCCCATTGCCACTTCAGCTTCGTGATACTTTATGCTATGTCGGTGACTCTAGTTTGTGTACCTGATTTGATCTCGTAGAGAAACTCCGAGCATAGTTTCCTCCATCGCCTTTATCCTATGTGTTATTTAGAGGCATAAAGCCGTAAAAGTCCGTTAAATGTGCAATGGTTTATTATCATCATCTCAGCCTGCAGACCTCCACTGTTGGACATAATATGCCTCCACCACAACTTTGTCCTCAGGTAAGGTAATGGGGCACAAATCCATCTTAGCTCTCCAATCGACAACCTCACCTTTATCGTATCAATTAGCAGATGATGCAATGTCGACTGATGCACAGTGTATCTATTCCTAAACTCACTAGACTTGAATAAATAGGCTCAGTATTGGCAGCAGTGAAACGGTATGACCAAGTCTAACACTGCGTCCAATGTGTGTAATATTGTAAGAAGTACATACAGTTCAGCCTAAGAACTTAACATTACGAATCTGAATTTCATCGCAAAGGGATGTGGCGTATATCTCAGAGGAAGAGTGCTCATCTACGATAGTTGGAGGACGCGGGTTCAAATCCCGTTTTGAGTGAAATTTTGATTCGTATTTACATTTGTAAGAAGTACAGTATCCTTAAGAAAACTCGTGAGAAATGCCAAAGGCACAAGGTATATGAAAACCGTAAGTGACGCAGAATCTGTGAATAACCTCTTCGTTGAAAAATCTCCATCATAATTCCATCGCTGAACGATGAAGTTTCGAAGTTGCGCAATAAAGTTACGGAACTATACGTATACACCTATAGTGTATACTCACACATAATATATGTGTAGTACATGCTCTTATGTAGGTATGTGGGTAATGGGGTTCATAAAACTGTGGTTGGACTTACATGAGCCCCAGATGATGAATCGATGTTATGATCAATACCTCATGAATAGTAATAATAATTAATTTAAAACAATAGTAAAATGCAAAGCCATTAAATCGCAATTGCTGTTATAATAAATTAGTCATGAACACAAGGTAAATCTGTAAACTTATGTACACAGGAAAAAAAACTATAGAAGGCGCAAAAACTTTTCGATAGTTTTAGATATAAAGGCCATAAAAGGCAAAAATACAAAAACCTTCCCCGTCAAAAGAAGTTTTGAAATTGGTTAAGTAAGCAGTGTATATGCAGCTTAATAAATACATTTCAGTGCCTTGTTAAGGTGCCGCAACTTAGACAAAGTGTCGCATTCCGTGTGGGAGCATTCCCCTTAACGAGCTACACAAGTCACGTGGAATTGCGCCAATTCACACCTTGCATACGCATCCGGACATGCAATCACGTTACACAATACAAAAAACTACCTTAACATTTAGGATATACAGTACAAATTCCTCTGATGAAATCCAAACGCACGTGAAATGCAATCACACAATCCTGCACAACAATGAATCTTATTACCCAGAGAATTAGGTTCTAATTTCTTCGGTGAAATACATCACCAAGCCAGAGCGGGAATGCAACGAAACACTATACAACAATGGACTTTGCGACTTAGAAAATTGGGTTGTAAATTGTTTGGCGAGGTCGTTATTGTGAATTCCTAAGGCAATTTGGCTCGCTGCGTTGACGGGAGCTCCGAAGTACAAAGGCGTGAGTGGTCTAATTTATGTGGCAGTGTGTCTTATTTTGCGTTGTGAGGGATTTTGATGGCGGCCCGCGGGAATTATGCGTTTTGGGAAGTTTTGGGGGTTTTAGGGGGTTTAAGGGGTGCAATTACTGTAATGTTAAACTTGTATGATGTTCCCCATTACCCCTTCAACGGAGAGTTATGTAGATAATCAGGCACAAAGAGTGATCGTATATTACCCTATTCTTTGAAAAATTTAGCACTGCATTTTTCTCGGTACATCCCACCCTTTTTTGGGGGAAACTGAAGAAAAGGAATCATTGCTTATAATTGTTTTTTTTGTTTATTAATAAAAGCATTTTTTTAAATTTTAAAAACGGTAGATGGTTCATAGCCTTATCTAAAGACAGTCTGAATGGCTGATTTATTTTTTAATTAAACAATAAATTAGATATTTTTTTGAATACAATGTTGGTCTTGGTAGGCTATAATTATTGTTATAATTCTTTAATAGTTACTGAAATAATCGACTTTGAGGATCGATAAAATCGCACCATAAGGATTCTATTTTTACCATCATTTGCATGAAATCCTAAAAATGGGTAAAATATGTTATAGAGGAGAGGGGCGTTTGAAATTAGAACATACGAGAAGGTCATGCAGATGAATTATTCGTAACACTAAAACAACAAATTACTTACAAATTCCGCTACAAACCGAGCAAAATAAGACAAAACGAAACAAATTATAACGCGCGCCTCTGTAGCTCCGCGTCAACGATGTTTGCCAAATTGCCTCAAGAATTCATAATAACCACCCAGCCATACGAAACACTACCCTATCACTTGCACATACGGTTGAATTTGATATCGCAGAGGTGTGTATGCACGGGGTGCGTATGCAAGGCGAGAATTGGTACAATTCGGCGTGACTTGTGCCGCCATTTAAAGCGCAATTGTCGCTGTAACGCGGCGCCATAACAATTGCACGTCTAACGCCGCGCGGGCCGCCAGCGCCGCGAGCGCTTTGTACGAATGATGTTCTAGATTAGTTAAGCTGTCGTTTTGAAGGAGACAAAGTTTTGGCTCCAAATCCCAGGCAGAGCACTGACGACCTCCGTGGCGCAGGGGACGCACGCTCGGATTCGAGTGGGAGGTCGCGGGTTCGATTCCCGCCACGGGCCACTTTTTAATTTTTAAATTTTAATTTTTTAAAAAGAATTTTATAATTTCTAAATTGGCTTAGGTCTGGTCTGGTGGGAGGCTTTGGCCGTGGCTAGTTATCACCCTACCAGCAAAGACGTACCGCCAAGCGATTTAGCGTTCCGGTACGATGCTGTGTAGAAACCGTTGTGGTGACATAACTTACCCCTTCCAAGTTAGTACGCTAATATCTTCGACTGCATCATCACTTACCATCAGGTGAGATCGCAGACAAGTACTAACTTATATAGAGTAAAAAAAAATAAAAAGAGCGATTTTTTGAACTAAAAAATTATTGAGGCGTTTTGGGCATTTTTTGATATGACCAACCATTGGATTTTTTTGGCAACCAAATTTTCGATATTGAGCGCCAGACTCTATATTATTGGAATGACAAAGAGATCTATAAAATTTTGAATACAAAAAAACACCACCTTTCCTACGTTTATGATCCATAAGTATTTTGACGGTATCAGCTTAGTGTATCGCATCCTATAATAGCGCCATTAAAGCTTAGTGTGACACGGAACGACATTAATTAAGACGCTCATTGCATGTACAGCTTCATTAGAAACACGAGCGGAGCAGTGACGTCACTTTTATGACGTCACCTTAATGACGTCACCTCATTACGCGGGGACGGCGTTCAACGGTAATATTATGCAAAACGATGCACCTACAGTCTCTTGTTTGACGTTGTCTTTTAATTAAATTAACTATAACAAGATTACTGGGCTCTTGGAGTAAGAATTTCTCGATGTATTGAAAAAATAATAAATGAAGTCGAATCTGAGTTGTTTGTGACACACACTGGCGCCACTGGCGCTGGAAAAAATGACATTGATTTCGTTAGTAAGTCAATTACAATTTTGAGTGATACTCACTAACTACCCTACTTGATGATAAGTGATGATGCAGACGATGTACTCGTATGAACTATGTAAGAGAATTAACCTTATCGACTGCTACACAGTATCTAAGTCAGTGGCTGAAACCACTCAACAGAGACATGTACCTTTACTCCTTAGTCAATTATGATTTTTCGCCCTCTATCATAGAAACCTATCAAATGCTCATACCTCATCTAAATGGAACGAAACTCGACAAATGTATGGGAAAGACATATCCAAAGACTTATCGAAGAAAATTGATATTAATAAACATTTTTGAATTCGGTTCTATATATTTCTCTCATTTATTTTGATTATTACAATTCAATGAAAATTATTTTTTACAATATTTTATTAAAGAAAACGCGTTTAAAAGAAAGAAATTGAGCCCACCATCTCCAAGCCAATGGTGGTCAAGG
Organism: Coenonympha glycerion; assembly: GCA_963855885.1. Taxonomy (NCBI): domain Eukaryota; kingdom Metazoa; phylum Arthropoda; class Insecta; order Lepidoptera; family Nymphalidae; genus Coenonympha; species Coenonympha glycerion. Next base: position 285,891 of record OY979649.1, on the reverse strand, counting down.
TTCCAGAATGAGGAACCTCCTCACAATGCGTGCCGTCTCCAGTACTACTGCCTTCTGTGAACGGCCTTAGATCCAACAGTCAAGCGAAAGCTTCTTAAAATGTTGGTCGAAGCTCTTCGCTATAAGACCGTTCCATACTATAATTATTTTTTGGGCATTAGTCATAATTATGGCTGATACTGCTGAGCCGGTGATAAATCATACAACATCAATCTTACCTATTTCGGAAGTCGAACCAAGATCCCTTATTTTAAAAACCACAGCACTAAGGCACGTGGTCAAAAAGTAGAATAAAAAGATTTATATTTTCTTAAAAAATATGTCTTCAATAATATTTTCTCGCAATACACAAGTGCTCTTAAGCGTGTTTTCATAACGAGTGATAAATTAAATTCCTCAGTCCGCCATGACACTTGCGGTGTGACGCCATTATTCGGGGATTCCCACGCCTTAGCTAACAAGTTGTGAAGTCAGTGCCTGCGGATGAAAACATATTTGTTTTCGCGTTGTGTCCTATTAGCGTTGAATATAAGTGAACAATATTTAGGTTAATTTAATTAACATGAACAACATCTTCATGAGAAATGAAAAGCTGCATACTTATTCTTTGGCAAGGAATTTTATAATCAGTTATAACCCCAGTTTTAAGGCTTACCTAGAGCTATAACTATAGGTCGTAGGTTCGGCCTCTGGGCATAAACTACTGATTGAAAGTTTTGTGCGTTTCCAACTTTAGAACTTATGGTGAGAGAAACGTCATGAAGCCAAACTACATACATGAACTTTCCATTATGTTCTTAAAATGTGTATATGAATCCTGTCTACCCGCACTTCGCCACCCTTGAGCTGAGATAGAGACACACTCTTAGTTGCAAATTATTGTGTTCATTTGCAAATTTGTAGTTGATTTTGAATTAGTAGACCAGACCAGACCCTTGGCCAGGCTGCCGACGATGATGTGACTCGCCGCTGCGGTGGCTGGCCGAGACCTGGCGGGAGCGCGGTGAATGCAAAAGTGAATCCTGTGCTTCCGCCAGCGGGTCCGTCGTGGAAACAGACAGTTTTTAGTGGAATCCTTCCGTTTTCCCTGACGGAAGGGTATGCGTTAGGCATTTTCTGTCTATAAAAAAAAAGAAGCTTATTAGCATTAAGGAATAATAGAAGTCCTAACTTTGCCGAGAATTGAATCCGGAACCGCAGCGCAAAAGAAGTCTTTAAATGGCGAAAATTAAACTTCAGCAACATTTTAGAGTTTATTCAAAGCACAAAGTTAACGTAATTAATGGCTTATAAATGACAATAAACCGCCGTTAGAACGTTAACCTATACACTTAAGCGGGGGTGCCGACATCTCCGTGTATGTGGCTCAGTTCGGCACCTAAAGAGCTTCAAGTAAGCCCCACTAATCGCCGCAGCGAGCGCACTAAGCCCCGCTGATCACTTTGCGCCCCATAAACCTCTACGCTGTACGCCCTCGTCCCACTGCCGACGGTTGGCGATATAGGAGCACAGATACTGTAAAACAGTTGAGCTAATTCTCGTACAAGGAAAAAAAGCGAGCCTACGTTTAGTTTTGACGTTAGGTAAAGGCCTTTACGTGTGTTAGGTAAACCCATGATGCATATGTTTTAAAGAGAAAGTGACTCATTGATTGACTAATTGATCTACCAACGCACAGTTAAAACAATTGTGCGGATCAGGCTGACTCCTTTCGAAGCAAAAGAGGTTCTCTATAAAACTTTTGCTTTAACAAATTTTCACCCTGGCACGGGAGTATTATCATATAATTTTGACTGGAATAAAAAGTCCTTAGAAGGATATAATAATAGGAGAGATATAATAATAATCGGAGAGTATATTATATCATAGCTTGGTCGTCAGTGGGACAAGTGCCTACTGTACAGACAGCGAAGATCCACCGCGATGTAACGCGTGTGTTTTATGGTCTTTTCGTGTGCGGTAAATGAAGTATATTGGATTTGAAATTTTTGTATTGCTGACAGGTTTAGAAAAAAAAGAGAAAGGATAGAGACCATGGATGTACTCAGCTGATTCAAATACAAACTTTGTTTTTATAGGCTACGATCTCCACATTAATAATTACAATTATTATTTTTAATTAATATCCGGATTCCTAAGGTATAAGTATGTTGTACTTCATAATGAAATCTACGAGTATATTACAGGAAATGCGCATTAAAAAGAAAGTAACTTTTTATTTGCAAAATTAAAATTCATAATGCCAATGGTTCTTAAAAAACACTAGGTACTTTTGATTGTCCTGGAATATTTTGATTTTGTTCATGAGAAAACTTGATACCACCTTTGGTCATTCTTCTTAAAAAGTAAATAACTCCGGGAAATACGTTCGCGTTATAGCGTTGAATTTTATAAAACTACTGCAAATGGAAACAAATGGAATATTAAGCTTCCATTTATACAAAAGATTAATTTCTGCGGCTGCGTTAGAAAAATGTGGAAAAATTACACTTTAATTGTGTATTTATGTCAGAGCACCAGGACTCGGGATGAATTTTTCTGTGAATGGAAAACAACAAACAAGAGAGAACGACAAATCTCATTAAAGCGATGAAGAGAAACAATCAGTATTTATTACTTTGCTATTAATAAGACAGAAATACAAGTAAAGGCGTGTAGGGAAAATAAAATAAAAACTCGACGAAGAAATAAAAAGTTACAAGCAGACATTTTTGGTGCAAAACGAAAATGTATACCTACATGACCATCGACTGCCTGGCGGTGAAAAAAATTATGGTACCTAAGAAACTAGCTATTTTAGACCTACTCTAAGACCTACCGAACATACACAGAAAATTTTATAACAATCGGTCGAGCCGTTTTGGAGGAATTTGGTAACAAAAAGGATATACGAGAATTTTATATAATAGAGAAGATTTATGGTAATTAAATTACCTGTACGAATATCTCAGTGGGCAAGTCCGACTTAAACGTGTCCGATACTTTTTGTTATTTATTTGAAATGCCTTTATCCTTAGCATTGATGGACCAAAGAAACGATCTAATAATCGAGCCTTTCAACAGGAAAATAACAAAATACAAGCCAGTACTGATGTTTTTATACGATTTATATAATTTATCAGATTTTCCGCGAAAATAGACGCAGAGTAAGAATACTTTTAATAGATCTCTTGTTATTAATCGTTGAAAGTTAAAATAAATTAATTGCTTTGAAGGGCTATTTTGCTGTTCGATAGTTTAAGAAATTTTTGTTTATTTTATGATACAACTTCTTAAATAGGCTTATGAATTTCCGAGAGTTAGTATATTTACGGACGGGGATTGTAAAAATGTTAAAATTAATTCATAAGCTTTAAATGTTTATAAAGATAAAACCAATATGAAAGACCTACCGTCTACACTATAAAGCTAAATAAACTTTGTTTTAACTAAAATTATTTGACCAACTACTCTCATTTGGAGTTCAAAAGGACTTTTTATTTTTCAAACAGTTGTTTCAGTTTCAGTAGTTGCATCCATGGTTCCTTGACATAAATTTCGTTATGTCAAGGAATGATGGATTTTTCCCAAAAAAAATATGCAAAATTAGTTTAATCTAGGCCATAAAAGGTATCTGCCACAGGTATCTGCATTCTTCCTACAAATATTATAACGCGAAAGTTTGTAATTATAGAGGGATGGATTTTTGATACTCTTTCACGCTGCATATGCCGGATAGTTTATAACCCGGATAGGCTACTTTTTATCTCGAAAAAATCCATCGTTCCCATTTGATTAGCGACAACAGCTGAAAAAGTAATAAATATATACAAACTTACGCCTTTATAGTATGAGAATGGTATCTTTCTTAACATAAAGAAGCTTCCATCTTCCACCTCCTAACACCCCCCCTTGGGAAATGTAATTTGTTTCAACAGTACGTATTTGATTGTTCCGCCGTCACTCGCAGATGTCCGACCGGTTGTCCGACCAGTCGCTCGAGCGGTCGCTGAACTAGTCGCCCGATTAGTCGTTCATTCCCTCGCTCCGCTGGGCGGATTGATGAAAAGCTTCAATTAGCTACGTCTTTATTGGATCGCTAATTGGTTATTAAGTTGCTATTATGATTGTGAAGAGAGGTCGGATGGATGCTTTATGAAAATCATTAGGTTCTCACTTGGGGCCTCTATTGTTTTTGGCTTTTATTATTAACGACATTACCACTGAAATCTAAAACAGCTCCTGCTCGTTATTTGCTGATGATTTAAAAATCTATAGATCAGTCAAATCTGACGACGATGTTAAGCTCATACAGGATGACTTGAATAGAATAGTTAATTGGTGCAAAGTCAATAGTATGTCCCTAAATGTTAACAAATGCTTTCACGTCAAATTTACTCGGAAAAAAAAACCACTTGTCTCCAGTTACTCGATTAATAATGTTCCTGTGCAAGAACTAATGGAAATTAAAGATTTAGGAATAACTATTGACAGAAAGTTAACCTTCAAATCACATATAAACAATGTTGTAAATAAAGCCGCGCAGCTCTTGGGATTTATCAAACGCAACACAAAGGCTTTTTCTTCTAAGACTAAAATACTGTTATTCAACGCGTTGGTAAGAAGCCACCTTGAATTCGCAAGTGTCATCTGGAATCCATCCTTTAGTGTACACTCCCAGCGCATTGAAAGCGTACAACGTGCCTTTACTCGGCACCTTGCCTTTTACGCTAGTGGTTTCTCTCACCGGCAACCCTACAATCAGAGACTGACTCATTTTAAATTGATATCTCTTCGAAATAGGCGAGAAATTCTTGATCTGTGCTATCTTTATAAAATCTTGCATAATAAAGTAAAGTGCAGCAAAATTCTTAATCGCATATCGTTGTCTGTTCCACGTAGGTATCCCCGTTGGCGCATTTTCAAAATATTCCATATTCCTTTCACGAAAACACGTCTCGGAAGTCAAGCTCCTATTGTGCGTATTTGTTGCAAATATAACGAATTATCCAAAACAATACCGGGCATTGATATATTTCACGACTCTTATACTGCTTTTAAGAAAAAACTCACCAATCATGTCTTGGCGAATTATTCGTTATTAAGGTAGTATATTAAAATTACAGTTACTTCTTTTAATCAATTATGTTCCACGGCCTTAGAAATGTTTATCTTTTATTTTTTGTATTTTTCTTGTATTCTGTTTCATTATTATTTCTGTGTAACGGTATAAATAATTAATTTTCTTAGTTATATATAGGAATTTTCTACAATTTTCTAAATTTAGTTTGCATGACATACCCTATGAATGCTATGTACACTTTTAATTGATTTACATATCAGTTAGTGTAGTGTTGTGTATGTTTTCGTGCTTAAGTCTTATATGTAAATTGTAAGTGTGCTTATTAAATAAATAAATAAAAATAAATAAAAAATTAGCTTTGTTATTATAATAACTAAAATCGAAGAATTACTGGTCTTCTTACGTTTATTTTATGGAGCCTTTGGGATCGTGTTATAAAAACGTATACTCAATCCTACAATGGATTTCTGTACTCTGCATTGATCTATAATATTACCTCTTTGGTACTCTGCGATGAAAGGTACATAATTAGATTTATTAACTAACATGGTCATAAGAACATTTCACGCTTTGATTATTTACTCTATAGATAACGCGTCACATAATAAGCGATGCGACAAAAAGTGGCCAGTATTATTGAGCGTGTGTGCGTGAGTCACGCACACACGCATAGAATAGCTATGTCTTACGTCAGCGTCATTTGCATTTGGGAGTTACCAGCTTATGTATCTATCCCTATAAAATGGGGAAAATCTGTAAAATGATTTCATAATGTTAATAAAATCATAATTATTGTAATTTCATTTGAACTTTTATTGTCTGCTACACAGCATCGTATTGAAACGCTGAAACTGCTTTGAACACGGTAAATTCTTTCGGCGTTGAGTGATGGTCTTTGCGTTAAGATAAGAATAGAAAATTTTCGAACTTTTGCAGAAAGCATAGAGAAAAAAACGTGTTCAAAATTTAACAAGTGGCCGCCATTTTGAACTTTTTTGTTATTGGACCGAAACCTTTCAAAATCGACATCTGTCTATTGCAGCAAGCATAGAGAAAGATTCTGTGATCACAATCGAATAAATTGGCCGCAATTTTGAATTTTTTTGTAACTGGACCGAATTCTTTCAAAATCGACATTTGACCCTTGCAGCAAACATAGAAAAGATTCTGTGATCACAATAGAATAAATTGGCCAAAATTTTGCACTTTTTTGTTACTGGACCGAATTATTGCAAAATCGTTATCTGACCATTGTAAACAGCATAGAAAAGGAATCTATTGCCCAATTTCAAAACTTCAAAATGGCGTCCATTTATTTTTATTTTGACATCAGTTTTCTTTTTTATGATCATAGGGTACCCCATATATAGAATTTGAAAGAATTCGGTCTATTAACAAAAAAAAAATCAAAATGGCGCCCATTAATTGTTATTTTGACATCAGTTTTCTTTTTTATGATCATAGGGAACCCCATATATCGATTTTGAAAGAATCCGGTCCATTAACAAAAAAATTCAAAATGGCGTCCATTTATTTTTATTTTGACATCAGTTTCCTTTTTTATGATCATAGGGAGCTCCATATATCGATTTTGAAAGAACTCGGTCCATTAAGGTATTGCGGCCCTGAGAAGCTGACGCTGGTTTATCGGGAGATGGCGCTTTTATGGCTATTTCAGGAAAAATAATTTTCACGTCGAAGATTGTAACCCAATTTGAACTTTATGTTATTTTGCGAGCACGTATCAATGAAATGATCATAAATCACCCATATTCTGAATTAAAAGATCTATACTTTCATCATATTGGTTCCCTAACTGTTTGCCGGCTCTAGTCACGTGACCAGAACGTATTTATACACGCTCACATGCATACCTACAGAGTCTTTGAACATGATTCTCATTTTGAATAATTTCACTATAGGCTGGATGGCGTATTTGGATACATGTCAGGTTGCAATAAATTACACTGAGTTCGAGTCTTCTCACTTTTTTTGTTTCTTTTTTTTTGTTTTACATTTTGCAAATTGTTAGAATTATTAGATTTGAGTAGGTACAAATAAAATAGAGGTGTAATTTAAGATTTACGAGTATAAATTTGTTATTCCAATACCAGTAGGGAAATAAAAACAGTTTATCATTTGTACAATTAATGTATTTATGTATAAATGAGTACAACAGGATATAAACATTTTACATTATTCATATTATGTAGTGACGGGCAGTGCAGTAGGTTTGATGCGTCTATGTTCGTGAGGTCGATGTTGATCCTCCCAATTCATCTATAACAGAAAAATGTAAAAGTATGAAGAGAAGTTACGATACGAATGACTGTCAAATGACCCAGGCAAAGGCGGGTTGCGAACAATTAGTGTTGCCAGTGCAAATTTTAAAGCGCCATGGTTTGACAAAAACTTACAGACGTGTGTTCTATAAAACTTATTTCTATGATCAGTGCTGATTAAATATTTTGGCATTACTTATATAATTACTGTTTGTCAAAAATAACTTGACTATGTATAGATAGTGGCGCCCTCATTTTCTACTCTTTTTGCAAAACAAAACTTTAGGTAGAAACCCGTGGTTAGAGTAAAAAGATGCGAGAGAAAACTAAATTTATTTTTTGAATTACCACACTTGGGTTTAGCACTGTATTAAAGAATAAAACATAATAAAACATTGGAATCAATAAAAAAAATGACCAAGTAAAATTGATCGATTCAAATATTACAATCACTAGCTAGAGGAGAGGAGACATCTCTATTCTCAGCACAGACCATGCTCGGCGCATTTTTGTATCAGTAACTGCTCGAAAGTTTTGGCGCGGTTGGCAACTTTTACCTCCAACAAAAAGGTGGTATCTAATCATTGGCACTGAATTGTGGTCGCACAGCTCGCAGAATACTCATATACTCGTAATTTAAAGTACACGTTTCATTAATTTTATTGTAATCTTTATATCCAATTGCTTTGGTACCGTGTTATTTAATCTTACCGTAAAATATTATACAGTTTTTGAATTTCGTCAAATTTCAAATCGAAATGTCACATGGTTACCGTTCCTGGTCTCTATTCGTGAAGAATTCGGCATGATTTTTACCAACTATCCTAGTGTAGTAGTAGTATAAAAGTCCTGCAATCACCAACTCGGCGTAAGAATACGGTAAGCATAATTGTACGGTAAGGTTTAGCCTAGACGCTTTTAGCCATCGCCTTTCCCCGCTTCAAGTTTATTTGGTAATAATTCATCTTTATAACTAGTGAATTTTAGTACTAAGTATAAAATGACGGAGGTGGTCACGGTTACAGATGTCACGGTCGAATTAACAGACACTACGGCGATAGGTATACCTATCCGGACGAACTTCTTAAGAAGAGTTCTACCACCATTAATTATACTGTGTTGTTGTACAAATCGTAACTCCAATTTGTAACTCTAGGAAAAGAAGAGCCTAGGAGACTAGAAGAACCTTTTTGTTGAAACATTTAGGATCTACCTGCTCATATCATAATATTTTTATCGTTAAGTTTCATAGGTCAAGTTATTTTTAGGTTAAGTATTTCCATATGTGATGTGTTGACAAATAAAGATTTTCTATTCTATTTTAAGAAGAAAAAAAAGGAAAAGAAAATATAGGCAAAACTGTATAGGAACTACAAGATGCATGAAAATATCGTTTCAATTCAAGTTACAAGCACAAAACCTTTCGTGTTCAAAATGTAAACTTCAAAAGCCGTACAAAATATCCATAAGCAATTTTGAATACGTAAAAAGCAACAACTGGATTTAGTAGTCGGGAAAGTTTCAAAGCGGTTACCAAGTTCTGTCTTCGCCGATACCGAGTTAGCGTTTGTCGAGTTGCGGCTGAAGTTCGACAGCGCACTATTATTATCAATTCTGAATGCGAGCTGATTTAAGCTTAGCATCTCGTTAAATAATTTTGCTATTTAAGACAGAGTTATTATATCATGTGCTAAGATACGTTACGTACGTACGAACTCCCGAGCGATGGTGCTTGCGCTCGACGCAGACAAACTAATCACGAAAATTAATAGCAATTAGAAGTTTTTTGAGTCTTCAAAACACGCGCGCTTGTCCCATATCTGCGTCTTTTTATATGATATATCATTGTATGTTATATTATTTATTATGATAAACTAGCTTTTGCCCGCGGCTTCGCCCGCGTGAATTTCGGGGTTTTACAAATCCCGTGGGAGTGCTGGATTTTCTAAGGAAAAAAACAGCATATGTGTTAACCTAACTTCAGAAACACCATTGGATAAAAATTTCTCCCCAAAAAGTTCTCCCAAAAATTGCTCCAAAATCTCCATTTTTCTAATTTTCATCGAAAACTACGATGGACATAATTGTAATTTTTGTTTTAATGTATCGGTAAAAAATAATTACCAAAAACGCTCAGAACGACATTTAAATAACTGGCTTAGTTTTTGATTTAATTAGGTAAAAGAACCTTTTTCTGTTATATTCATCCGCAACGCTGCATACTAACCTAACCTAACCTAACCCACCAACGTATTCATAAGAGTGAGAAGGACGAAAATAAAATCAACGTATCCGCATAAGAGTGAAATAATTTCAGAACCTTTACCTTATAGGTATCCATTTTCGCATTTATAGCATAATTACTATCACATAATCTATTGCTCAACTAAAACACATATTTTTAATAGCGAAACAGTTCTAATATCAGAAACTATACAGGAACACCTTTTTAGCATTATTAACCTGTATCCCATTGCTTAACCAAAACACACATTATAAATAGCGAAACAATTGTACTTTCAGAACCTTTATGGGTAGGTACCCATTTCCACATTTATAGCATTACTAATTACTATACCCATAGCTCAACTAAAACATAAATATTCAGTAACGAAACAGATGTTAGTTCAGAACCTATATCATATAGGTACCCGTTTTCATAGTTATAATATTATTAACCTGTATCTCATTGCTCAACTAAAACACAAAATGCTAATAGCGAAACAGTTGTAATGTCGGAACCTATAATACGGGTACCCATTTTCACATTTATAGCATTATGCATTATTTATAGCATTATATCATTATTATTTATAGCATTACTATCCCATATCCCCTTGTTCAACTAAAACACACTTGTTAAATGCGTACAGTGCTATGTTCAGAACCTACATAGTGGCCTTTTTTTACATTTAGAGTGATAATAGATTCAGTTTTTGCCCGCGGCCCCGCCCGCGTCAAATTCGCTTTTTCATGAATCCTAAGGGAAACGTCATTTTCCCGTTATCGTTCCCCATTCCAACCTTTAAACATGCATTCAAGCAAGTTCGCTTGAACAATCTATCTATAGATGTAGCTACAGATTGCTCTAGAAAATTTGGTATTTTGAGTATCCCACGAGAACTACGGATTTTTCCGGGATAAAAAGTAGCCTATGTTTTAATCCGGGTTATGAGCTACCTATGTTCCAAATTTCAGCTAAATCGGTTCAGTAGTTGAGCCGTGAAGGAGTAACAAACACACACACAAACTTTCGCCTTTATAATATTATATTAGGATTCGTGACTCGACTCACGAATCGCCATCCCTATCAGAGTAGGTAGATAAACTTTCGGCAGTTTTAATTCCATTCCAATGTACGTAGCGACTAAATTGAAACGCATGACAAGCAAAGAATAATTATTTATTTTACTTATTTTAACTATCTTAGTACCGGAAAAAGTATTTACTTACATTTATTTTTAATCGTAGTGACATATTTATGTATTGGAAATTGAGGTTTTATTTATTCGCCATTATGTAAACGATAGCACATATTCCAATGATTTTACTTTGCGTAAAATGGAACGAAATATCTCCAATAGCACAAAAAGTCAGTATTTTGAAATTTGAAGCAGCCTGGCGAAGCAGTACGTGCAACGTCGCATTTCAGGACATGCTTGTGCGCACAGCGTAGGTGCATAGCTATACTTCTCTGGCGATACGCGAAGCGGCAACATCGCTTCATTCCCATGTTTCCGCTCGGTGACGCTATCTAACGGCAGAACGCAGCGGCACCATGTAGCAGATTACAATTCTAACTAGTGTTAGACTGAGTGTGATAGATGGCGGGTAATAGTATATTTCATTACAAGTGCGGGAAGGCTGTTATTGCAAAGAGTTCCGACAAATGTCTACCCGAGACGAGGCGCAGCCGAAGGCGAGGGTTGACAGTCGGAACAAGTTGCAATGACGGTTCCGCACGTGTACTGAACGATTATTTTTAATACAGTTGCGAAAAAATGAAGCAATTTAATAAAATAATAAAAACACAATAAACTCAACTAACTTGACATTTTCTGAAAAACTATTTGCTTTTTTCTCTTCTCTCCACGCAATATTTCGTCGTATGTAGATATGTAGCGACTTTTTGACTTTTCCGGTAAAATGTTCTCCGAAGCATTTTGTGCAACAAACAACTAAACTCGCAAAGAAAATTTCTGAAAAATGGCGCCAACCGTAGAATATAAGCAGTTTTTTTTCTTCACCCATTCTGGTGATTTAAAAAAAAAAAAAAAAAAATTTGGTCATAGACTAAATAATATTCTGGTACGCAAAAGGAACTATGCCCATACAGCCAAGTCTTCAGTAGAATTTTTTTTATTGATATGAATTGAAAATGAAATTTAATGAGATGAAATGAAACCTAACCAAACTCATTCAATCAAATCTGATATTGAAACAAATTAGTAGCTTCTTTTTAGAAATATACGTATTTGCATGAATCATAAAAACTTCTATGATTTTTTTTAGTAAAAACTTCATGGTTGGTGTTTCTTTTTAATAGACATTATTTTGACATCGAACTTTTAAAGCTACAGATGTTATTAGTATTCCCCACAGGTAATAGAAAAGAAAAACAATTCTTTTTTCACGAATAAAATTCATCTAATATTTGCATGTCAATGAAAAAAATAACATGATTATACTTTTAACTCATTTTTTGAATCTACATATATAGAATAATTCATCATCACCATCAGAGGTTCGGAACACAACTTGTGAAAAGCTTTTCTATTGTAACGAAATGTTACAAAACATATTATATAATCATATTAATATTTAATTGATATATACTGTTATATCTATGTATAGTAATTATTATAAATATATTATTATTTTAATTACTGTGCAACCATTTTGATATTGAGCGAACATCCTAGTAGTCCGAAAAGACCCGAGCCCGTAGCCGTTAGCTTTGCAGAAAAAATGAGCGACGTACGCGGGCGACTCTGTGGACCGGGATGACACTTCGAACCACTTCGAGCTGCGGCCATTGGAGGAGCGTGAAATTCGTGCGTTAGCGAATACACGCGCAATTTTTTGTGCCGCCTGTATTTAGGCTGGCCCGAAATTATTTCTGTTTGCGGCCGTCTTATTACCGCCATTTATCGGCGAGAATATTTAAATCCCGTATTAGGGATTTATTTTACGGCCGAGCTTCACATTTAATCTCACCGCCGAGCTTCATACCCGAGCTACGAGCTTCCTACACATCGCACTGGAGCTCCAAATTCCCGGCTCGTGTGCGGGTTCCTGTTCGCGCCCGCCATCACACCTCCGTCGCCGAGCGTCTGCTTCACTCCCGCTAAATAACCAGGGAAGTGCTAATCGACTGCGACCTAAGCGAAAGACAGAAAGGCTTCCCCACGCCCTACAAATTGTGTGCTCCCGTGAGCTAGTGCGGAGACTGTGTGAGTTAGGCACGTACGGCGAATAAATATTTTATATTTTATTTCAGCCGTTTTATTCTACCACCTCATCTCACCACAACACACTCTCCCGCTTATTCACTATCATCTCATTTTATTTTAAACGGGACACTGGCGCCCTTTCACGTGGTTTATTTCTGCTTTTTTCGCTTTTGTCGCATAGTAGTTAGTTTTGTACGGTGACGGGTTATTTTGTTAAACGCTTAATTTTTTTGGTTTGCCGTAGCTAAGGTGAACGCAGGTAGTTTAATATAAAGTTTCTGTTGTTACAAACGTTTCTGTTCTCGTTAATTGAAATTAAGAAACTTGTTTTGTATTTCGCTGGGTACACTCAGCTACAGAAATCGGTAATTTTAAATTTTATTTTTATACATTTTGAATTATTTAATTTTGTTTTGCATAGTTCGTGTGCCTTAGCAATACTTAGTTTTTATAAAGCCGCGTTCACATTAGCTGCATATTTTTTTCTTTCATCATTTTTTTTCATCATATTTCATTCTCATCATAGTCAAACCAAAGCGTTCTGTTAATTAATTGATTTTGTAACAGAACGGAGATTTTCTTTTCATTATTATTTTATTGTGCCTATACACAACTAATCCTTTTGCGTTATTTCGTTTCGGCTTAGTGTTACATTATTGTTACGGTTTAGGGTTGTCACATAATTTTTTTTGTTGATTCAATTTTTTTTTCTCAATATTTTTTATACTATACAACATGTCGTTTCCGATAAGGTATTTTTCCTTACAAAAATCCGAGTTGGAATATGAAGTTGCGGTCAGGGGAGAAACACCTTCATCTACTGTCGCTGACCTAAGAAAACAAATTAACAAACTGAGTCAGTTGTACCCCGCAGAGGACATTTTATGTTCCCATCTGGACCCTGACGCAGACTTATCCAGCTGCATTGATTTGCTTAGTAGGATTAATGTTGCATTTGATTCGGATATAACAGATAAAAATACTTTGTCCCGGCACGAAAATTTGCTGCATCATCTTTATCATCGGATCAATAGGATTGAGCCTGGACATACTAAACATTGTATGGACAGTCATGTGCAATGTAGCATGCTGTTTAAAGAATTATATGACAAACTTATAAATTTAAAAAAGAAGAGTGTCGATCCATTGATTACAGCTGGTCCTAGTAGTGAGCCTCCTGCAACATCTGTTACTCCTATTAACGTAACCGTAACATGCGAAGGTAGCAGTAGAATCTCTTCGGAGATAAGCAAATTAAAATTTAATGGCAAGTCCTGCGTACGCTCTTTTATTCAGCGAGCAAATGAATTTAGTTTGGCTCGGAATATATCTAGTACAAAACTTCTCACTTACGCTACGGAGATTTTTGTAGATGATGCCCTTCACTGGTACCGCAGCGTAAAAGATCAAGTTACTACTTTTTTGTAACAATCTGTTGTATGTACCAAATATAAATAAAAAAAAAAAAAGATAAAATAAAAGGAAAATCTATTTCAATTACAGACACTCCAAATACTGAAGACCCATCTGTATCGCAGGATTTTATCGAGAGTTCTCAAGATTCAGATGTTACGATATCTGTTAAAGCTTCCAAACCAATTGCAAACAAAGAAGTTGTTATGGTATTGAAGCCCTTAGATCTTACTACTGAGGCCGAAACACTAAATTTAACAGTGGTAAACATAGATTTAATGAATAAGGAAGATAATAGCGATATTGAACTGCCCTGCAATAAGACCAATTTGAATAACCTAACCGAGGAAATGGACACTCAGCCAATAAACAATGCTGTAATTGATTTAGGTGTCGCAGGAGATCCTCCAACTAATTTTGAGGAAATCACGAACGACTCACCAGACACAGAAAATATAGCTGAGGTCGATACGCAGCCTGTGGACCCTGACATGTTCTTAGATTTTGAGGAAATCACGAACGACTCACCAGACACAGAAAATATAGCTGAGGTCGATACGCAGCCTGTGGACCCTGACATGTTCTTAGAAACGGATTTTCATAGAGAAAACTCGTCAGCTAGACGTAATTTGAGAACTTTGTACAGTAGTGATGAGAATTCTGATGACACGGAGGACAGCGGAATGTTTTTAAAATTCAAAAGAACTTTGCCCAGCACTGACTGTAGTCCTGCGGGGCCTATTTTAAAAAGGAAATTTATCGACCCCACAGACGAAACCACCGCGTCACCGGCGAGTAAGGTGAGTACAACAACACCTACATGCCAGACATACACACATGATGATACAGATATTATAAAATAAAAATAAAATAAAATAAAAAGCCTTTATTCTGATACGCTACATAATATTGTAATAATTCAACATTCTGTACATACAGATACAGATATTACACATCTCAAAATGTACCAAATTCCGAGTCTCTTCTTATCTAAAAGAGTCGCTTGAAAAAACTTTAGTTGTTGTTGTTGTTGTTTAGTTGATTTTAGGTAGGTTGATTTGACTTTCTTTCAACAACACCAACACAAATGTCTAACAGAACCAACACATTACAACATGTAAAATCACATACTTATTAACGCACATAGTTTTTACACTGTGTTATTATTTCAGAGAAAACGGGTGAGCTTCCACGACCCCCCAGTATCCACAACTATATGTGTCAAAAAGTACATCGAGCCCATGGGTCTTCGATCGCCTCAAAATTCTAGTGAAGATCACATAGAGCATATAGCTGCGGAGTTATCATCGCCTGCGATGAAAGCGTTACTCGTCAAAAACTTCGAGGGAAAAGTGGAAACTGTTGGGGACTTAGCGAGGATGACTGAACTTGAAGTGAACAGGCTCTGTATCAAAGCGCCTAAAGTGCAGGTGGCTAAGAAAGTACTGAGCGATTATTCATCGAAGCTCAAGCGAGCGTTTGAGGAACTAACTCCTACAGTTGAAGCGGCGTTGAGTGAAACCAGTGTGAAGGTACAAACTGATTCGACTGCGGTACAAAGTATTGAAATGCAGACAGAAGTTGTGGCGGTCGCGTTAGCTTGTTCGCAAACAGATTCAGTCCAGACTTCGCACACTAGCTCCCGAATTTGCGTACAAATCTGATACCTCTTCTAATAATAAAATTAATTACAATTCTAATTCCAATTTTAATAACTCTAATAAACATCATAATAATTCTAAACCTAACACTAGTAATAATAACGACATAAATAAAAAATATTTACATTTAATTAATTCTACTAATCCTACTAAGGATACTAAGAAAGTTTACTGCCCCAGGTGTCGAAATACTACACATAATTTTAGAAATTGCCAAAGTACTGAAGTTGTATGTTTCCGCTGTGGTCTTAAAAATGTGAAGAAACCAGAGTGTCCAAATTGTAACAGCAATTCAAAAAACTAAGACGGCAGAATTGTAGCAGTCTCCTACCAATTAAAGGCCATCTGGATAAAGAAGAGTGGAATAAATGGCTTGACACTATTCGGAATTATTTTGCTTGCTATAAAATTGCTACAATTCTGCAAACTAAACCATTAGATGATACAAGACCTTACCTTAATGTTAAAATCAATGACGTAGAAGCTTCTGGACTCCTGGATTCTGGTGCCTCAGTATCGATCCTTGGCAATGGTGCACATGACGTTTTACTCAGTCGTGGCCTTCACTTAATTAAAAACGACGAAATTTCGATAGTCGCTGCGGGTGGAAATTCTTTCACCAGTCTAGGTTATATAAATTTACCTATTCATTTTGAGGGACAGTTTCATATAATTAAAGCACTTGTTGTTCCCGAAATTAAATTATCGTTGATATTAGGAATAGATTTCTGGCGAGCTTTTAATTTATGTCCGAAGTATTTAGGTTCTCTGAATATATCAGTAGCACCGTTTAAGGACTTAGCCGCCACTACTACATCGGGAAACTTAATTCAATCTTATGATAATTTGGAAACCACTCAGAAGGCTATTGTTGACAATGTCATTGAACAGTTTCGAGATGTTTCTTTCGAACGTCGTGGCTTAGGGCGAACCCAATTAATTACTCACCACATAAACACCGGTGATTCTCCACCTATAAGACAGAGGTACTACAGACTTTCCCCCGAGAAACAGAAAATCCTTGTCGAACAGGTAGATGAAATGTTAGCATTAGATGTGGTTGAGCCCTGTGAAAGCGCTTGGCAGTCACCAGTTCTCCTTGTTACCAAGAAAAATGGACAGCCTCGTTTCTGCCTCGACAGTAGGAAACTTAACGCCGTTACCAAACGAGACGCCTACAACTTACCATACATCTCGGAAATACTGGACAACTTACGCGATGCTCGATTTCTAACCAGTCTAGATTTATCGAAAGCTTTTTGGCAGATACCTATAGCTGAGGAGGACAGAGACAAAACTGCATTTTACTTTCCGGGTAGGGGTACTCTACGCTTTAAGACTACTCCGTTTGGATTGACGAACGCTCCCGCCACTCAACAGCGGTTAGTTGATGCTTTATTAGGTGATGTCGATCACCGCATTTTTGCATATTTAGACGACATCATCATCATCAGCGCGACTTTCGAAGAACATGTCTCTCTTCTGCTTAAGGTTCTAGATAAACTGCGTAAAGCCAATTTAACTATCAATTTAGAAAAATGCGAGTTCTTCCGCAGTCAGCTCAAATATTTAGGCTATGTGGTTGACGCTAACGGATTGAGGACCGATCCTGATAAAGTACAGGCTATTTTAAATTTCCCAGTTCCTACTAACCACAAGGAACTGAAACGGTTCTTAGGCACTGCTACATGGTACCGTCGTTTCGTCCCCAATTTTAGTACGATTGCAGGGCCGCTCAATAAATTAACTTCAAATAAAAAGAACGCGCCACCTTTTCTATGGACTGCTGAAGCTGACACTGCCTTCAAACAACTAAAGGAATGTTTGGTCTCTGCTCCAGTTCTCTCTTGCCCAAGATATGACCATCCTTTCGAAATCCATTGTGACGCTTCAAATTATGCCGTGGGCGCTTTACTCACGCAAACGATAGATGGCGCTGAGCACCCCATTGCATTTATGAGCAGATCCCTAACGCCTCAAGAAAGGAACTTTTCCGTCACAGAACGCGAGTGTCTAGCCGTCCTTACAGCATTAGAGCATTGGCGTTGTTATATTGAAAACGGGAAAACTTTTACCGTATACACGGACCATAGCGCGCTAAAATGGTTTTTGTCACTAAACAATCCTACAGGTAGACTTGCGCGTTGGGGTGTACGTTTGTCAGCATTTAACTTTGAAATTAAACACCGTCGTGGTGTTAACAACGTCATCCCAGATGCGTTATCTAGAGCCGTACCTGTGTCCGCTATTGTCACTACCAATTCTGTCGCGACTACTAGTGACGATTGGTACAAAAACATTTATAACAATTGCCTCACAAAACCAGAAAATTTTCCAAATTATCAAATTTAAAATAATTGTCTCTTTAGATTAAGTAAAAATAAATGTCAACTTACTGATGAATTTTCATGGAAAGAGGTTGTCCCTTCTGAGCTCCGTGAACAGGTCATGCGTGAAAATCATAATATGCCAACAGCCGGTCATTTAGGAAGTTTTAAAACTTACCGTCGTATTGCCCTTAAATACTTTTGGCCTGGTATGTTCCGAGATGTATCTGGTTATGTAGGTTCTTGTTTAACTTGCCTGCAATACAAATCTCAAAATCATCAGACACTAGGAGAAATGGGTCGGCCAAAACAGTGTTCGCGTCCATTTCAGATGCTTTCAATAGACCTCATGGGCCCGCTCCCGACGACTAGATGGCGTAATAACTATATACTAGTAATAACATGCTGTTTCTCTAAATTTTGCTTAATATTCCCTTTAAAAAAGGCCACATCCGATGTCGTATGTAAGATCTTGGAGGAGAAACTATTCCTTTACCACGGTGTCCCACAAACCATATTTCTAGATAACGCGACCATTTTCCACGCCAAAACTGCGGAAACATTGTTTAAAAAATACAACATCCCTAACGTTTTCTTTACGCCAAAATATACGCCTCAGGTGAACACTGTGGAGCGATATAATAAAACTATTATAACTTGTATTTCAACATTTGTAGACCAAGACCACAGATCCTGGGATACGTTCATTCCAGCGGTACAATTTGCCATTAACAGTTCAGTCATCGAGGCCACTGGTTTCACACCATCCTTTTTAGTGTTTGGTCGCGAACTCGTACCTTGTGGCTCATTACCTTGACAACGATCTAGGGGATGAAATTGTATTTTTGCCAAGAGATATCTATGCGGAAAATCTTGGAAGCCTAAGCAAAATTTTTGACGAGGTGCAGAAGTCGCTTTACCACGCCCACGTCAAAAATTCTGCAAACTACAATCTGCGACGTAAGCCTCATGAGTTTAAGGTAGGAGATATAGTCTATAAACGGGCTTACGTGCTGTCAGACAAGGACAAGTTCTTCAGCAAAAAGTTAGCCCCAAAATATATCAAGTGCCGAGTACTTGAAAAACGCTCGCCACTTGTTTACGTCCTAGAGGACATGTCAGGCCATAATTTGGGAACTTGGCATATTGAAGACCTTAAAATACATAATACTAACCTATAATACTAACAATTATGTCTATTATATTACATTATATCCTTATTTTTATTTATTTATGGTTCTGTAATTGTTTCGTCGCATTACCCTCCCGTTTACATCGTTTTAACATTTCTTGCAAAAGTCCTATGTCGCTAATAGACATAGGATTTTCTTTATGGAAGGACGCGTCTCCTAACGTCTTAGTTATGAGACGTCAGTTTGATAGGAGATGAATGAAAGGTCGAGTGAAAGGATGTATGAAATTGAATGTAAGTTATTGATTCTAATATTTTCTTAGCGGATTTTATCTTAAATAAAATCCTAGGTGGGAAAGGGGGTACTGTAACGAAATGTTACAAAACATATTATATAATCATATTAATATTTAATTTATATATACTGTTATATCTATGTATAGTAATTATTATAAATATATTATTATTTTAATTACTGTGCAACCATTTTGATATTGAGCGAACATCCTAGTAGTCCGAAAAGACCCGAGCCCGTAGCCGTTAGCTTTGCAGAAAAAATGAGCGACGTACGCGGGCGACTCTGTGGACCGGGATGACACTTCGAACCACTTCGAGCTGCGGCCATTGGAGGAGCGTGAAATTCGTGCGTTAGCGAATACACGCGCAATTTTTTGTGCCGGCTGTATTTAGGCTGGCCCGAAATTATTTCTGTTTGCGGCCGTCTTATTACCGCCATTTATCGGCGAGAATATTTAAATCCCGTATTAGGGATTTATTTTACGGCCGAGCTTCACATTTAATCTCACCGCCGAGCTTCATACCCGAGCTACGAGCTTCCTACACATCGCACTGGAGCTCCAAATTCCCGGCTCGTGTGCGGGTTCCTGTTCGCGCCCGCCATCACACCTCCGTCGCCGAGCGTCTGCTTCACTCCCGCTAAATAACCAGGGAAGTGCTAATCGACTGCGACCTAAGCGAAAGACAGAAAGGCTTCCCCACGCCCTACAAATTGTGTGCTCCCGTGAGCTAGTGCGGAGACTGTGTGAGTTAGGCACGTACGGCGAATAAATATTTTATATTTTATTTCAGCCGTTTTATTCTACCACCTCATCTCACCACCACACACTCTCCCGCTTATTCACTATCATCTCATTTTATTTTAAACGGGACACTGGCGCCCTTTCACGTGGTTTATTTCTGCTTTTTTCGCTTTTGTCGCATAGTAGTTAGTTTTGTACGGTGACGGGTTATTTTGTTAAACGCTTAATTTTTTTGGTTTGCCGTAGCTAAGGTGAACGCAGGTTGTTTAATATAAAGTTTCTGTTGTTACAAACGTTTCTGTTCTCGT
Source organism: Coenonympha glycerion (assembly GCA_963855885.1). NCBI lineage: Eukaryota > Metazoa > Arthropoda > Insecta > Lepidoptera > Nymphalidae > Coenonympha > Coenonympha glycerion. The sequence goes on along the minus strand of OY979649.1, from coordinate 265,213 downwards.
TAATTGAAATTAAGAAACTTGTTTTGTATTTCGCTGGGTACACTCAGCTACAGAAATCGGTAATTTTAAATTTAATTTTTATACATTTTGAATTATTTAATTTTGTTTTGCATAGTTCGTGTGCCTTAGCAATACTTAGTTTTTATAAAGCCGCGTTCACATTAGCTGCATATTTTTTTCTTTCATCATTTTTTTTCATCATATTTCATTCTCATCATAGTCAAACCAAAGCGTTCTGTTAATTAATTGATTTTGTAACAGAACGGAGATTTTCTTTTCATTATTATTTTATTGTGCCAATACACAACTAATCCTTTTGCGTTATTTCGTTTCGGCTTAGTGTTACATTATTGTTACGGTTTAGGGTTGTCACATAATTTTTTTTGTTGATTCAATTTTTTTTTTCTCAATATTTTTTATACTATACAACATGTCGTTTCCGATAAGGTATTTTTCCTTACAAAAATCCGAGTTGGAATATGAAGTTGCGGTCAGGGGAGAAACACCTTCATCTACTGTCGCTGACCTAAGAAAACAAATTAACAAACTGAGTCATTTGTACCCCGCAGAGGACATTTTATGTTCCCATCTGGACCCTGACGCAGACTTATCCAGCTGCATTGATTTGCTTAGTAGGATTAATGTTGCATTTGATTCGGATATAACAGATAAAAATACTTTGTCCCGGCACGAAAATTTGCTGCATCATCTTTATCATCGGATCAATAGGATTGAGCCTGGACATACTAAACATTGTATGGACAGTCATGTGCAATGTAGCATGCTGTTTAAAGAATTATATGACAAACTTATAAATTTAAAAAGAAGAGTGTCGATCCATTGATTACAGCTGGTCCTAGTAGTGAGCCTCCTGCAACATCTGCTACTCCTATTAACGTAACCGTAACATGCGAAGGTAGCAGTAGAATCTCTTCGGAGATAAGCAAATTAAAATTTAATGGCAAGTCCTGCGTACGCTCTTTTATTCAGCGAGCAAATGAATTTAGTTTGGCTCGGAATATATCTAGTACAAAACTTCTCACTTACGCTACGGAGATTTTTGTAGATGATGCCCTTCACTGGTACCGCAGCGTAAAAGATCAAGTTACTACTTTTTTGTAACAATCTGTTGTATGTACCAAATATAAATAAAAAAAAAAAGATAAAATAAAAGGAAAATCTATTTCAATTACAGACACTCCAAATACTGAAGACCCATCTGTATCGCAGGATTTTATCGAGAGTTCTCAAGATTCAGATGTTACGATATCTGTTAAAGCTTCCAAACCAATTGCAAACAAAGAAGTTGTTATGGTATTGAAGCCCTTAGATCTTACTACTGAGGCCGAAACACTAAATTTAACAGTGGTAAACATAGATTTAATGAATAAGGAAGATAATAGCGATATTGAACTGCCCTGCAATAAGACCAATTTGAATAACCTAACCGAGGAAATGGACACTCAGCCAATAAACAATGCTGTAATTGATTTAGGTGTCGCAGGAGATCCTCCAACTAATTTTGAGGAAATCACGAACGACTCACCAGACACAGAAAATATAGCTGAGGTCGATACGCAGCCTGTGGACCCTGACATGTTCTTAGATTTTGAGGAAATCACGAACGACTCACCAGACACAGAAAATATAGCTGAGGTCGATACGCAGCCTGTGGACCCTGACATGTTCTTAGAAACGGATTTTCATAGAGAAAACTCGTCAGCTAGACGTAATTTGTGAACTTTGTACAGTAGTGATGAGAATTCTGATGACACGGAGGACAGCGGAATGTTTTTAAAATTCAAAAGAACTTTGCCCAGCACTGACTGTAGTCCTGCGGGGCCTATTTTAAAAAGGAAATTTATCGACCCCACAGACGAAACCACCGCGTCACCGGCGAGTAAGGTGAGTACAACAACACCTACATACCAGACATACACACATGATGATACAGATATTATAAAATAAAAATAAAATAAAATAAAAAGCCTTTATTCTGATACGCTACATAATATTGTAATAATTTAACATTCTGTACATACAGATACAGATATTACACATCTCAAAATGTACCAAATTCCGAGTCTCTTCTTATCTAAAAGAGTCGCTTGAAAAAACTTTAGTTGTTGTTGTTGTTGTTTAGTTGATTTTAGGTAGGTTGATTTGACTTTCTTTCAACAACACCAACACAAATGTCTAACAGAACCAACACATTACAACATGTAAAATCACATACTTATTAACGCACATAGTTTTTACACTGTGTTATTATTTCAGAGAAAACGGGTGAGCTTCCACGCCCCCTCAGTATCCACAACTATATGTGTCAAAAAGTACATCGAGCCCATGGGTCTTCGATCGCCTCAAAATTCTAGTGAAGATCACATAGAGCATATAGCTGCGGAGTTATCATCGCCTGCGATGAAAGCGTTACTCGTCAAAAACTTCGAGGGAAAAGTGGAAACTGTTGGGGACTTAGCGAGGATGACTGAACTTGAAGTGAACAGGCTCTGTATCAAAGCGCCTAAAGTGCAGGTGGCTAAGAAAGTACTGAGCGATTATTCATCGAAGCTCAAGCGAGCGATTGAGGAACTAACTCCTACAGTTGAAGCGGCGTTGAGTGAAACCAGTGTGAAGGTACAAACTGATTCGACTGCGGTACAAAGTATTGAAATGCAGACAGAAGTTGTGGCGGTCGCGTTAGCTTGTTCGCAAACAGATTCAGTCCAGACTTCGCACACTAGCTCCCGAATTTGCGTACAAATCTGATACCTCTTCTAATAATAAAATTAATTACAATTCTAATTCCAATTTTAATAACTCTAATAAACATCATAATAATTCTAAACCTAACACTAGTAATAATAACGACATAAATAAAAAATATTTACATTTAATTAATTCTACTAATCCTACTAAGGATACTAAGAAAGTTTACTGCCCCAGGTGTCAAAATACTACACATAATTTTAGAAATTGCCAAAGTACTGAAGTTGTATGTTTCCGCTGTGGTCTTAAAAATGTGAAGAAACCAGAGTGTCCAAATTGTAACAGCAATTCAAAAAACTAAGACGGCAGAATTGTAGCAGTCTCCTACCAATTAAAGGCCATCTGGATAAAGAAGAGTGGAAAAAATGGCTTGACACTATTCGGAATTATTTTGCTTGCTATAAAATTGCTACAATTCTGCAAACTAAACCATTAGATGATACAAGACCTTACCTTAATGTTAAAATCAATGACGTAGAAGCTTCTGGACTCCTGGATTCTGGTGCCTCAGTATCGATCCTTGGCAATGGTGCACATGACGTTTTACTCAGTCGTGGCCTTCACTTAATTAAAAACGACGAAATTTCGATAGTCGCTGCGGGTGGAAATTCTTTCACCAGTCTAGGTTATATAAATTTACCTATTCATTTTGAGGGACAGTTTCATATAATTAAAGCACTTGTTGTTCCCGAAATTAAATTATCGTTGATATTAGGAATAGATTTCTGGCGAGCTTTTAATTTATGTCCGAAGTATTTAGGTTCTCTGAATATATCAGTAGCACCGTTTAAGGACTTAGCCGCCACTACTACATCGGGAAACTTAATTCAATCTTATGATAATTTGGAAACCACTCAGAAGGCTATTGTTGACAATGTCATTGAACAGTTTCGAGATGTTTCTTTCGAACGTCGTGGCTTAGGGCGAACCCAATTAATTACTCACCACATAAACACCGGTGATTCTCCACCTATAAGACAGAGGTACTACAGACTTTCCCCCGAGAAACAGAAAATCCTTGTCGAACAGGTAGATGAAATGTTAGCATTAGATGTGGTTGAGCCCTGTGAAAGCGCTTGGCAGTCACCAGTTCTCCTTGTTACCAAGAAAAATGGACAGCCTCGTTTCTGCCTCGACAGTAGGAAACTTAACGCCGTTACCAAACGAGACGCCTACAACTTACCATACATCTCGGAAATACTGGACAACTTACGCGATGCTCGATTTCTAACCAGTCTAGATTTATCGAAAGCTTTTTGGCAGATACCTATAGCTGAGGAGGACAGAGACAAAACTGCATTTTACGTTCCGGGTAGGGGTACTCTACGCTTTAAGACTACTCCGTTTGGATTGACGAACGCTCCCGCCACTCAACAGCGGTTAGTTGATGCTTTATTAGGTGATGTCGATCACCGCATTTTTGCATATTTAGACGACATCATCATCATCATCAGCGCGACTTTCGAAGAACATGTCTCTCTTCTGCTTAAGGTTCTAGATAAACTGCGTAAAGCCAATTTAACTATCAATTTAGAAAAATGCGAGTTCTTCCGCAGTCAGCTCAAATATTTAGGCTATGTGGTTGACGCTAACGGATTGAGGACCGATCCTGATAAAGTACAGGCTATTTTAAATTTCCCAGTTCCTACTAACCACAAGGAACTGAAACGGTTCTTAGGCACTGCTACATGGTACCGTCGTTTCGTCCCCAATTTTAGTACGATTGCAGGGCCGCTCAATAAATTAACTTCAAATAAAAAGAACGCGCCACCTTTTCTATGGACTGCTGAAGCTGACACTGCCTTCAAACAACTAAAGGAATGTTTGGTCTCTGCTCCAGTTCTCTCTTGCCCAAGATATGACCATCCTTTCGAAATCCATTGTGACGCTTCAAATTATGCCGTGGGCGCTTTACTCACGCAAACGATAGATGGCGCTGAGCACCCCATTGCATTTATGAGCAGATCCCTAACGCCTCAAGAAAGGAACTTTTCCGTCACAGAACGCGAGTGTCTAGCCGTCCTTACAGCATTAGAGCATTGGCGTTGTTATATTGAAAACGGGAAAACTTTTACCGTATACACGGACCATAGCGCGCTAAAATGGTTTTTGTCACTAAACAATCCTACAGGTAGACTTGCGCGTTGGGGTGTACGTTTGTCAGCATTTAACTTTGAAATTAAACACCGTCGTGGTGTTAACAACGTCATCCCAGATGCGTTATCTAGAGCCGTACCTGTGTCCGCTATTGTCACTACCAATTCTGTCGCGACTACTAGTGACGATTGGTACAAAAACATTTATAACAATTGCCTCACAAAACCAGAAAATTTTCCAAATTATCAAATTTAAAATAATTGTCTCTTTAGATTAAGTAAAAATAAATGTCAACTTACTGATGAATTTTCATGGAAAGAGGTTGTCCCTTCTGAGCTCCGTGAACAGGTCATGCGTGAAAATCATAATATGCCAACAGCCGGTCATTTAGGAAGTTTTAAAACTTACCGTCGTATTGCCCTTAAATACTTTTGGCCTGGTATGTTCCGAGATGTATCTGGTTATGTAGGTTCTTGTTTAACTTGCCTGCAATACAAATCTCAAAATCATCAGACACTAGGAGAAATGGGTCGGCCAAAACAGTGTTCGCGTCCATTTCAGATGCTTTCAATAGACCTCATGGGCCCGCTCCCGACGACTAGATGGCGTAATAACTATATACTAGTAATAACATGCTGTTTCTCTAAATTTTGCTTAATATTCCCTTTAAAAAAGGCCACATCCGATGTCGTATGTAAGATCTTGGAGGAGAAACTATTCCTTTACCACGGTGTCCCACAAACCATATTTCTAGATAACGCGACCATTTTCCACGCCAAAACTGCGGAAACATTGTTTAAAAAATACAACATCCCTAACGTTTTCTTTACGCCAAAATATACGCCTCAGGTGAACACTGTGGAGCGATATAATAAAACTATTATAACTTGTATTTCAACATTTGTAGACCAAGACCACAGATCCTGGGATACGTTCATTCCAGCGGTACAATTTGCCATTAACAGTTCAGTCATCGAGGCCACTGGTTTCACACCATCCTTTTTAGTGTTTGGTCGCGAACTCGTACCTTGTGGCTCATTACCTTGACAACGATCTAGGGGATGAAATTGTATTTTTGCCAAGAGATATCTATGCGGAAAATCTTGGAAGCCTAAGCAAAATTTTTGACGAGGTGCAGAAGTCGCTTTACCACGCCCACGTCAAAAATTCTGCAAACTACAATCTGCGACGTAAGCCTCATGAGTTTAAGGTAGGAGATATAGTCTATAAACGGGCTTACGTGCTGTCAGACAAGGACAAGTTCTTCAGCAAAAAGTTAGCCCCAAAATATATCAAGTGCCGAGTACTTGAAAAACGCTCGCCACTTGTTTACGTCCTAGAGGACATGTCAGGCCATAATTTGGGAACTTGGCATATTGAAGACCTTAAAATACATAATACTAACCTATAATACTAACAATTATGTCTATTATATTACATTATATCCTTATTTTTATTTATTTATGGTTCTGTAATTGTTTCGTCGCATTACCCTCCCGTTTACATCGTTTTAACATTTCTTGCAAAAGTCCTATGTCGCTAATAGACATAGGATTTTCTTTATGGAAGGACGCGTCTCCTAACGTCTTAGTTATGAGACGTCAGTTTGATAGGAGATGAATGAAAGGTCGAGTGAAAGGATGTATGAAATTGAATGTAAGTTATTGATTCTAATATTTTCTTAGCGGATTTTATCTTAAATAAAATCCTAGGTGGGAAAGGGGGTACTGTAACGAAATGTTACAAAACATATTATATAATCATATTAATATTTAATTTATATATACTGTTATATCTATGTATAGTAATTATTATAAATATATTATTATTTTAATTACTGTGCAACCATTTTGATATTGAGCGAACATCCTAGTAGTCCGAAAAGACCCGAGCCCGTAGCCGTTAGCTTTGCAGAAAAAATGAGCGACGTACGCGGGCGACTCTGTGGACCGGGATGACACTTCGAACCACTTCGAGCTGCGGCCATTGGAGGAGCGTGAAATTCGTGCGTTAGCGAATACACGCGCAATTTTTTGTGCCGGCTGTATTTAGGCTGGCCCGAAATTATTTCTGTTTGCGGCCGTCTTATTACCGCCATTTATCGGCGAGAATATTTAAATCCCGTATTAGGGATTTATTTTACGGCCGAGCTTCACATTTAATCTCACCGCCGAGCTTCATACCCGAGCTACGAGCTTCCTACACATCGCACTGGAGCTCCAAATTCCCGGCTCGTGTGCGGGTTCCTGTTCGCGCCCGCCATCACACCTCCGTCGCCGAGCGTCTGCTTCACTCCCGCTAAATAACCAGGGAAGTGCTAATCGACTGCGACCTAAGCGAAAGACAGAAAGGCTTCCCCACGCCCTACAAATTGTGTGCTCCCGTGAGCTAGTGCGGAGACTGTGTGAGTTAGGCACGTACGGCGAATAAATATTTTATATTTTATTTCAGCCGTTTTATTCTACCACCTCATCTCACCACCACACACTCTCCCGCTTATTCACTATCATCTCATTTTATTTTAAACGGGACACTGGCGCCCTTTCACGTGGTTTATTTCTGCTTTTTTCGCTTTTGTCGCATAGTAGTTAGTTTTGTACGGTGACGGGTTATTTTGTTAAACGCTTAATTTTTTTGGTTTGCCGTAGCTAAGGTGAACGCAGGTTGTTTAATATAAAGTTTCTGTTGTTACAAACGTTTCTGTTCTCGTTAATTGAAATTAAGAAACTTGTTTTGTATTTCGCTGGGTACACTCAGCTACAGAAATCGGTAATTTTAAATTTTATTTTTATACATTTTGAATTATTTAATTTTGTTTTGCATAGTTCGTGTGCCTTAGCAATACTTAGTTTTTATAAAGCCGCGTTCACATTAGCTGCATATTTTTTTCTTTCATCATTTTTTTTCATCATATTTCATTCTCATCATAGTCAAACCAAAGCGTTCTGTTAATTAATTGATTTTGTAACAGAACGGAGATTTTCTTTTCATTATTATTTTATTGTGCCAATACACAACTAATCCTTTTGCGTTATTTCGTTTCGGCTTAGTGTTACATTATTGTTACGGTTTAGGGTTGTCACATAATTTTTTTTGTTGATTCAATTTTTTTTTCTCAATATTTTTTATACTATACAACATGTCGTTTCCGATAAGGTATTTTTCCTTACAAAAATCCGAGTTGGAATATGAAGTTGCGGTCAGGGGAGAAACACCTTCATCTACTGTCGCTGACCTAAGAAAACAAATTAACAAACTGAGTCATTTGTACCCCGCAGAGGACATTTTATGTTCCCATCTGGACCCTGACGCAGACTTATCCAGCTGCATTGATTTGCTTAGTAGGATTAATGTTGCATTTGATTCGGATATAACAGATAAAAATACTTTGTCCCGGCACGAAAATTTGCTGCATCATCTTTATCATCGGATCAATAGGATTGAGCCTGGACATACTAAACATTGTATGGACAGTCATGTGCAATGTAGCATGCTGTTTAAAGAATTATATGACAAACTTATAAATTTAAAAAGAAGAGTGTCGATCCATTGATTACAGCTGGTCCTAGTAGTGAGCCTCCTGCAACATCTGCTACTCCTATTAACGTAACCGTAACATGCGAAGGTAGCAGTAGAATCTCTTCGGAGATAAGCAAATTAAAATTTAATGGCAAGTCCTGCGTACGCTCTTTTATTCAGCGAGCAAATGAATTTAGTTTGGCTCGGAATATATCTAGTACAAAACTTCTCACTTACGCTACGGAGATTTTTGTAGATGATGCCCTTCACTGGTACCGCAGCGTAAAAGATCAAGTTACTACTTTTTTGTAACAATCTGTTGTATGTACCAAATATAAATAAAAAAAAAAAAGATAAAATAAAAGGAAAATCTATTTCAATTACAGACACTCCAAATACTGAAGACCCATCTGTATCGTAGGATTTTATCGAGAGTTCTCAAGATTCAGATGTTACGATATCTGTTAAAGCTTCCAAACCAATTGCAAACAAAGAAGTTGTTATGGTATTGAAGCCCTTAGATCTTACTACTGAGGCCGAAACACTAAATTTAACAGTGGTAAACATAGATTTAATGAATAAGGAAGATAATAGCGATATTGAACTGCCCTGCAATAAGACCAATTTGAATAACCTAACCGAGGAAATGGACACTCAGCCAATAAACAATGCTGTAATTGATTTAGGTGTCGCAGGAGATCCTCCAACTAATTTTGAGGAAATCACGAACGACTCACCAGACACAGAAAATATAGCTGAGGTCGATACGCAGCCTGTGGACCCTGACATGTTCTTAGATTTTGAGGAAATCACGAACGACTCACCAGACACAGAAAATATAGCTGAGGTCGATACGCAGCCTGTGGACCCTGACATGTTCTTAGAAACGGATTTTCATAGAGAAAACTCGTCAGCTAGACGTAATTTGAGAACTTTGTACAGTAGTGATGAGAATTCTGATGACACGGAGGACAGCGGAATGTTTTTAAAATTCAAAAGAACTTTGCCCAGCACTGACTGTAGTCCTGCGGGGCCTATTTTAAAAAGGAAATTTATCGACCCCACAGACGAAACCACCGCGTCACCGGCGAGTAAGGTGAGTACAACAACACCTACATGCCAGACATACACACATGATGATACAGATATTATAAAATAAAAATAAAATAAAATAAAAAGCCTTTATTCTGATACGCTACATAATATTGTAATAATTTAACATTCTGTACATACAGATACAGATATTACACATCTCAAAATGTACCAAATTCCGAGTCTCTTCTTATCTAAAAGAGTCGCTTGAAAAAACTTTAGTTGTTGTTGTTGTTGTTTAGTTGATTTTAGGTAGGTTGATTTGACTTTCTTTCAACAACACCAACACAAATGTCTAACAGAACCAACACATTACAACATGTAAAATCACATACTTATTAACGCACATAGTTTTTACACTGTGTTATTATTTCAGAGAAAACGGGTGAGCTTCCACGACCCCCCAGTATCCACAACTATATGTGTCAAAAAGTACATCGAGCCCATGGGTCTTCGATCGCCTCAAAATTCTAGTGAAGATCACATAGAGCATATAGCTGCGGAGTTATCATCGCCTGCGATGAAAGCGTTACTCGTCAAAAACTTCGAGGGAAAAGTGGAAACTGTTGGGGACTTAGCGAGGATGACTGAACTTGAAGTGAACAGGCTCTGTATCAAAGCGCCTAAAGTGCAGGTGGCTAAGAAAGTACTGAGCGATTATTCATCGAAGCTCAAGCGAGCGATTGAGGAACTAACTCCTACAGTTGAAGCGGCGTTGAGTGAAACCAGTGTGAAGGTACAAACTGATTCGACTGCGGTACAAAGTATTGAAATGCAGACAGAAGTTGTGGCGGTCGCGTTAGCTTGTTCGCAAACAGATTCAGTCCAGACTTCGCACACTAGCTCCCGAATTTGCGTACAAATCTGATACCTCTTCTAATAATAAAATTAATTACAATTCTAATTCCAATTTTAATAACTCTAATAAACATCATAATAATTCTAAACCTAACACTAGTAATAATAACGACATAAATAAAAAATATTTACATTTAATTAATTCTACTAATCCTACTAAGGATACTAAGAAAGTTTACTGCCCCAGGTGTCAAAATACTACACATAATTTTAGAAATTGCCAAAGTACTGAAGTTGTATGTTTCCGCTGTGGTCTTAAAAATGTGAAGAAACCAGAGTGTCCAAATTGTAACAGCAATTCAAAAAACTAAGACGGCAGAATTGTAGCAGTCTCCTACCAATTAAAGGCCATCTGGATAAAGAAGAGTGGAAAAAATGGCTTGACACTATTCGGAATTATTTTGCTTGTGTAACGATTGATTTACTACTGTCTGAAGCAGCGCCACCTGACGCCAAATTAGGAAATCGCTCGATACCGTTTGTGTTCAGCGCCACCTGCTAGCACATGGTGGAACTATTTCGATTCCTTCGTTTGCTTGTCTAGGGTCTTGGAAAGAAATAAAATATTGAAACAATTTCATTTTAACATTCATAATAATAAAACTTGATTAAAACATACCTTACAACTTAATAACATTAAAAATAAAAATATCAAATTCCGAATTATACCATAGACAATCTCGGGAAAAGCGTCCGCTTGTTTATGGTTCATTCTAGAAAATCTATTGTGTTGCTAACGTCACGAATTTTCGCTAGTTTGTTTGCATTTACGGTCAATTAGACTTTCTTTCTTCTTACATTAACCATACAGTTATAATAAATTGGTGTAGGGAAAAATAAAACTAGTTCGGTGCCGCACTGAAAAACGAAATAGCGGGGGAAGCATTCCTGGAGACAAAAAGGCCGTGCTAGTCGACTTTCGTTCTTTTCTTGCTTACTCCTGCACTGATGAAGAGCTAGGCTGCTCTCGTGCCTAGAGCTACGCTGACCGTGTCCTAATGGCGTGAGGTCCTCCAAGATTCCTTCTTCAATGTTGTAGGTAAGTACAGTGTTCGTTTAGCTAGGGTGTGTCATAGGATAGTTAGGTTGTAGCTATATCGGAAAATCGTTGTTCGCAGCTCGACCAACTAACCGGCGTTTTTTCCACGCGCTGCTGTGTGCCCCTTGGTTATGTTGATGTAACCTCTTCAGCCGCCTTACATTCCCTGGCCTAATGCGACCCCTTTAGAAGAAGCCTCGTGCAGGGCGTAGCGCCCTCAAGGTTATTTCCACGTGTTGAGGAAGCCGCTGGCCCCGGCACTCCACGTGGACAAGCTGATGGTGGAAGCGTGCAGTTCCACGCCTTAATGAAAAGGTGAAATCTTTTCTTATTAGGAATGAAACTCAAATAGTGCAAATTCTAGTTTCAATTTAATTTAACGGTCCTTGAAGAATATAGTAAACGTTCAGATTAAAGAACTTAAATATTTTTATCCATGTTTGGTGAAATATAGGTATAAACTCAAAGCCATGCGGTGATTTAGTTGGACATTATGCACCTAATTGACGGCTTATTAGTTCAACCTGTAAGATTTTGTGTTATTTAGCTCAAAAACTGTGGGTTCCCTAAATTAAGAAATGTGCTTAAGCAACTCTAAATCCTGTTAATTTAAATGTGTGGTTTTGTGAACTCCTTGCATAGCTGTTTTTGACCTTTATTTTTTGTAAGATAATAACAATAATGATAACCTTATTTTTAGCCTTATAGAAAATAAATAAGACTACTTATTATCGTTGTGATCTGTTGTTTTATTGCATCAATCTCTCCTTTAGATCTAGAATTTCAGACCAACAATTGTATCTGAGATTTTCCTAGGTAAAACACCCTTTTCTACCTTACTGAGCTAGTCACATCATCAATACCCCGGAAAGTCTCGGTTACAGTTTGGCGCCCTTGGGAAAAACTCACAATAAATTGAAATTAATATTGTTTGTAACTTTTTTTTTTTATAATCACATGGTCTGGTTCTAGGTTATTTTTTCTTGGAGATTGTTGCAATTATTGTTTTATAGGTTATTAATTGCATATTTATACTGAATAACTTGTGAAATTTCTGCACATCTGCTTTATTTGCTAAATTTTATTCTAAACTTAAAAACCTGTACATGAAAATTGCTATAAAATAATAATAACATTTACTTTCGTTTGTTGTGTATTGAACTTGCTACATAATTTGCTTAAATTTTAACTTAACCAAATAATTTAATTTTTTTTACATAATATTAATTTAACTAGTCTTGTAAAAAAGAACCGAATATGGATAAACCTAGGGAAATTAGATTTCATTCTCTTCGCAAAGATGAACTTACATATGAAGTTAGTATACGCTCGGAAATACCGGGAAATACTGTTGATGAAATGAGGCGTCAACTTAGAAAACTCTCTATTGAAGGCCCCTCTGAATCAATTTTAGATACCGAATTTAATCCGGATTCAGAAATAAAAACCGTATCAGAAAAATTAGTCGAACTCTCCTCTTTAGTAGACAAGTGGGAGAAGTCCAAAGACAGGTCATCACTCGCTAGAGCGGAAGCCTTAGCTTATCACTTGTACCACAGACTAAATAGAATCACAGACAGGGAACCAGCTACTTTACTAAAGGTCACGGACTTAAAAAAGAAATTAGGCAAATTCATTTCTACTATTGAAACTCCATCCACAAACATTCCAGGAGCTGTCGCAATCCCTGAAACATCCTCAGTCGAGTGTTCCGGAGATAGAAACATCGCAAAATGGAACATAAAATTCAACGGCATCACGGATCCTCGCTCGTTCATTGAAAAGGTTGAGGATTTGCAGTCTTCATATGGAGTTACAGACGTAAAATTATTCAATTCTGCCGCCCAGCTATTCAGCGATCAAGCCCTCATATGGTTCCGAGGAGTTAAAACACAGGTTAGTAACTGGTCTGATTTGAAGCAACTAATCTTGTCTGACTTTGAACCTGTCGATTATGATTATCGTTTACTAGGAGAACTTCGTACTAGAATGCAGGGTACTGATGAGCCTGTTTCATATATATTTCTCGATAATGAACTACCTTTTCTCTAGATTAAAATCACAACTTTCAGAGGAATCAAAATTAGAAATACTGATGCATAATATTCGCCCCCAGTTTTCACAACAGTTAGCCTTAGTAAATATAACGTCCATTTCTCAACTTCAAGAGTGTTGTAGGAAGTTAGAGATTGCCGCTCAAAGAGCTAACATCTCAACAGAACCTGGAAAGTCAACTCCAGTAATAACTCCTGAGTTCACTTATAAAAATAAAAGTAAACAAGTTTCATACATTGGCAATCAGTATAATAAACATAACACTCAGTCATCATCAAATTTCCCATCAAAATCGGTTCTCAATAATACAAACCAAAACAATAAAAACAATACACAACCTCATAACCAAATTAAATCAAAGTCTGGTTGTTCGAACACATCAACACCTAACAGCTGTTGTACTTGTAAATCAAATAATTTTCAAAAATATAGAAGAAAAGTACACTGTTTTACCTGTAAAAACCCAGGTTTTACTAAACTTACTTGCCCGAAATGCAACAGTACCAAACCATCAGATCCAAAAAACTAATTAACTTGAACTGTGGTTCAAACAATATTCATATTTCTAAATTTAACAGTTTTGATTCAATTGCCACAGTTCTATTCAAACCAAAACAAAATGACATTAGGCCATATTTAAAAATAAAAATAAATGATCTTGAAACTTACTCACTCCTTGATTCGGGTGCCTGTATTTCGATTTTGGGTAATAATTCACACCAGAATTTCATCAAAATGGGTTATGAATTTAATAAAATTATAGATATTTCATGTACAGTTGCAAATGGAGTAACATTAGAATCCTTAGGATATATTTACCTGCCAGTAACCTTTCATAATACAACCCGTGTCATAAAATTTTATGTTATGCCCACAGTGGTATCTGATATCATACTAGGCTGTGATTTCTGGAAAGCTTTCAAAATAGCACCGGAAATTTTTGAAAATATAAATTACATAAGTTCACCAAAAACCTTTTGCGACACAGTTGCCACAAAAAGAGTTAGTAGCATTCAAACTTTAGATAACCTCACTGTGGAACAAAGAGAGTTGGCCAAGGCAATTATCGAGAAATATCAGGACATCTCATTCGATAGAAAAGGTCTAGGTAGGACTTCTCTAGTGGAACATGTCATTGACACTGGTGATTCACCACCATTTCGAGTGAAACAGTACCCATTATCACCTGAAAAGAAACTCGCTTTACAACAGGAACTAGACAGAATGCTCACTCTAGATGTTGTCACACCTTCGGAAAGCCCCTGGAATAATCCAGCTATATTAGTAAAGAAATCGAATGGGGACTGGAGATTTTGTCTTGACTGTAGGAAACTAAATTCTATTACAAAAGGTGATTCTTATGCTATTCCGTACATTCCCCAGATATTGGACAGCTTAAAAGAGGCCAAATATTTATCTACTATAGACCTGTCCTCTTCATTTTGGCAGATACCGTTGTCGAAACAGTCTCAAGAGAAAACAAGCTTCACGGTTCCAGGTCGTGGTCTTTTCAAATTTAAAGTCATGCCGTTTGGTTTATGCAATGCGCCTGCTCGTCAGCAAAGATTGATGGATACTTTAATTAATCAAAACTTTTCTAGTGATGTCGAAAATGGTTTTGTATTTTGTTATATTGACGATATAGTTATTTGCTCTTCAGATTTTTCTACTCATTTATTGCTATTAAATAGAGTCCTTGAGAAGTTGAAAATGGCTAATTTAACAGTATCCTTTGATAAATGTAAATTTTTTCGTCAATCAATTAAGTATCTTGGTTATGTCGTTGACGAGTTCGGATTAAGAACTGACCCAGATAAGATCTCCGCTATCTTAAATTTTCCAACTCCTACCACACCGCGTGAAGTAAAGATATTCTTAGGCACCTGCTCGTGGTATAGGCGGTTTATAAGAAATTTTTCCACAATTGCAGCACCGTTAAATCAGCTTACCAGGCATGGGAAAAGTGCACCAAAGTTCCAGTGGAACGACGAAGCGGAGAAAGCATTCAACGTGTTGAAGAATGCACTAGTATCCGCTCCGGTGTTAGCAGTACCGAATTTCAATTTGCCGTTCACCGTTGCCTGTGATTCTAGCCAGTACGGGATCGGAGGAGTAATTTCTCAGGAGATAGACGGTCAGGATCACCCCATTGCTTTCGTGAGTAGGTCCTTAAATAAAAATGAACGCAATTATTCCGCCACGGAACGTGAGATGCTAAGCGTCATTTTCTCAGTTGAAAAGTTTCAAGCATACCTCGGTTCTCGTAAGTTCAAGATTATAACAGATCACTCGTCATTAAAATGGTTTATGAAGCTAGAAAATCCGTCAGGTAGATTAGCGCGTTGGGCTTGCCGATTGTCGCAGTTCAATTTTGAAATCGAGCATCGCAAAGGCTCTGAAAATGTAGTCCCAGATGCCTTATCACGGTTGATGAAAGTTGAGGCAATCCATGTAAGTACATCTATGCCTGCATCGAGTGTGAAAGACGAGTGGTATGATCGTGTATTTAGAGGTTGTCATTCCCATCCCTCTAACTTTCCAAATTTCATAGTAAACAATAATATCTTATACCGTTACAGTAAAAGCAAATATAACTTAATCCGGGAATTCGACTGGAAAGAAGTAGTGCCTAAAGGGATGAGATTGAGAATCATTGCAGAGAACCATAACGAACCAACAGCAGCACATCTTGGGGTATTTAAGACATATAGACGTTTATGTCTACGGTACTACTGGCCAGGTATGCACAAGGATGTATTAGATTTTGTGAACGCGTGTGAAGTATGCAAGGCTTATAAGAGATCAACGCAAGCAACTCCAGGTTTAATGGGAAAGCCTAAAGTTTGTTGTAAACCGTTTCAGACAGTGTCAGCGGATTTAGTCGGACCGCTTCCACGTTCGAGATCTGGTTACACGTTTCTTTTGGTTATTACTTGCTGTTTCTCAAAATATACACTTTTATTTCCTTTGCGTCGCGCAACGTCGTCTCTCGTAGCTTCACATTTTGAAAAAGGTGTAATCCTATCACATGGTGTACCGGAAACTGTGATCCTAGACAATGGAAGCCAAATGACCGGCTCGGAGTTTAAAAATCTTATTTCTAAGTACAATATACCAAAACTTCACTATTGTCCAAAATACACACCCCAGGTAAACCTTGTAGAGCGTTATAATAAAACCATTATGACAGCTATTGCATCATACGTGGAGGAAAACCATCGTACATGGGATCAGAATTTAAGTAAAATCCAATTTGCTATTAATAGCGCTGTAAATGAATCCACAGGTTTCTCACCTTTTTTCTTAGTTCATGCACGTGAGCCTGTCATAAATGGAAACTTCTACAAGGATTCCGACCGGGAATATAATATTGGTATGCCACGTGAGGAGTATGCAGGAGAATTTGGATGTCTTAGTAAGATTTTTGATGATGTACGACAGAAGCTATTGCAAGCACACGCGAAAAATGAAAGGTATTATAATCTCAGGCGTAGAAACGCCAAATTTTCTGTAGGTGACATAGTGTGGAAATGTACATACACTCAGAGTGATGCTCAAAAGTTTAAAATGTCAAAGTTAGCACCTAAATATGAGAAATGTAGAGTCACGCGTGTATTATCTCCACTAGTGTATGAACTGGAACGGATGGATGGTCAAAAAATCGGTTCATGGCACATAAAAGATTTAAAAGCTTAGTTGTAACCCCAGTATATTCATATTCAGTAAAGTGTGTGGACACCATAAGTGGACATACACCTTAAGTGTTAGAGACGTGGTGTACATTAGGGTTAATATGTCACTATTAGTTTGATTGTGAGATGCATGAAAGGAGAATAGTTATAATGTACATAGTGGTATAAAAGGCGATGTAGGCATGCTTTCGCATGAATTGAATAATAGAAGTTGAACTGGGACAACCGGCTTTATTCCGACGTATATTTAATTGTATATAAAATGTACTTATGTATATAGTTAATATATATACTTAGTTCACTGCGTCTTGCGCAGTAGTTAGTTTTGTATGTGGTCAAGCATACAAATACTTTTGTTCCCTCCCGTTGCTTACTTCTCTGAAGTTAGGAGTATGTCATAGCAGTTAGGGTTTTGGGTTATTCATAGAGAATTTATTCTCATTTGCTAATTTTCAGCAATTAAATGCAAATTTTGTTTGCTAAAAATCACGCTGTAAGGATAGAGTCCAAACAACGTTGATATTTCATAGAGGTCGCTAGTCATTTATAGTTTAATAATAAGGTCGAGCTACAACATAGAATATAGGACAGTATAGGTTAGGACTTAGATATAGGTAGTCTTAAATATTTTTGTTAGGTTAACAATATTATTTCATGAATTCCAGCTCAAAATTTTGTAAATCGTTTCAGGATTTTCATACAAAACCAACAACCAAGTTGGTGTTCTGCTGCTGATGGTAGATATTTAAATATATTTCCCCATTATTTTTTTAGTTGGACAGCTGAGGGCAGCTGGCGGTTCAACCTTGTTGAACCTTTTCCCCGGGAGAGGAGGTATTGTAACGATTGATTTACTACTGTCTGAAGCAGCGCCACCTGACGCCAAATTAGGAAATCGCTCGATACCGTTTGTGTTCAGCGCCACCTGCTAGCACATGGTGGAACTATTTCGATTCCTTCGTTTGCTTGTCTAGGGTCTTGGAAAGAAATAAAATATTGAAACAATTTCATTTTAACATTCATAATAATAAAACTTGATTAAAACATACCTTACAACTTAATAACATTAAAAATAAAAATATCAAATTCCGAATTATACCATAGACAATCTCGGGAAAAGCGTCCGCTTGTTTATGGTTCATTCTAGAAAATCTATTGTGTTGCTAACGTCACGAATTTTCGCTAGTTTGTTTGCATTTACGGTCAATTAGACTTTCTTTCTTCTTACATTAACCATACAGTTATAATAAATTGGTGTAGGGAAAAATAAAACTAGTTCGGTGCCGCACTGAAAAACGAAATAGCGGGGGAAGCATTCCTGGAGACAAAAAGGCCGTGCTAGTCGACTTTCGTTCTTTTCTTGCTTACTCCTGCACTGATGAAGAGCTAGGCTGCTCTCGTGCCTAGAGCTACGCTGACCGTGTCCTAATGGCGTGAGGTCCTCCAAGATTCCTTCTTCAATGTTGTAGGTAAGTACAGTGTTCGTTTAGCTAGGGTGTGTCATAGGATAGTTAGGTTGTAGCTATATCGGAAAATCGTTGTTCGCAGCTCGACCAACTAACCGGCGTTTTTTCCACGCGCTGCTGTGTGCCCCTTGGTTATGTTGATGTAACCTCTTCAGCCGCCTTACATTCCCTGGCCTAATGCGACCCCTTTAGAAGAAGCCTCGTGCAGGGCGTAGCGCCCTCAAGGTTATTTCCACGTGTTGAGGAAGCCGCTGGCCCCGGCACTCCACGTGGACAAGCTGATGGTGGAAGCGTGCAGTTCCACGCCTTAATGAAAAGGTGAAATCTTTTCTTATTAGGAATGAAACTCAAATAGTGCAAATTCTAGTTTCAATTTAATTTAACGGTCCTTGAAGAATATAGTAAACGTTCAGATTAAAGAACTTAAATATTTTTATCCATGTTTGGTGAAATATAGGTATAAACTCAAAGCCATGCGGTGATTTAGTTGGACATTATGCACCTAATTGACGGCTTATTAGTTCAACCTGTAAGATTTTGTGTTATTTAGCTCAAAAACTGTGGGTTCCCTAAATTAAGAAATGTGCTTAAGCAACTCTAAATCCTGTTAATTTAAATGTGTGGTTTTGTGAACTCCTTGCATAGCTGTTTTTGACCTTTATTTTTTGTATGATAATAACAATAATGATAACCTTATTTTTAGCCTTATAGAAAATAAATAAGACTACTTATTATCGTTGTGATCTGTTGTTTTATTGCATCAATCTCTCCTTTAGATCTAGAATTTCAGACCAACAATTGTATCTGAGATTTTCCTAGGTAAAACACCCTTTTCTACCTTACTGAGCTAGTCACATCATCAATACCCCGGAAAGTCTCGGTTACACTTGCTATAAAATTGCTACAATTCTGCAAACTAAACCATTAGATGATACAAGACCTTACCTTAATGTTAAAATCAATGACGTAGAAGCTTCTGGACTCCTAGATTCTGGTGCCTCAGTATCGATCCTTGGCAATGGTGCACATGACGTTTTACTCAGTCGTGGCCTTCACTTAATTAAAAACGACGAAATTTCGATAGTCGCTGCGGGTGGAAATTCTTTCACCAGTCTAGGTTATATAAATTTACCTATTCATTTTGAGGGACAGTTTCATATAATTAAAGCACTTGTTGTTCCCGAAATTAAATTATCGTTGATATTAGGAATAGATTTCTGGCGAGCTTTTAATTTATGTCCGAAGTATTTAGGTTCTCTGAATATATCAGTAGCACCGTTTAAGGACTTAGCCGCCACTACTACATCGGGAAACTTAATTCAATCTTATGATAATTTGGAAACCACTCAGAAGGCTATTGTTGACAATGTCATTGAACAGTTTCGAGATGTTTCTTTCGAACGTCGTGGCTTAGGGCGAACCCAATTAATTACTCACCACATAAACACCAGTGATTCTCCACCTATAAGACAGAGGTACTACAGACTTTCCCCCGAGAAACAGAAAATCCTTGTCGAACAGGTAGATGAAATGTTAGCATTAGATGTGGTTGAGCCCTGTGAAAGCGCTTGGCAGTCACCAGTTCTCCTTGTTACCAAGAAAAATGGACAGCCTCGTTTCTGCCTCGACAGTAGGAAACTTAACGCTGTTACCAAACGAGACGCCTACAACTTACCATACATCTCGGAAATACTGGACAACTTACGCGATGCTCGATTTCTAACCAGTCTAGATTTATCGAAAGCTTTTTGGCAGATACCTATAGCTGAGGAGGACAGAGACAAAACTGCATTTTACGTTCCGGGTAGGGGTACTCTACGCTTTAAGACTACTCCGTTTGGATTGACGAACGCTCCCGCCACTCAACAGCGGTTAGTTGATGCTTTATTAGGTGATGTCGATCACCGCATTTTTGCATATTTAGACGACATCATCATCATCAGCGCGACTTTCGAAGAACATGTCTCTCTTCTGCTTAAGGTTCTAGATAAACTGCGTAAAGCCAATTTAACTATCAATTTAGAAAAATGCGAGTTCTTCCGCAGTCAGCTCAAATATTTAGGCTATGTGGTTGACGCTAACGGATTGAGGACCGATCCTGATAAAGTACAGGCTATTTTAAATTTCCCAGTTCCTACTAACCACAAGGAACTGAAACGGTTCTTAGGCACTGCTACATGGTACCGTCGTTTCGTCCCCAATTTTAGTACGATTGCAGGGCCGCTCAATAAATTAACTTCAAATAAAAAGAACGCGCCACCTTTTCTATGGACTGCTGAAGCTGACACTGCCTTCAAACAACTAAAGGAATGTTTGGTCTCTGCTCCAGTTCTCTCTTGCCCAAGATATGACCATCCTTTCGAAATCCATTGTGACGCTTCAAATTATGCCGTGGGCGCTTTACTCACGCAAACGATAGATGGCGCTGAGCACCCCATTGCATTTATGAGCAGATCCCTAACGCCTCAAGAAAGGAACTTTTCCGTCACAGAACGCGAGTGTCTAGCCGTCCTTACAGCATTAGAGCATTGGCGTTGTTATATTGAAAACGGGAAAACTTTTACCGTATACACGGACCATAGCGCGCTAAAATGGTTTTTGTCACTAAACAATCCTACAGGTAGACTTGCGCGTTGGGGTGTACGTTTGTCAGCATTTAACTTTGAAATTAAACACCGTCGTGGTGTTAACAACGTCATCCCAGATGCGTTATCTAGAGCCGTACCTGTGTCCGCTATTGTCACTACCAATTCTGTCGCGACTACTAGTGACGATTGGTACAAAAACATTTATAACAATTGCCTCACAAAACCAGAAAATTTTCCAAATTATCAAATTTAAAATAATTGTCTCTTTAGATTAAGTAAAAATAAATGTCAACTTACTGATGAATTTTCATGGAAAGAGGTTGTCCCTTCTGAGCTCCGTGAACAGGTCATGCGTGAAAATCATAATATGCCAACAGCCGGTCATTTAGGAAGTTTTAAAACTTACCGTCGTATTGCCCTTAAATACTTTTGGCCTGGTATGTTCCGAGATGTATCTGGTTATGTAGGTTCTTGTTTAACTTGCCTGCAATACAAATCTCAAAATCATCAGACACTAGGAGAAATGGGTCGGCCAAAACAGTGTTCGCGTCCATTTCAGATGCTTTCAATAGACCTCATGGGCCCGCTCCCGACGACTAGATGGCGTAATAACTATATACTAGTAATAACATGCTGTTTCTCTAAATTTTGCTTAATATTCCCTTTAAAAAAGGCCACATCCGATGTCGTATGTAAGATCTTGGAGGAGAAACTATTCCTTTACCACGGTGTCCCACAAACCATATTTCTAGATAACGCGACCATTTTCCACGCCAAAACTGCGGAAACATTGTTTAAAAAATACAACATCCCTAACGTTTTCTTTACGCCAAAATATACGCCTCAGGTGAACACTGTGGAGCGATATAATAAAACTATTATAACTTGTATTTCAACATTTGTAGACCAAGACCACAGATCCTGGGATACGTTCATTCCAGCGGTACAATTTGCCATTAACAGTTCAGTCATCGAGGCCACTGGTTTCACACCATCCTTTTTAGTGTTTGGTCGCGAACTCGTACCTTGTGGCTCATTACCTTGACAACGATCTAGGGGATGAAATTGTATTTTTGCCAAGAGATATCTATGCGGAAAATCTTGGAAGCCTAAGCAAAATTTTTGACGAGGTGCAGAAGTCGCTTTACCACGCCCACGTCAAAAATTCTGCAAACTACAATCTGCGACGTAAGCCTCATGAGTTTAAGGTAGGAGATATAGTCTATAAACGGGCTTACGTGCTGTCAGACAAGGACAAGTTCTTCAGCAAAAAGTTAGCCCCTAAATATATCAAGTGCCGAGTACTTGAAAAACGCTCGCCACTTGTTTACGTCCTAGAGGACATGTCAGGCCATAATTTGGGAACTTGGCATATTGAAGACCTTAAAATACATAATACTAACCTATAATACTAACAATTATGTCTATTATATTACATGATATTATCCTTATTTTTATTTATTTATGGTTCTGTAATTGTTTCGTCGCATTACCCTCCCGTTTACATCGTTTTAACATTTCTTGCAAAAGTCCTATGTCGCTAATAGACATAGGATTTTCTTTATGGAAGGACGCGTCTCCTAACGTCTTAGTTATGAGACGTCAGTTTGATAGGAGATGAATGAAAGGTCGAGTGAAAGGATGTATGAAATTGAATGTAAGTTATTGATTCTAATATTTTCTTAGCGGATTTTATCTTAAATAAAATCCTAGGTGGGAAAGGGGGTACTGTAACGAAATGTTACAAAACATATTATATTATAATCATATTAATATTTAATTTATATATACTGTTATATCTATGTATAGTAATTATTATAAATATATTATTATTTTAATTACTGTGCAACCATTTTGATATTGAGCGAACATCCTAGTAGTCCGAAAAGACCCGAGCCCGTAGCCGTTAGCTTTGCAGAAAAAATGAGCGACGTACGCGGGCGACTCTGTGGACCGGGATGACACTTCGAACCACTTCGAGCTGCGGCCATTGGAGGAGCGTGAAATTCGTGCGTTAGCGAATACACGCGCAATTTTTTGTGCCGGCTGTATTTAGGCTGGCCCGAAATTATTTCTGTTTGCGGCCGTCTTATTACCGCCATTTATCGGCGAGAATATTTAAATCCCGTATTAGGGATTTATTTTACGGCCGAGCTTCACATTTAATCTCACCGCCGAGCTTCATACCCGAGCTACGAGCTTCCTACACATCGCACTGGAGCTCCAAATTCCCGGCTCGTGTGCGGGTTCCTGTTCGCGCCCGCCATCACACCTCCGTCGCCGAGCGTCTGCTTCACTCCCGCTAAATAACCAGGGAAGTGCTAATCGACTGCGACCTAAGCGAAAGACAGAAAGGCTTCCCCACGCCCTACAAATTGTGTGCTCCCGTGAGCTAGTGCGGAGACTGTGTGAGTTAGGCACGTACGGCGAATAAATATTTTATATTTTATTTCAGCCGTTTTATTCTACCACCTCATCTCACCACCACACACTCTCCCGCTTATTCACTATCATCTCATTTTATTTTAAACGGGACACTGGCGCCCTTTCACGTGGTTTATTTCTGCTTTTTTCGCTTTTGTCGCATAGTAGTTAGTTTTGTACGGTGACGGGTTATTTTGTTAAACGCTTAATTTTTTTGGTTTGCCGTAGCTAAGGTGAACGCAGGTTGTTTAATATAAAGTTTCTGTTGTTACAAACGTTTCTGTTCTCGTTAATTGAAATTAAGAAACTTGTTTTGTATTTCGCTGGGTACACTCAGCTACAGAAATCGGTAATTTTAAATTTTATTTTTATACATTTTGAATTATTTAATTTTGTTTTGCATAGTTCGTGTGCCTTAGCAATACTTAGTTTTTATAAAGCCGCGTTCACATTAGCTGCATATTTTTTTCTTTCATCATTTTTTTTCATCATATTTCATTCTCATCATAGTCAAACCAAAGCGTTCTGTTAATTAATTGATTTTGTAACAGAACGGAGATTTTCTTTTCATTATTATTTTATTGTGCCAATACACAACTAATCCTTTTGCGTTATTTCGTTTCGGCTTAGTGTTACATTATTGTTACGGTTTAGGGTTGTCACATAATTTTTTTTGTTGATTCAATTTTTTTTTTTTCTCAATATTTTTTATACTATACAACATGTCGTTTCCGATAAGGTATTTTTCCTTACAAAAATCCGAGTTGGAATATGAAGTTGCGGTCAGGGGAGAAACACCTTCATCTACTGTCGCTGACCTAAGAAAACAAATTAACAAACTGAGTCATTTGTACCCCGCAGAGGACATTTTATGTTCCCATCTGGACCCTGACGCAGACTTATCCAGCTGCATTGATTTGCTTAGTAGGATTAATGTTGCATTTGATTCGGATATAACAGATAAAAATACTTTGTCCCGGCACGAAAATTTGCTGCATCATCTTTATCATCGGATCAATAGGATTGAGCCTGGACATACTAAACATTGTATGGACAGTCATGTGCAATGTAGCATGCTGTTTAAAGAATTATATGACAAACTTATAAATTTAAAAAGAAGAGTGTCGATCCATTGATTACAGCTGGTCCTAGTAGTGAGCCTCCTGCAACATCTGCTACTCCTATTAACGTAACCGTAACATGCGAAGGTAGCAGTAGAATCTCTTCGGAGATAAGCAAATTAAAATTTAATGGCAAGTCCTGCGTACGCTCTTTTATTCAGCGAGCAAATGAATTTAGTTTGGCTTGGAATATATCTAGTACAAAACTTCTCACTTACGCTACGGAGATTTTTGTAGATGATGCCCTTCACTGGTACCGCAGCGTAAAAGATCAAGTTACTACTTTTTTGTAACAATCTGTTGTATGTACCAAATATAAATAAAATAAAAAAAAGATAAAATAAAAGGAAAATCTATTTCAATTACAGACACTCCAAATACTGAAGACCCATCTGTATCGTAGGATTTTATCGAGAGTTCTCAAGATTCAGATGTTACGATATCTGTTAAAGCTTCCAAACCAATTGCAAACAAAGAAGTTGTTATGGTATTGAAGCCCTTAGATCTTACTACTGAGGCCGAAACACTAAATTTAACAGTGGTAAACATAGATTTAATGAATAAGGAAGATAATAGCGATATTGAACTGCCCTGCAATAAGACCAATTTGAATAACCTAACCGAGGAAATGGACACTCAGCCAATAAACAATGCTGTAATTGATTTAGGTGTCGCAGGAGATCCTCCAACTAATTTTGAGGAAATCACGAACGACTCACCAGACACAGAAAATATAGCTGAGGTCGATACGCAGCCTGTGGACCCTGACATGTTCTTAGATTTTGAGGAAATCACGAACGACTCACCAGACACAGAAAATATAGCTGAGGTCAATACGCAGCCTGTGGACCCTGACATGTTCTTAGAAACGGATTTTCATAGAGAAAACTCGTCAGCTAGACGTAATTTGAGAACTTTGTACAGTAGTGATGAGAATTCTGATGACACGGAGGACAGCGGAATGTTTTTAAAATTCAAAAGAACTTTGCCCAGCACTGACTGTAGTCCTGCGGGGCCTATTTTAAAAAGGAAATTTATCGACCCCACAGACGAAACCACCGCGTCACCGGCGAGTAAGGTGAGTACAACAACACCTACATGCCAGACATACACACATGATGATACAGATATTATAAAATAAAAATAAAATAAAATAAAAAGCCTTTATTCTGATACGCTACATAATATTGTAATAATTTAACATTCTGTACATACAGATACAGATATTACACATCTCAAAATGTACCAAATTCCGAGTCTCTTCTTATCTAAAAGAGTCGCTTGAAAAAACTTTAGTTGTTGTTGTTGTTGTTTAGTTGATTTTAGGTAGGTTGATTTGACTTTCTTTCAACAACACCAACACAAATGTCTAACAGAACCAACACATTACAACATGTAAAATCACATACTTATTAACGCACATAGTTTTTACACTGTGTTATTATTTCAGAGAAAACGGGTGAGCTTCCACGACCCCCCAGTATCCACAACTATATGTGTCAAAAAGTACATCGAGCCCATGGGTCTTCGATCGCCTCAAAATTCTAGTGAAGATCACATAGAGCATATAGCTGCGGAGTTATCATCGCCTGCGATGAAAGCGTTACTCGTCAAAAACTTCGAGGGAAAAGTGGAAACTGTTGGGGACTTAGCGAGGATGACTGAACTTGAAGTGAACAGGCTCTGTATCAAAGCGCCTAAAGTGCAGGTGGCTAAGAAAGTACTGAGCGATTATTCATCGAAGCTCAAGCGAGCGATTGAGGAACTAACTCCTACAGTTGAAGCGGCGTTGAGTGAAACCAGTGTGAAGGTACAAACTGATTCGACTGCGGTACAAAGTATTGAAATGCAGACAGAAGTTGTGGCGGTCGCGTTAGCTTGTTCGCAAACAGATTCAGTCCAGACTTCGCACACTAGCTCCCGAATTTGCGTACAAATCTGATACCTCTTCTAATAATAAAATTAATTACAATTCTAATTCCAATTTTAATAACTCTAATAAACATCATAATAATTCTAAACCTAACACTAGTAATAATAACGACATAAATAAAAAATATTTACATTTAATTAATTCTACTAATCCTACTAAGGATACTAAGAAAGTTTACTGCCCCAGGTGTCAAAATACTACACATAATTTTAGAAATTGCCAAAGTACTGAAGTTGTATGTTTCCGCTGTGGTCTTAAAAATGTGAAGAAACCAGAGTGTCCAAATTGTAACAGCAATTCAAAAAACTAAGACGGCAGAATTGTAGCAGTCTCCTACCAATTAAAGGCCATCTGGATAAAGAAGAGTGGAAAAAATGGCTTGACACTATTCGGAATTATTTTGCTTGCTATAAAATTGCTACAATTCTGCAAACTAAACCATTAGATGATACAAGACCTTACCTTAATGTTAAAATCAATGACGTAGAAGCTTCTGGACTCCTGGATTCTGGTGCCTCAGTATCGATCCTTGGCAATGGTGCACATGACGTTTTACTCAGTCGTGGCCTTCACTTAATTAAAAACGACGAAATTTCGATAGTCGCTGCGGGTGGAAATTCTTTCACCAGTCTAGGTTATATAAATTTACCTATTCATTTTGAGGGACAGTTTCATATAATTAAAGCACTTGTTGTTCCCGAAATTAAATTATCGTTGATATTAGGAATAGATTTCTGGCGAGCTTTTAATTTATGTCCGAAGTATTTAGGTTCTCTGAATATATCAGTAGCACCGTTTAAGGACTTAGCCGCCACTACTACATCGGGAAACTTAATTCAATCTTATGATAATTTGGAAACCACTCAGAAGGCTATTGTTGACAATGTCATTGAACAGTTTCGAGATGTTTCTTTCGAACGTCGTGGCTTAGGGCGAACCCAATTAATTACTCACCACATAAACACCGGTGATTCTCCACCTATAAGACAGAGGTACTACAGACTTTCCCCCGAGAAACAGAAAATCCTTGTCGAACAGGTAGATGAAATGTTAGCATTAGATGTGGTTGAGCCCTGTGAAAGCGCTTGGCAGTCACCAGTTCTCCTTGTTACCAAGAAAAATGGACAGCCTCGTTTCTGCCTCGACAGTAGGAAACTTAACGCCGTTACCAAACGAGACGCCTACAACTTACCATACATCTCGGAAATACTGGACAACTTACGCGATGCTCGATTTCTAACCAGTCTAGATTTATCGAAAGCTTTTTGGCAGATACCTATAGCTGAGGAGGACAGAGACAAAACTGCATTTTACGTTCCGGGTAGGGGTACTCTACGCTTTAAGACTACTCCGTTTGGATTGACGAACGCTCCCGCCACTCAACAGCGGTTAGTTGATGCTTTATTAGGTGATGTCGATCACCGCATTTTTGCATATTTAGACGACATCATCATCATCAGCGCGACTTTCGAAGAACATGTCTCTCTTCTGCTTAAGGTTCTAGATAAACTGCGTAAAGCCAATTTAACTATCAATTTAGAAAAATGCGAGTTCTTCCGCAGTCAGCTCAAATATTTAGGCTATGTGGTTGACGCTAACGGATTGAGGACCGATCCTGATAAAGTACAGGCTATTTTAAATTTCCCAGTTCCTACTAACCACAAGGAACTGAAACGGTTCTTAGGCACTGCTACATGGTACCGTCGTTTCGTCCCCAATTTTAGTACGATTGCAGGGCCGCTCAATAAATTAACTTCAAATAAAAAGAACGCGCCACCTTTTCTATGGACTGCTGAAGCTGACACTGCCTTCAAACAACTAAAGGAATGTTTGGTCTCTGCTCCAGTTCTCTCTTGCCCAAGATATGACCATCCTTTCGAAATCCATTGTGACGCTTCAAATTATGCCGTGGGCGCTTTACTCACGCAAACGATAGATGGCGCTGAGCACCCCATTGCATTTATGAGCAGATCCCTAACGCCTCAAGAAAGGAACTTTTCCGTCACAGAACGCGAGTGTCTAGCCGTCCTTACAGCATTAGAGCATTGGCGTTGTTATATTGAAAACGGGAAAACTTTTACCGTATACACGGACCATAGCGCGCTAAAATGGTTTTTGTCACTAAACAATCCTACAGGTAGACTTGCGCGTTGGGGTGTACGTTTGTCAGCATTTAACTTTGAAATTAAACACCGTCGTGGTGTTAACAACGTCATCCCAGATGCGTTATCTAGAGCCGTACCTGTGTCCGCTATTGTCACTACCAATTCTGTCGCGACTACTAGTGACGATTGGTACAAAAACATTTATAACAATTGCCTCACAAAACCAGAAAATTTTCCAAATTATCAAATTTAAAATAATTGTCTCTTTAGATTAAGTAAAAATAAATGTCAACTTACTGATGAATTTTCATGGAAAGAGGTTGTCCCTTCTGAGCTCCGTGAACAGGTCATGCGTGAAAATCATAATATGCCAACAGCCGGTCATTTAGGAAGTTTTAAAACTTACCGTCGTATTGCCCTTAAATACTTTTGGCCTGGTATGTTCCGAGATGTATCTGGTTATGTAGGTTCTTGTTTAACTTGCCTGCAATACAAATCTCAAAATCATCAGACACTAGGAGAAATGGGTCGGCCAAAACAGTGTTCGCGTCCATTTCAGATGCTTTCAATAGACCTCATGGGCCCGCTCCCGACGACTAGATGGCGTAATAACTATATACTAGTAATAACATGCTGTTTCTCTAAATTTTGCTTAATATTCCCTTTAAAAAAGGCCACATCCGATGTCGTATGTAAGATCTTGGAGGAGAAACTATTCCTTTACCACGGTGTCCCACAAACCATATTTCTAGATAACGCGACCATTTTCCACGCCAAAACTGCGGAAACATTGTTTAAAAAATACAACATCCCTAACGTTTTCTTTACGCCAAAATATACGCCTCAGGTGAACACTGTGGAGCGATATAATAAAACTATTATAACTTGTATTTCAACATTTGTAGACCAAGACCACAGATCCTGGGATACGTTCATTCCAGCGGTACAATTTGCCATTAACAGTTCAGTCATCGAGGCCACTGGTTTCACACCATCCTTTTTAGTGTTTGGTCGCGAACTCGTACCTTGTGGCTCATTACCTTGACAACGATCTAGGGGATGAAATTGTATTTTTGCCAAGAGATATCTATGCGGAAAATCTTGGAAGCCTAAGCAAAATTTTTGACGAGGTGCAGAAGTCGCTTTACCACGCCCACGTCAAAAATTCTGCAAACTACAATCTGCGACGTAAGCCTCATGAGTTTAAGGTAGGAGATATAGTCTATAAACGGGCTTACGTGCTGTCAGACAAGGACAAGTTCTTCAGCAAAAAGTTAGCCCCTAAATATATCAAGTGCCGAGTACTTGAAAAACGCTCGCCACTTGTTTACGTCCTAGAGGACATGTCAGGCCATAATTTGGGAACTTGGCATATTGAAGACCTTAAAATACATAATACTAACCTATAATACTAACAATTATGTCTATTATATTACATTATATCCTTATTTTTATTTATTTATGGTTCTGTAATTGTTTCGTCGCA
This sequence comes from Coenonympha glycerion, assembly GCA_963855885.1. Taxonomy (NCBI): domain Eukaryota; kingdom Metazoa; phylum Arthropoda; class Insecta; order Lepidoptera; family Nymphalidae; genus Coenonympha; species Coenonympha glycerion. The sequence continues at coordinate 234,969 of OY979649.1, read as the reverse complement.
TTACCCTCCCGTTTACATCGTTTTAACATTTCTTGCAAAAGTCCTATGTCGCTAATAGACATAGGATTTTCTTTATGGAAGGACGCGTCTCCTAACGTCTTAGTTATGAGACGTCAGTTTGATAGGAGATGAATGAAAGGTCGAGTGAAAGGATGTATGAAATTGAATGTAAGTTATTGATTCTAATATTTTCTTAGCGGATTTTATCTTAAATAAAATCCTAGGTGGGAAAGGGGGTACTGTAACGAAATGTTACAAAACATATTATATAATCATATTAATATTTAATTGATATATACTGTTATACAAAACAAAAAGAAACAAAACGAATTGGAACAATTCTCCAGTCATTCAGTCGCAGTACTTCAGAATATTCAGTCTCATCACCTTTAAATTTTGCAGCTTCTTTCACATTTCTTCTTTCATTGTACTTCATGCATTCTTATAGGCGACCCAATAATGTATGCACCAATTACATATGTACCATTTTTTATAGAACATAAGTATAAGTTTATAACGTTGTGTTAAATGCTAATTTGGCTTAATAATGTACTTTTGTAAAAATAAAATAATAATAAACTGTGGGAGAAACCATCACGCTGCATTCGACCGCGCACACATATACTTACGTTTCTACCTATACCTATTGCGCAAGCGCATCATTTTAAGTATAAGCATTAAATAGGGCGCGCATAACGCGCCACCTGTAGTCGCCTCCTTACCGCCAATGCGGATGCAGCGTGGTGCGCTCAATTCCTTCGAAGTACAACGTGTTAATTATTTCCATCCCTATCCCCTACATTCGCTCCTGGTCCTTCAGCCGAATCCCCCAATATGTTTACCACGCCACCACCCGTCTTAACACTAAAAGATAGGGATAAGTTAAACAACAGACTGGAAAGTGCTTCGGAACACGTGCTCGCACACGCGGCGACCGCCGCGGTCGAACCGCCATTTCGCCGGGTCAAAAGCAGCCCTTCTCAGTGCAACATCCCCGAGAGGCCTGGAAGTACTGCAACGACGAGGAAATCCACATCCGCCCGGCGGAAACAAGCTGAACTTGAGGCCGCCCGTGCAAGGGCACAAGTGGAAATCGAACTTATTAACAAAAAGCTGGAAGCCGACTTAGCCCAAATTGAGGCTGAAGAGCAAGGTATGTCAGTAGGTCGCTCTCAACGAAGCGTACAACAGTGGTTGGAGCACAGCATGGACATTCAGCCGTCGCAAGATCCCGAGGGACCGACGACGGCAGCTACGACGGGAGCAACGACGGCACCGCAGCCGGCGCCGACACAGAGCCAGCCGCCAGCCGCCGCGCTGCCCGTCGACACTGTAATGCAACTCGCCCACGCCTTCAGAGACCTGATGACGGCGTCATCACCCAAGGAGGACCGCCTCCTAACGAGGTTAGCAACGCCACGAGAACTGCCTTCATTCAGCGGCGACTGTATAGAATGGCTGCACTTTAAGCACGCGTACCGAGACTCCACCCGCGTGTGCCAGTTCACTGATGCTGAAAATCTATGGAGATTACGTCGCGCACTAAAAGGTGACGCGAAGGAGTCGGTAACAGACCTACTCATAGGAAATTCATCACCGGAAGAAATTATCAAGACATTAGAGCTGCGATTCGGTCAGTCCGAGATAGTTGTAGAACATCTTACCCACAAAATTAAGAAATTAGCAGTACTACCCACTAATTATGCACACGATATAATACAATTTTCCACTAAAATCAATAATTGCATATCAACATTACGGGCGCTAGAAAAGGACGACTATATAAGAAGCCCCGAACTCGCCTCCGCCATAGTGGCTAAACTACCGAGCGTACTTCTATCGAAATGGACGGATTTCGCGTACGAAAAGTTGAAAGAGGGTACGACATCCAAGCTGGAACTTATGGCTAAATTTCTTCAACGGGAGGCAGAGATGATCGCGACAGTGGGTGTGATAACAAAGAAAGTGGATCTGGATAAGCCCGCCACTTCAGAGAAAAGTAAGTCTCGCAATTACCCTATTTTGGCTACAAACATTAAAAATTTATGCAAATTTTGCAAAAAAAGCTCGCACGTACTAGAAGATTGCCGCTTTTTCAAAAGAGCGATGCGACGAGATCGTTGGAGATTTATAAAATCGAATCGCCTATGCTTTGGATGCATGAAAGACACCAGGCACGAGACGACTCCATGCCCCGCGCCCCCATGTGACGTGGACGGCTGTGGAATGACGCATAATAGATTATTACACTTCAAGAAGCCTTCTACCCAGGCGCGAGGCACGCCCGAAGAACCGGCGCGCTCGCCCGCGCCACGAGATGACTCATCGGGAGCGAGCGCCGTGGTCGCGCTCGTCGCTCCGCCGCGCGCCGAGCCAGCGGCGCCCCTGCAGCGTGAGGTCTCGAAGCCTCACGCCTCCGTGCTACTCAAAGTGGTGAAAGTGAATTTAAAAGGTGCTAACGGTGTAATAGTGAGTGCGTACGCAATGCTAGATGATGGTGCCGCGATATCTATGGTCGATGCGGAATTAGTTAAGGAATTAGGTTTAAAAAGTGTTGATTCGGAACCTGTAAAATTCATTGACGCCTTCGGGCTAGAAATATTTCAGTCTAACACTCCTAAAATATGTACAAAAATTTCTGCTTATGATAATAATGATGTAAGCTATGATATAACCCTAAGACAAGTAGATAAGTTTAAGTTACCAATGCAAAACTTAACTGTAATTAATGAATTGAAATGTACACATTTACTTTCTGTAAAGGAATATGTATGTAAAGATTGTGTTACTCCCCGATTATTAATAGGAGAAGACAATTACTTCCTCATAGCTCCCCTGCAAGTGTTGCATGGGAACAAGAACGAGCCATATGCAACTAAATCCCGACTGGGTTGGTCCATTCATGGCTGCTTGGGTCGCACCGCTCACGCTTTCTACCTAAACCGTGCTGATGACGACGAACAGGTCAGTAACGATACCGATTATCTGAACGATTTAATTAAAAAATCGTTCGAGTTGGACTCCATAGGAATCTCGACCGTACGCCGTGAGAATAAGGCGCACTTGAGAGCTGTGGAGATTTTGGACTCAACTACACGTTATCTCGGCGATCGGTACGAGGTAGGTCTACCTTTTAGCAAGGACGACTTCAACCTACCCGACACCTTCGATTACGCACTATCACGTTTGCGCGGTTTGTTGAAAAGATTCGATACGGACAGCGCATACGCAGCTAAGTATCGCCAGGAGATGCAAAAACTTTTTGACAGCGGCTACGCTCGAGAGCTGGATGAGAACGAGCTCTCGACCCCTCACAAACACGTATGGTACCTTTCCCATTTTGGGGTACAAAACCCAAACAAACCCGAGAAATTAAGGTTAGTCTTTGATTGTGCAGGAAAGGTGAAACGAGTTTGTCTTAACGATTTTTTGTTAACAGGGCCCGACCTCTATAACTCATTGTTAGGAATGATGTTACGATTTCGAGAACATTCATTCGCCTTCACGGGAGACATAAAAGAAATGTTTTTACAAATTAAAATTCGCCCCGAAGATCAACATGTATTTAGATTTTTATGGCAAAGTAGTTTAAATGCTCCAGTAAAAGTATGCGTCATGCAAAGTTTGGTTTTTGGCGCCACCTGTTCACCTTTCATTGCACAATATATAAAAAATAAGAACGCTTTGAAATTCTAGGATTTGTATCCCGAGGCGGTCGACGTCATAGTGAATAATCATTACATGGACGACTGTCTGCATTCGTGTGCGAGTGAGACCCGCGCGCACGAGCTAGTGCGAGACATCACTGCGATACACAAACAGGGCGGCTTCGAGATAGCGCGCTGGTGCAGCAACAGCGAGCGCGCGCTCCAGGCCGTGCCGCACGATGCGCAAGCGCACACGGCGCTGCAACATGGAGCCAATAACACTCTCGGTTTGATGTGGTATCCCCGCGACGATACGTTTGGGTTCAAAATATCACTCGAACGTATTGTTAATCAGGAGGTTTTGGAAGGCATCGAGCCCCCAACCAAGGCCAAGATGCTCGGAGTTATTATGTCGGTGTATGATTTACATGGTTTTTTATCTCCATTTTTAATAAAAGGTAAAATTATTTTTCAAAATGTACATCGTAGCGGTGTCGATTGGAACTGCCGCATCCAACCCGCCGAACATACAGCGTGGGTGAACTGGCTGAATGAATTGAAACGACTCGGCTCGCTTCGTATCCCGTGCTGCTATACGAGCGCGGCGAGCGCCTGAACGGCGTGCAACGAGCGTGAGTCATCATCATCATCATCGCCACCAGGTAATGAATGCAATATTTCATATCGACAGATGCATGTTTTTGTTGATGCTTCACTCAAGAGTCCCGTCCGCTACAGGTAGGTGACTATGTCATCCTGGTAAAACCTAACCTCGAGCGTAACAGCTGGAGACATGGCGTAGTGAGTGCGACCCATGCGGGCGCGGATGGACGAGTACGAATTGTTGACGTGCGCACGCGCACCGGTACGCTACGTCGGCCGGTGACTCGTGTCGCCTTGCTTTCGTCACAGAATGATTGTACTAACACATGAAGGTTTAATACATTAGCACAATCCTTCTGTGGGAGGCAGAATATAGGCGACCCAATAATGTATGCACCAATTACATATGTACCATTTTTTATAGAACATAAGTATAAGTTTATAACGTTGTGTTAAATGCTAATTTGGCTTAATAATGTACTTTTGTAAAAATAAAATAATAATAAACTGTGGGAGAAACCATCACGCTGCATTCGACCGCGCACACATATACTTACGTTTCTACCTATACCTATTGCGCAAGCGCATCATTTTAAGTATAAGCATTAAATAGGGCGCGCATAACGCGCCACCAGTAGTCGCCTCCTTACCGCCAATGCGGATGCAGCGTGGTGCACTCAATCCCTTCGAAGTACAACGTGTTAATTATTTCCATCCCTATCCCCTACAATTCTGTTGTTCTTATAAATGATACCCATCACTTTCTGTTTTTTTCGACTATTAAACCGTCATACGACGTTCCAACTACCGGGGTCGGCTACGGCTGAAAATCAGCGCTGCTGGTGTATCTTATAGTACACCAGAAGCATCATGCTGAGCCGGGGCCGTTTTAGGGCTCTAGACACACAGACGCTTTAATAAATATTCGGTTAATTGTATTAATTAATTCTGTTAAATATTACTGTATAATTGTATGTATCCTGTCGATTGTTTCTGATGCGTGTTCCGTTGAATTCTGTGTTGATTGTTATGTACTTATGATTATATTTTGTTTTTGAGTATATCTTGTATGTGTATGTGTGTGTGTGTCTTTTTCACCTAAATAAACGTTTTTTCTTTCTTTCTTCTTTCTTTCTTTATATCTATGTATAGTAATTATTATAAATATATTATTATTTTAATTACTGTGCAACCATTTTGATATTGAGCGAACATCCTAGTAGTCCGAAAAGACCCGAGCCCGTAGCCGTTAGCTTTGCAGAAAAAATGAGCGACGTACGCGGGCGACTCTGTGGACCGGGATGACACTTCGAACCACTTCGAGCTGCGGCCATTGGAGGAGCGTGAAATTCGTGCGTTAGCGAATACACGCGCAATTTTTTGTGCCGCCTGTATTTAGGCTGGCCCGAAATTATTTCTGTTTGCGGCCGTCTTATTACCGCCATTTATCGGCGAGAATATTTAAATCCCGTATTAGGGATTTATTTTACGGCCGAGCTTCACATTTAATCTCACCGCCGAGCTTCATACCCGAGCTACGAGCTTCCTACACATCGCACTGGAGCTCCAAATTCCCGGCTCGTGTGCGGGTTCCTGTTCGCGCCCGCCATCACACCTCCGTCGCCGAGCGTCTGCTTCACTCCCGCTAAATAACCAGGGAAGTGCTAATCGACTGCGACCTAAGCGAAAGACAGAAAGGCTTCCCCACGCCCTACAAATTGTGTGCTCCCGTGAGCTAGTGCGGAGACTGTGTGAGTTAGGCACGTACGGCGAATAAATATTTTATATTTTATTTCAGCCGTTTTATTCTACCACCTCATCTCACCACCACACACTCCCGCTTATTCACTATCATCTCATTTAATTTTAAACGGGACACTGGCGCCCTTTCACGTGGTTTATTTCTGCTTTTTTCGCTTTTGTCGCATAGTAGTTAGTTTTGTACGGTGACGGGTTATTTTGTTAAACGCTTAATTTTTTTGGTTTGCCGTAGCTAAGGTGAACGCAGGTTGTTTAATATAAAGTTTCTGTTGTTACAAACGTTTCTGTTCTCGTTAATTGAAATTAAGAAACTTGTTTTGTATTTCGCTGGGTACACTCAACTACAGAAATCGGTAATTTTAAATTTTATTTTTATACATTTTGAATTATTTAATTTTGTTTTGCATAGTTCGTGTGCCTTAGCAATACTTAGTTTTTATAAAGCCGCGTTCACATTAGCTGCATATTTTTTTCTTTCATCATTTTTTTTCATCATATTTCATTCTCATCATAGTCAAACCAAAGCGTTCTGTTAATTAATTGATTTTGTAACAGAACGGAGATTTTCTTTTCATTATTATTTTATTGTGCCAATACACAACTAATCCTTTTGCGTTATTTCGTTTCGGCTTAGTGTTACATTATTGTTACGGTTTAGGGTTGTCACATAATTTTTTTTGTTGATTCAATTTTTTTTTCTCAATATTTTTTATACTATACAACATGTCGTTTCCGATAAGGTATTTTTCCTTACAAAAATCCGAGTTGGAATATGAAGTTGCGGTCAGGGGAGAAACACCTTCATCTACTGTCGCTGACCTAAGAAAACAAATTAACAAACTGAGTCAGTTGTACCCCGCAGAGGACATTTTATGTTCCCATCTGGACCCTGACGCAGACTTATCCAGCTGCATTGATTTGCTTAGTAGGATTAATGTTGCATTTGATTCGGATATAACAGATAAAAATACTTTGTCCCGGCACGAAAATTTGCTGCATCATCTTTATCATCGGATCAATAGGATTGAGCCTGGACATACTAAACATTGTATGGACAGTCATGTGCAATGTAGCATGCTGTTTAAAGAATTATATGACAAACTTATAAATTTAAAAAAGAAGAGTGTCGATCCATTGATTACAGCTGGTCCTAGTAGTGAGCCTCCTGCAACATCTGCTACTCCTATTAACGTAACCGTAACATGCGAAGGTAGCAGTAGAATCTCTTCGGAGATAAGCAAATTAAAATTTAATGGCAAGTCCTGCGTACGCTCTTTTATTCAGCGAGCAAATGAATTTAGTTTGGCTCGGAATATATCTAGTACAAAACTTCTCACTTACGCTACGGAGATTTTTGTAGATGATGCCCTTCACTGGTACCGCAGCGTAAAAGATCAAGTTACTACTTTTTTGTAACAATCTGTTGTATGTACCAAATATAAATAAAAAAAAAAGATAAAATAAAAGGAAAATCTATTTCAATTACAGACACTCCAAATACTGAAGACCCATCTGTATCGCAGGATTTTATCGAGAGTTCTCAAGATTCAGATGTTACGATATCTGTTAAAGCTTCCAAACCAATTGCAAACAAAGAAGTTGTTATGGTATTGAAGCCCTTAGATCTTACTACTGAGGCCGAAACACTAAATTTAACAGTGGTAAACATAGATTTAATGAATAAGGAAGATAATAGCGATATTGAACTGCCCTGCAATAAGACCAATTTGAATAACCTAACCGAGGAAATGGACACTCAGCCAATAAACAATGCTGTAATTGATTTAGGTGTCGCAGGAGATCCTCCAACTAATTTTGAGGAAATCACGAACGACTCACCAGACACAGAAAATATAGCTGAGGTCGATACGCAGCCTGTGGACCCTGACATGTTCTTAGATTTTGAGGAAATCACGAACGACTCACCAGACACAGAAAATATAGCTGAGGTCGATACGCAGCCTGTGGACCCTGACATGTTCTTAGAAACGGATTTTCATAGAGAAAACTCGTCAGCTAGACGTAATTTGAGAACTTTGTACAGTAGTGATGAGAATTCTGATGACACGGAGGACAGCGGAATGTTTTTAAAATTCAAAAGAACTTTGCCCAGCACTGACTGTAGTCCTGCGGGGCCTATTTTAAAAAGGAAATTTATCGACCCCACAGACGAAACCACCGCGTCACCGGCGAGTAAGGTGAGTACAACAACACCTACATGCCAGACATACACACATGATGATACAGATATTATAAAATAAAAATAAAATAAAATAAAAAGCCTTTATTCTGATACGCTACATAATATTGTAATAATTTAACATTCTGTACATACAGATACAGATATTACACATCTCAAAATGTACCAAATTCCGAGTCTCTTCTTATCTAAAAGAGTCGCTTGAAAAAACTTTAGTTGTTGTTGTTGTTGTTTAGTTGATTTTAGGTAGGTTGATTTGACTTTCTTTCAACAACACCAACACAAATGTCTAACAGAACCAACACATTACAATATGTAAAATCACATACTTATTAACGCACATAGTTTTTACACTGTGTTATTATTTCAGAGAAAACGGGTGAGCTTCCACGACCCCCCAGTATCCACAACTATATGTGTCAAAAAGTACATCGAGCCCATGGGTCTTCGATCGCCTCAAAATTCTAGTGAAGATCACATAGAGCATATAGCTGCGGAGTTATCATCGCCTGCGATGAAAGCGTTACTCGTCAAAAACTTCGAGGGAAAAGTGGAAACTGTTGGGGACTTAGCGAGGATGACTGAACTTGAAGTGAACAGGCTCTGTATCAAAGCGCCTAAAGTGCAGGTGGCTAAGAAAGTACTGAGCGATTATTCATCGAAGCTCAAGCGAGCGATTGAGGAACTAACTCCTACAGTTGAAGCGGCGTTGAGTGAAACCAGTGTGAAGGTACAAACTGATTCGACTGCGGTACAAAGTATTGAAATGCAGACAGAAGTTGTGGCGGTCGCGTTAGCTTGTTCGCAAACAGATTCAGTCCAGACTTCGCACACTAGCTCCCGAATTTGCGTACAAATCTGATACCTCTTCTAATAATAAAATTAATTACAATTCTAATTCCAATTTTAATAACTCTAATAAACATCATAATAATTCTAAACCTAACACTAGTAATAATAACGACATAAATAAAAAATATTTACATTTAATTAATTCTACTAATCCTACTAAGGATACTAAGAAAGTTTACTGCCCCAGGTGTCAAAATACTACACATAATTTTAGAAATTGCCAAAGTACTGAAGTTGTATGTTTCCGCTGTGGTCTTAAAAATGTGAAGAAACCAGAGTGTCCAAATTGTAACAGCAATTCAAAAAACTAAGACGGCAGAATTGTAGCAGTCTCCTACCAATTAAAGGCCATCTGGATAAAGAAGAGTGGAAAAAATGGCTTGACACTATTCGGAATTATTTTGCTTGCTATAAAATTGCTACAATTCTGCAAACTAAACCATTAGATGATACAAGACCTTACCTTAATGTTAAAATCAATGACGTAGAAGCTTCTGGACTCCTGGATTCTGGTGCCTCAGTATCGATCCTTGGCAATGGTGCACATGACGTTTTACTCAGTCGTGGCCTTCACTTAATTAAAAACGACGAAATTTCGATAGTCGCTGCGGGTGGAAATTCTTTCACCAGTCTAGGTTATATAAATTTACCTATTCATTTTGAGGGACAGTTTCATATAATTAAAGCACTTGTTGTTCCCGAAATTAAATTATCGTTGATATTAGGAATAGATTTCTGGCGAGCTTTTAATTTATGTCCGAAGTATTTAGGTTCTCTGAATATATCAGTAGCACCGTTTAAGGACTTAGCCGCCACTACTACATCGGGAAACTTAATTCAATCTTATGATAATTTGGAAACCACTCAGAAGGCTATTGTTGACAATGTCATTGAACAGTTTCGAGATGTTTCTTTCGAACGTCGTGGCTTAGGGCGAACCCAATTAATTACTCACCACATAAACACCGGTGATTCTCCACCTATAAGACAGAGGTACTACAGACTTTCCCCCGAGAAACAGAAAATCCTTGTCGAACAGGTAGATGAAATGTTAGCATTAGATGTGGTTGAGCCCTGTGAAAGCGCTTGGCAGTCACCAGTTCTCCTTGTTACCAAGAAAAATGGACAGCCTCGTTTCTGCCTCGACAGTAGGAAACTTAACGCCGTTACCAAACGAGACGCCTACAACTTACCATACATCTCGGAAATACTGGACAACTTACGCGATGCTCGATTTCTAACCAGTCTAGATTTATCGAAAGCTTTTTGGCAGATACCTATAGCTGAGGAGGACAGAGACAAAACTGCATTTTACGTTCCGGGTAGGGGTACTCTACGCTTTAAGACTACTCCGTTTGGATTGACGAACGCTCCCGCCACTCAACAGCGGTTAGTTGATGCTTTATTAGGTGATGTCGATCACCGCATTTTTGCATATTTAGACGACATCATCATCATCAGCGCGACTTTCGAAGAACATGTCTCTCTTCTGCTTAAGGTTCTAGATAAACTGCGTAAAGCCAATTTAACTATCAATTTAGAAAAATGCGAGTTCTTCCGCAGTCAGCTCAAATATTTAGGCTATGTGGTTGACGCTAACGGATTGAGGACCGATCCTGATAAAGTACAGGCTATTTTAAATTTCCCAGTTCCTACTAACCACAAGGAACTGAAACGGTTCTTAGGCACTGCTACATGGTACCGTCGTTTCGTCCCCAATTTTAGTACGATTGCAGGGCCGCTCAATAAATTAACTTCAAATAAAAAGAACGCGCCACCTTTTCTATGGACTGCTGAAGCTGACACTGCCTTCAAACAACTAAAGGAATGTTTGGTCTCTGCTCCAGTTCTCTCTTGCCCAAGATATGACCATCCTTTCGAAATCCATTGTGACGCTTCAAATTATGCCGTGGGCGCTTTACTCACGCAAACGATAGATGGCGCTGAGCACCCCATTGCATTTATGAGCAGATCCCTAACGCCTCAAGAAAGGAACTTTTCCGTCACAGAACGCGAGTGTCTAGCCGTCCTTACAGCATTAGAGCATTGGCGTTGTTATATTGAAAACGGGAAAACTTTTACCGTATACACGGACCATAGCGCGCTAAAATGGTTTTTGTCACTAAACAATCCTACAGGTAGACTTGCGCGTTGGGGTGTACGTTTGTCAGCATTTAACTTTGAAATTAAACACCGTCGTGGTGTTAACAACGTCATCCCAGATGCGTTATCTAGAGCCGTACCTGTGTCCGCTATTGTCACTACCAATTCTGTCGCGACTACTAGTGACGATTGGTACAAAAACATTTATAACAATTGCCTCACAAAACCAGAAAATTTTCCAAATTATCAAATTTAAAATAATTGTCTCTTTAGATTAAGTAAAAATAAATGTCAACTTACTGATGAATTTTCATGGAAAGAGGTTGTCCCTTCTGAGCTCCGTGAACAGGTCATGCGTGAAAATCATAATATGCCAACAGCCGGTCATTTAGGAAGTTTTAAAACTTACCGTCGTATTGCCCTTAAATACTTTTGGCCTGGTATGTTCCGAGATGTATCTGGTTATGTAGGTTCTTGTTTAACTTGCCTGCAATACAAATCTCAAAATCATCAGACACTAGGAGAAATGGGTCGGCCAAAACAGTGTTCGCGTCCATTTCAGATGCTTTCAATAGACCTCATGGGCCCGCTCCCGACGACTAGATGGCGTAATAACTATATACTAGTAATAACATGCTGTTTCTCTAAATTTTGCTTAATATTCCCTTTAAAAAAGGCCACATCCGATGTCGTATGTAAGATCTTGGAGGAGAAACTATTCCTTTACCACGGTGTCCCACAAACCATATTTCTAGATAACGCGACCATTTTCCACGCCAAAACTGCGGAAACATTGTTTAAAAAATACAACATCCCTAACGTTTTCTTTACGCCAAAATATACGCCTCAGGTGAACACTGTGGAGCGATATAATAAAACTATTATAACTTGTATTTCAACATTTGTAGACCAAGACCACAGATCCTGGGATACGTTCATTCCAGCGGTACAATTTGCCATTAACAGTTCAGTCATCGAGGCCACTGGTTTCACACCATCCTTTTTAGTGTTTGGTCGCGAACTCGTACCTTGTGGCTCATTACCTTGACAACGATCTAGGGGATGAAATTGTATTTTTGCCAAGAGATATCTATGCGGAAAATCTTGGAAGCCTAAGCAAAATTTTTGACGAGGTGCAGAAGTCGCTTTACCACGCCCACGTCAAAAATTCTGCAAACTACAATCTGCGACGTAAGCCTCATGAGTTTAAGGTAGGAGATATAGTCTATAAACGGGCTTACGTGCTGTCAGACAAGGACAAGTTCTTCAGCAAAAAGTTAGCCCCTAAATATATCAAGTGCCGAGTACTTGAAAAACGCTCGCCACTTGTTTACGTCCTAGAGGACATGTCAGGCCATAATTTGGGAACTTGGCATATTGAAGACCTTAAAATACATAATACTAACCTATAATACTAACAATTATGTCTATTATATTACATTATATCCTTATTTTTATTTATTTATGGTTCTGTAATTGTTTCGTCGCATTACCCTCCCGTTTACATCGTTTTAACATTTCTTGCAAAAGTCCTATGTCGCTAATAGACATAGGATTTTCTTTATGGAAGGACGCGTCTCCTAACGTCTTAGTTATGAGACGTCAGTTTGATAGGAGATGAATGAAAGGTCGAGTGAAAGGATGTATGAAATTTAATGTAAGTTATTGATTCTAATATTTTCTTAGCGGATTTTATCTTAAATAAAATCCTAGGTGGGAAAGGGGGTACTGTAACGAAATGTTACTGTGGCGGGTTGCTAACTTTAGTGGGAGCTTTTGGAGTGAAACTCTCGGTTTTCTTTTTGTAGCTGTTCGCTACTCGTTTATTGCGAATTCCTTAGCCTAATTTATTTACATGTCATATCATCAGTATTAGTAAGTTGAAAGGAGTGAAAGGTTAGTAACAGCCAATAGAATGTAAGAAAGATACAATATGGAATTACGAGCGTTTGCAAGAAAGAGATGGCAAGGTACGACTGCGGTGCGCGTGCGCAAATCCGCGGGGCGAGAGGCGAGGCACACGACGACGCGGCTGCCGCGCTGATGATAAAACTCGTTGGGACGGCTGTGGTCGGTTTCAGTCGGCGCGCGCGCGATGGTGAACGGACGTGCAGTGAACAATACGATGTGGTGCAGAAAATCCTCGACTTGGTGTGGCTGCAGTGCTCTTTCTTTTCAGTGCTGAAGTGCATCTTCGTATTGCGATATTGGTATCAGGCAACCATGAAATTATAGTGCTCGTAATGCTATCGTAACGATAACTATGATCAGTGTGACCATATAGCTATCGAATCGGCAACCAGTGAGGTAGGCAAATAAATATTCTGTTCTGGGTGCGTAGTTTCATTTCTCTCTAATGTTCTTCAATAAAATATTCTGGTGTTGTTTTTTCTTTGTTCCTTCCTATTCCTGTGTCCATGATCAGGTAATGTTCGGTACATGGTGGTAAGGTTTATTCTACTACGGTAAGGTAATATACTCGACGATGGCTGGCCGGAGCGATGGTGACGTAGCTCGTAAGTATCTCGTAAGTATTTTCTATTTTATATTATTGTGGTGTCACTACGCCACAGTACCCCCCTTCAAGCGAAGCGTACCACCTTTTTTACGACACGGCCGCTTCTCGTGACGTGAGGAGCGGGCGCAGGCGGTGATTCAGGTGTCGGCGTAGGTATAGGCGTGTTCTTTGCCGTTATAGTTTTCAGCCTGGAACTCGTCGATGCCGGCGTCGATTTGAGCTGTTTGTAATCAATGACGTTAGGGCTTTCGATTTCTTCAATGCGAGATAGGGCGTCAGCCACTGGGTTTTCTTCGCCTTTGACGTACTTGATGTTCGTACAAAACTGACTGATGAAATGTAGTTGGCGTTCTCGACGTGGAGTGTCGCTGCTGCTAGCCGTTTTACTTAGCGCGAAGGACAGAGGCTTGTGATCAGTGTATATTGTCACTTCACAACCTTCGATGAGCCTCCTGAAGTGTTTCACAGCTGCGTACATAGCAAGTAACTCGCGATCGTACACGCTGTAGCGACGTTGTGTAGGGCTCATGGACTTGGAGAAGAATGCTAGTGGCCTCCATGCGTTTTGCACCCATTGCTGAACTGAAGCGCCCAAACTGTGATCCGATGCGTCGGTCATGATTGCCAGCTGTGACCCTGGGACTGGATGGCTTAATGTTGTAGCTTCTGTGATGCTTTGTCGGCATTTCTCAAAAGCTTCGTTAGCCTCGGGAGTCCATTCGATCGGCGTCTTGTCGTTTTTCTTTTTGTTGTGCAGGAACTTGTTGAGCTCGTATTGATGATCTGCTTGATGAGGTAGGCAGTCTCGGTAAAAGTTTAACATGCCTAGGAAACGACGTAAGTCGACGACTGTCTTAGGCTTCGGATATTTAGCGATGACTTCGATGCGTTCCTCCGTTGGTTTGATACCGCTGGCTGAGACTTCATAGCCCAGAAAGTTGATTGTTTTTACTCCGAATTGACATTTTTCAACGTTGAGAGTTACACCGTATTTGTCTAAGCGTTCTAAGACTTGATGTAGCAATTTTCGATGCTGGTCTTCGTCTTCAGAAAATAGAAGAATGTCGTCAACGAAGCAGAAGCAGTCTTCTATACCTCGGAGAACTTGATGCATGAAGCGTTGAAATGTTTGGCTTGCGTTCCGGAGTCCGAACGTCATGCATGTGAATTCATACAAGCCGAACGGTGTGATAATAGCCGTCTTTTGAGCATCTTCCGGGCTGGCCATCGGAATCCAGTAGTACGCCATCTTTAAGTCGAGTTTGGAGAAGATTGTTTTGTTGTGCAGCGCGTAGTTGAAGTCTTGGATGCGTGGTATAGGGTAGCGATCGGGTTGAGTTACGGCATTCAATCTCCTGTAGTCGCCGCACACGCGAAGTCCGCCGTCTTTCTTCTTGACCACGTGCAATGGACTTGCCCATGGGCTTTTCGAAGGTCGGCAAATACCCAACTCCACCATACGATCAAATTCGGCTTTTGCGGCGCGGTATTTGTCTGGTGGCAGAGGGCGAGCGCGGGCGTAGATAGGCGGGCCGGTGGTTTCTATGTGATGCACTACGTCGTGTTTGGCTGGTTCCTTCAGTGACATTGGTCGTAAGACATCTGGGTACTGTCTCAGGATTTCATGATAATCTTGATCGGTGGCAATGACACGGATGGATTCGACGTTTGTTGTGACTTGTACTGCGTTGACGGCAAGCTTGGTCACGTCGTCTATCAGTTTCTTCCTGTGAAGGTCGACTAGTAGGTGGTAGTGTCGTAGAAAATCTGCCCCCAGGATTGATGTCTTAACATCGGCAACGACGAAGGTCCACGGAAAACTGCGCCGAAGCCCTAGGTCGAGCTTGACGGTTTTCTCGCCGTAGGTCTGTATCGGTGAGTTGTTTGCTGCGTATAGTTTGTAGGTACTGGCAGCGTTCCTCTTCATCTTTGGGGTTGCAGCCCAGACGGAGATCTCGGCGCCCGTATCGACTAATAGGCGCTCGTTGCTGTTGCGATCGTGGATGCAGAGGCGATTGCTGGTTTTAGTGACACCGACGTCCGCCACGGTCGGTGTCGGAGTTAGTTTTCCGAAGTCTTCTTTCGTTTTGAACACGGTGAGTTGCATCTTCGCGCGTTGTCCCCAAACTTGTGGTGGTAGTAGCATTGCCCGTTGTACGTTCTTCTACGCGATTGAGAACGGGAGCGGAATCGTGCGCGTGATGAATTCCGGTAGCCACGATGTGAAGGTCGACCACGTTCCCGTAGCTCGGCTATTTCAAGCGTGAGCTTTTCTAGCTTCGCTATCAGTTCGGAATGCTTCACGTCGCAGGTGGTAGTTGTGGCTGAAGGCGTTGTTACTGCGGCTATGCTGCTCGTGGATGTGCTCCCGGAGAACTCCATCATTCTGTCTGCCATTGCAGCGAGCGTATCGAGCGAGGATTCGTTGTTGATGGAAAGCACGCAGCGAGATTGCGGTGACAGGTGGTTGAGCCACTCTATCTTCAGGCCTTCTTCAGTGATGAGACCGTTGTTTAGCTCCCTCATTTTCCGGAGTAGCACGCTCGGTTTTTGGTCGCCGAGCTCGAGTCCGCTGACGAGTTTCTGGAAGTTTTCCACGTCTGACTTCTCGTAAACGGTGAGCAAGCGCGTTTTGATGGCTTCGTACTTCCCGACTTCAGGTGGGTTGTACAGGAGATCGGTGACATGTTGTAGGTCCGCTGGTTCAAGTTTCTGCAGGACGTAGCGAAACTTCTGATCGTCCGATGTCTTCAGAGGTTCGACGACAGCTTCGAATTGTACGAACCATGCTCTGGGCACGGCGCGCCAAAATGGAAGTAACCTCGATTGGACCGAGATGGCTGCGAGGTCGGCGATCTTCGTGTCAGCTTCGGTTTCTGCCATGTCTTCGCTTCGATGTTTTGCGTGTTCTTGTTCGGCGGTCACCAATGTGGCGGGTTGCTAACTTTAGTGGGAGCTTTTGGAGTGAAACTCTCGGTTTTCTTTTTGTAGCTGTTCGCTACTCGTTTATTGCGAATTCCTTAGCCTAATTTATTTACATGTCATATCATCAGTATTAGTAAGTTGAAAGGAGTGAAAGGTTAGTAACAGCCAATAGAATGTAAGAAAGATACAATATGGAATTACGAGCGTTTGCAAGAAAGAGATGGCAAGGTACGACTGCGGTGCGCGTGCGCAAATCCGCGGGGCGAGAGGCGAGGCACACGACGACGCGGCTGCCGCGCTGATGATAAAACTCGTTGGGACGGCTGTGGTCGGTTTCAGTCGGCGCGCGCGCGATGGTGAACAGACGTGCAGTGAACAATACGATGTGGTGCAGAAAATCCTCGACTTGGTGTGGCTGCAGTGCTCTTTCTTTTCAGTGCTGAAGTGCATCTTCGTATTGCGATATTGGTATCAGGCAACCATGAAATTATAGTGCTCGTAATGCTATCGTAACGATAACTATGATCAGTGTGACCATATAGCTATCGAATCGGCAACCAGTGAGGTAGGCAAATAAATATTCTGTTCTGGGTGCGTAGTTTCATTTCTCTCTAATGTTCTTCAATAAAATATTCTGGTGTTGTTTTTTCTTTGTTCCTTCCTATTCCTGTGTCCATGATCAGGTAATGTTCGGTACATGGTGGTAAGGTTTATTCTACTACGGTAAGGTAATATACTCGACGATGGCTGGCCGGAGCGATGGTGACGTAGCTCGTAAGTATCTCGTAAGTATTTTCTATTTTATATTATTGTGGTGTCACTACGCCACATTACAAAACATATTATATAATCATATTAATATTTAATTTATATATACTGTTATATCTATGTATAGTAATTATTATAAATATATTATTATTTTAATTACTGTGCAACCATTTTGATATTGAGCGAACATCCTAGTAGTCCGAAAAGACCCGAGCCCGTAGCCGTTAGCTTTGCAGAAAAAATGAGCGACGTACGCGGGCGACTCTGTGGACCGGGATGACACTTCGAACCACTTCGAGCTGCGGCCATTGGAGGAGCGTGAAATTCGTGCGTTAGCGAATACACGCGCAATTTTTTGTGCCGGCTGTATTTAGGCTGGCCCGAAATTATTTCTGTTTGCGGCCGTCTTATTACCGCCATTTATCGGCGAGAATATTTAAATCCCGTATTAGGGATTTATTTTACGGCCGAGCTTCACATTTAATCTCACCGCCGAGCTTCATACCCGAGCTACGAGCTTCCTACACATCGCACTGGAGCTCCAAATTCCCGGCTCGTGTGCGGGTTCCTGTTCGCGCCCGCCATCACACCTCCGTCGCCGAGCGTCTGCTTCACTCCCGCTAAATAACCAGGGAAGTGCTAATCGACTGCGACCTAAGCGAAAGACAGAAAGGCTTCCCCACGCCCTACAAATTGTGTGCTCCCGTGAGCTAGTGCGGAGACTGTGTGAGTTAGGCACGTACGGCGAATAAATATTTTATATTTTATTTCAGCCGTTTTATTCTACCACCTCATCTCACCACCACACACTCTCCCGCTTATTCACTATCATCTCATTTTATTTTAAACGGGACACTGGCGCCCTTTCACGTGGTTTATTTCTGCTTTTTTCGCTTTTGTCGCATAGTAGTTAGTTTTGTACGGTGACGGGTTATTTTGTTAAACGCTTAATTTTTTTGGTTTGCCGTAGCTAAGGTGAACGCAGGTTGTTTAATATAAAGTTTCTGTTGTTACAAACGTTTCTGTTCTCGTTAATTGAAATTAAGAAACTTGTTTTGTATTTCGCTGGGTACACTCAGCTACAGAAATCGGTAATTTTAAATTTTATTTTTATACATTTTGAATTATTTAATTTTGTTTTGCATAGTTCGTGTGCCTTAGCAATACTTAGTTTTTATAAAGCCGCGTTCACATTAGCTGCATATTTTTTCTTTCATCATTTTTTTTCATCATATTTCATTCTCATCATAGTCAAACCAAAGCGTTCTGTTAATTAATTGATTTTGTAACAGAACGGAGATTTTCTTTTCATTATTATTTTATTGTGCCAATACACAACTAATCCTTTTGCGTTATTTCGTTTCGGCTTAGTGTTACATTATTGTTACGGTTTAGGGTTGTCACATAATTTTTTTTGTTGATTCAATTTTTTTTTTCTCAATATTTTTTATACTATACAACATGTCGTTTCCGATAAGGTATTTTTCCTTACAAAAATCCGAGTTGGAATATGAAGTTGCGGTCAGGGGAGAAACACCTTCATCTACTGTCGCTGACCTAAGAAAACAAATTAACAAACTGAGTCATTTGTACCCCGCAGAGGACATTTTATGTTCCCATCTGGACCCTGACGCAGACTTATCCAGCTGCATTGATTTGCTTAGTAGGATTAATGTTGCATTTGATTCGGATATAACAGATAAAAATACTTTGTCCCGGCACGAAAATTTGCTGCATCATCTTTATCATCGGATCAATAGGATTGAGCCTGGACATACTAAACATTGTATGGACAGTCATGTGCAATGTAGCATGCTGTTTAAAGAATTATATGACAAACTTATAAATTTAAAAAGAAGAGTGTCGATCCATTGATTACAGCTGGTCCTAGTAGTGAGCCTCCTGCAACATCTGCTACTCCTATTAACGTAACCGTAACATGCGAAGGTAGCAGTAGAATCTCTTCGGAGATAAGCAAATTAAAATTTAATGGCAAGTCCTGCGTACGCTCTTTTATTCAGCGAGCAAATGAATTTAGTTTGGCTCGGAATATATCTAGTACAAAACTTCTCACTTACGCTACGGAGATTTTTGTAGATGATGCCCTTCACTGGTACCGCAGCGTAAAAGATCAAGTTACTACTTTTTTGTAACAATCTGTTGTATGTACCAAATATAAATAAAAAAAAAAAAAGATAAAATAAAAGGAAAATCTATTTCAATTACAGACACTCCAAATACTGAAGACCCATCTGTATCGTAGGATTTTATCGAGAGTTCTCAAGATTCAGATGTTACGATATCTGTTAAAGCTTCCAAACCAATTGCAAACAAAGAAGTTGTTATGGTATTGAAGCCCTTAGATCTTACTACTGAGGCCGAAACACTAAATTTAACAGTGGTAAACATAGATTTAATGAATAAGGAAGATAATAGCGATATTGAACTGCCCTGCAATAAGACCAATTTGAATAACCTAACCGAGGAAATGGACACTCAGCCAATAAACAATGCTGTAATTGATTTAGGTGTCGCAGGAGATCCTCCAACTAATTTTGAGGAAATCACGAACGACTCACCAGACACAGAAAATATAGCTGAGGTCGATACGCAGCCTGTGGACCCTGACATGTTCTTAGATTTTGAGGAAATCACGAACGACTCACCAGACACAGAAAATATAGCTGAGGTCGATACGCAGCCTGTGGACCCTGACATGTTCTTAGAAACGGATTTTCATAGAGAAAACTCGTCAGCTAGACGTAATTTGAGAACTTTGTACAGTAGTGATGAGAATTCTGATGACACGGAGGACAGCGGAATGTTTTTAAAATTCAAAAGAACTTTGCCCAGCACTGACTGTAGTCCTGCGGGGCCTATTTTAAAAAGGAAATTTATCGACCCCACAGACGAAACCACCGCGTCACCGGCGAGTAAGGTGAGTACAACAACACCTACATGCCAGACATACACACATGATGATACAGATATTATAAAATAAAAATAAAATAAAATAAAAAGCCTTTATTCTGATACGCTACATAATATTGTAATAATTTAACATTCTGTACATACAGATACAGATATTACACATCTCAAAATGTACCAAATTCCGAGTCTCTTCTTATCTAAAAGAGTCGCTTGAAAAAACTTTAGTTGTTGTTGTTGTTGTTTAGTTGATTTTAGGTAGGTTGATTTGACTTTCTTTCAACAACACCAACACAAATGTCTAACAGAACCAACACATTACAATATGTAAAATCACATACTTATTAACGCACATAGTTTTTACACTGTGTTATTATTTCAGAGAAAACGGGTGAGCTTCCACGACCCCCCAGTATCCACAACTATATGTGTCAAAAAGTACATCGAGCCCATGGGTCTTCGATCGCCTCAAAATTCTAGTGAAGATCACATAGAGCATATAGCTGCGGAGTTATCATCGCCTGCGATGAAAGCGTTACTCGTCAAAAACTTCGAGGGAAAAGTGGAAACTGTTGGGGACTTAGCGAGGATGACTGAACTTGAAGTGAACAGGCTCTGTATCAAAGCGCCTAAAGTGCAGGTGGCTAAGAAAGTACTGAGCGATTATTCATCGAAGCTCAAGCGAGCGATTGAGGAACTAACTCCTACAGTTGAAGCGGCGTTGAGTGAAACCAGTGTGAAGGTACAAACTGATTCGACTGCGGTACAAAGTATTGAAATGCAGACAGAAGTTGTGGCGGTCGCGTTAGCTTGTTCGCAAACAGATTCAGTCCAGACTTCGCACACTAGCTCCCAAATTTGCGTACAAATCTGATACCTCTTCTAATAATAAAATTAATTACAATTCTAATTCCAATTTTAATAACTCTAATAAACATCATAATAATTCTAAACCTAACACTAGTAATAATAACGACATAAATAAAAAATATTTACATTTAATTAATTCTACTAATCCTACTAAGGATACTAAGAAAGTTTACTGCCCCAGGTGTCAAAATACTACACATAATTTTAGAAATTGCCAAAGTACTGAAGTTGTATGTTTCCGCTGTGGTCTTAAAAATGTGAAGAAACCAGAGTGTCCAAATTGTAACAGCAATTCAAAAAACTAAGACGGCAGAATTGTAGCAGTCTCCTACCAATTAAAGGCCATCTGGATAAAGAAGAGTGGAAAAAATGGCTTGACACTATTCGGAATTATTTTGCTTGCTATAAAATTGCTACAATTCTGCAAACTAAACCATTAGATGATACAAGACCTTACCTTAATGTTAAAATCAATGACGTAGAAGCTTCTGGACTCCTGGATTCTGGTGCCTCAGTATCGATCCTTGGCAATGGTGCACATGACGTTTTACTCAGTCGTGGCCTTCACTTAATTAAAAACGACGAAATTTCGATAGTCGCTGCGGGTGGAAATTCTTTCACCAGTCTAGGTTATATAAATTTACCTATTCATTTTGAGGGACAGTTTCATATAATTAAAGCACTTGTTGTTCCCGAAATTAAATTATCGTTGATATTAGGAATAGATTTCTGGCGAGCTTTTAATTTATGTCCGAAGTATTTAGGTTCTCTGAATATATCAGTAGCACCGTTTAAGGACTTAGCCGCCACTACTACATCGGGAAACTTAATTCAATCTTATGATAATTTGGAAACCACTCAGAAGGCTATTGTTGACAATGTCATTGAACAGTTTCGAGATGTTTCTTTCGAACGTCGTGGCTTAGGGCGAACCCAATTAATTACTCACCACATAAACACCGGTGATTCTCCACCTATAAGACAGAGGTACTACAGACTTTCCCCCGAGAAACAGAAAATCCTTGTCGAACAGGTAGATGAAATGTTAGCATTAGATGTGGTTGAGCCCTGTGAAAGCGCTTGGCAGTCACCAGTTCTCCTTGTTACCAAGAAAAATGGACAGCCTCGTTTCTGCCTCGACAGTAGGAAACTTAACGCCGTTACCAAACGAGACGCCTACAACTTACCATACATCTCGGAAATACTGGACAACTTACGCGATGCTCGATTTCTAACCAGTCTAGATTTATCGAAAGCTTTTTGGCAGATACCTATAGCTGAGGAGGACAGAGACAAAACTGCATTTTACGTTCCGGGTAGGGGTACTCTACGCTTTAAGACTACTCCGTTTGGATTGACGAACGCTCCCGCCACTCAACAGCGGTTAGTTGATGCTTTATTAGGTGATGTCGATCACCGCATTTTTGCATATTTAGACGACATCATCATCATCAGCGCGACTTTCGAAGAACATGTCTCTCTTCTGCTTAAGGTTCTAGATAAACTGCGTAAAGCCAATTTAACTATCAATTTAGAAAAATGCGAGTTCTTCCGCAGTCAGCTCAAATATTTAGGCTATGTGGTTGACGCTAACGGATTGAGGACCGATCCTGATAAAGTACAGGCTATTTTAAATTTCCCAGTTCCTACTAACCACAAGGAACTGAAACGGTTCTTAGGCACTGCTACATGGTACCGTCGTTTCGTCCCCAATTTTAGTACGATTGCAGGGCCGCTCAATAAATTAACTTCAAATAAAAAGAACGCGCCACCTTTTCTATGGACTGCTGAAGCTGACACTGCCTTCAAACAACTAAAGGAATGTTTGGTCTCTGCTCCAGTTCTCTCTTGCCCAAGATATGACCATCCTTTCGAAATCCATTGTGACGCTTCAAATTATGCCGTGGGCGCTTTACTCACGCAAACGATAGATGGCGCTGAGCACCCCATTGCATTTATGAGCAGATCCCTAACGCCTCAAGAAAGGAACTTTTCCGTCACAGAACGCGAGTGTCTAGCCGTCCTTACAGCATTAGAGCATTGGCGTTGTTATATTGAAAACGGGAAAACTTTTACCGTATACACGGACCATAGCGCGCTAAAATGGTTTTTGTCACTAAACAATCCTACAGGTAGACTTGCGCGTTGGGGTGTACGTTTGTCAGCATTTAACTTTGAAATTAAACACCGTCGTGGTGTTAACAACGTCATCCCAGATGCGTTATCTAGAGCCGTACCTGTGTCCGCTATTGTCACTACCAATTCTGTCGCGACTACTAGTGACGATTGGTACAAAAACATTTATAACAATTGCCTCACAAAACCAGAAAATTTTCCAAATTATCAAATTTAAAATAATTGTCTCTTTAGATTAAGTAAAAATAAATGTCAACTTACTGATGAATTTTCATGGAAAGAGGTTGTCCCTTCTGAGCTCCGTGAACAGGTCATGCGTGAAAATCATAATATGCCAACAGCCGGTCATTTAGGAAGTTTTAAAACTTACCGTCGTATTGCCCTTAAATACTTTTGGCCTGGTATGTTCCGAGATGTATCTGGTTATGTAGGTTCTTGTTTAACTTGCCTGCAATACAAATCTCAAAATCATCAGACACTAGGAGAAATGGGTCGGCCAAAACAGTGTTCGCGTCCATTTCAGATGCTTTCAATAGACCTCATGGGCCCGCTCCCGACGACTAGATGGCGTAATAACTATATACTAGTAATAACATGCTGTTTCTCTAAATTTTGCTTAATATTCCCTTTAAAAAAGGCCACATCCGATGTCGTATGTAAGATCTTGGAGGAGAAACTATTCCTTTACCACGGTGTCCCACAAACCATATTTCTAGATAACGCGACCATTTTCCACGCCAAAACTGCGGAAACATTGTTTAAAAAATACAACATCCCTAACGTTTTCTTTACGCCAAAATATACGCCTCAGGTGAACACTGTGGAGCGATATAATAAAACTATTATAACTTGTATTTCAACATTTGTAGACCAAGACCACAGATCCTGGGATACGTTCATTCCAGCGGTACAATTTGCCATTAACAGTTCAGTCATCGAGGCCACTGGTTTCACACCATCCTTTTTAGTGTTTGGTCGCGAACTCGTACCTTGTGGCTCATTACCTTGACAACGATCTAGGGGATGAAATTGTATTTTTGCCAAGAGATATCTATGCGGAAAATCTTGGAAGCCTAAGCAAAATTTTTGACGAGGTGCAGAAGTCGCTTTACCACGCCCACGTCAAAAATTCTGCAAACTACAATCTGCGACGTAAGCCTCATGAGTTTAAGGTAGGAGATATAGTCTATAAACGGGCTTACGTGCTGTCAGACAAGGACAAGTTCTTCAGCAAAAAGTTAGCCCCTAAATATATCAAGTGCCGAGTACTTGAAAAACGCTCGCCACTTGTTTACGTCCTAGAGGACATGTCAGGCCATAATTTGGGAACTTGGCATATTGAAGACCTTAAAATACATAATACTAACCTATAATACTAACAATTATGTCTATTATATTACATTATATCCTTATTTTTATTTATTTATGGTTCTGTAATTGTTTCGTCGCATTACCCTCCCGTTTACATCGTTTTAACATTTCTTGCAAAAGTCCTATGTCGCTAATAGACATAGGATTTTCTTTATGGAAGGACGCGTCTCCTAACGTCTTAGTTATGAGACGTCAGTTTGATAGGAGATGAATGAAAGGTCGAGTGAAAGGATGTATGAAATTGAATGTAAGTTATTGATTCTAATATTTTCTTAGCGGATTTTATCTTAAATAAAATCCTAGGTGGGAAAGGGGGTACTGTAACGAAATGTTACAAAACATATTATATAATCATATTAATATTTAATTTATATATACTGTTATATCTATGTATAGTAATTATTATAAATATATTATTATTTTAATTACTGTGCAACCATTTTGATATTGAGCGAACATCCTAGTAGTCCGAAAAGACCCGAGCCCGTAGCCGTTAGCTTTGCAGAAAAAATGAGCGACGTACGCGGGCGACTCTGTGGACCGGGATGACACTTCGAACCACTTCGAGCTGCGGCCATTGGAGGAGCGTGAAATTCGTGCGTTAGCGAATACACGCGCAATTTTTTGTGCCGGCTGTATTTAGGCTGGCCCGAAATTATTTCTGTTTGCGGCCGTCTTATTACCGCCATTTATCGGCGAGAATATTTAAATCCCGTATTAGGGATTTATTTTACGGCCGAGCTTCACATTTAATCTCACCGCCGAGCTTCATACCCGAGCTACGAGCTTCCTACACATCGCACTGGAGCTCCAAATTCCCGGCTCGTGTGCGGGTTCCTGTTCGCGCCCGCCATCACACCTCCGTCGCCGAGCGTCTGCTTCACTCCCGCTAAATAACCAGGGAAGTGCTAATCGACTGCGACCTAAGCGAAAGACAGAAAGGCTTCCCCACGCCCTACAAATTGTGTGCTCCCGTGAGCTAGTGCGGAGACTGTGTGAGTTAGGCACGTACGGCGAATAAATATTTTATATTTTATTTCAGCCGTTTTATTCTACCACCTCATCTCACCACCACACACTCTCCCGCTTATTCACTATCATCTCATTTTATTTTAAACGGGACACTGGCGCCCTTTCACGTGGTTTATTTCTGCTTTTTTCGCTTTTGTCGCATAGTAGTTAGTTTTGTACGGTGACGGGTTATTTTGTTAAACGCTTAATTTTTTTGGTTTGCCGTAGCTAAGGTGAACGCAGGTTGTTTAATATAAAGTTTCTGTTGTTACAAACGTTTCTGTTCTCGTTAATTGAAATTAAGAAACTTGTTTTGTATTTCGCTGGGTACACTCAGCTACAGAAATCGGTAATTTTAAATTTTATTTTTATACATTTTGAATTATTTAATTTTGTTTTGCATAGTTCGTGTGCCTTAGCAATACTTAGTTTTTATAAAGCCGCGTTCACATTAGCTGCATATTTTTTTCTTTCATCATTTTTTTTCATCATATTTCATTCTCATCATAGTCAAACCAAAGCGTTCTGTTAATTAATTGATTTTGTAACAGAACGGAGATTTTCTTTTCATTATTATTTTATTGTGCCAATACACAACTAATCCTTTTGCGTTATTTCGTTTCGGCTTAGTGTTACATTATTGTTACGGTTTAGGGTTGTCACATAATTTTTTTTGTTGATTCAATTTTTTTTTTCTCAATATTTTTTATACTATACAACATGTCGTTTCCGATAAGGTATTTTTCCTTACAAAAATCCGAGTTGGAATATGAAGTTGCGGTCAGGGGAGAAACACCTTCATCTACTGTCGCTGACCTAAGAAAACAAATTAACAAACTGAGTCATTTGTACCCCGCAGAGGACATTTTATGTTCCCATCTGGACCCTGACGCAGACTTATCCAGCTGCATTGATTTGCTTAGTAGGATTAATGTTGCATTTGATTCGGATATAACAGATAAAAATACTTTGTCCCGGCACGAAAATTTGCTGCATCATCTTTATCATCGGATCAATAGGATTGAGCCTGGACATACTAAACATTGTATGGACAGTCATGTGCAATGTAGCATGCTGTTTAAAGAATTATATGACAAACTTATAAATTTAAAAAGAAGAGTGTCGATCCATTGATTACAGCTGGTCCTAGTAGTGAGCCTCCTGCAACATCTGCTACTCCTATTAACGTAACCGTAACATGCGAAGGTAGCAGTAGAATCTCTTCGGAGATAAGCAAATTAAAATTTAATGGCAAGTCCTGCGTACGCTCTTTTATTCAGCGAGCAAATGAATTTAGTTTGGCTCGGAATATATCTAGTACAAAACTTCTCACTTACGCTACGGAGATTTTTGTAGATGATGCCCTTCACTGGTACCGCAGCGTAAAAGATCAAGTTACTACTTTTTTGTAACAATCTGTTGTATGTACCAAATATAAATAAAAAAAAAAAAGATAAAATAAAAGGAAAATCTATTTCAATTACAGACACTCCAAATACTGAAGACCCATCTGTATCGTAGGATTTTATCGAGAGTTCTCAAGATTCAGATGTTACGATATCTGTTAAAGCTTCCAAACCAATTGCAAACAAAGAAGTTGTTATGGTATTGAAGCCCTTAGATCTTACTACTGAGGCCGAAACACTAAATTTAACAGTGGTAAACATAGATTTAATGAATAAGGAAGATAATAGCGATATTGAACTGCCCTGCAATAAGACCAATTTGAATAACCTAACCGAGGAAATGGACACTCAGCCAATAAACAATGCTGTAATTGATTTAGGTGTCGCAGGAGATCCTCCAACTAATTTTGAGGAAATCACGAACGACTCACCAGACACAGAAAATATAGCTGAGGTCGATACGCAGCCTGTGGACCCTGACATGTTCTTAGATTTTGAGGAAATCACGAACGACTCACCAGACACAGAAAATATAGCTGAGGTCGATACGCAGCCTGTGGACCCTGACATGTTCTTAGAAACGGATTTTCATAGAGAAAACTCGTCAGCTAGACGTAATTTGAGAACTTTGTACAGTAGTGATGAGAATTCTGATGACACGGAGGACAGCGGAATGTTTTTAAAATTCAAAAGAACTTTGCCCAGCACTGACTGTAGTCCTGCGGGGCCTATTTTAAAAAGGAAATTTATCGACCCCACAGACGAAACCACCGCGTCACCGGCGAGTAAGGTGAGTACAACAACACCTACATGCCAGACATACACACATGATGATACAGATATTATAAAATAAAAATAAAATAAAATAAAAAGCCTTTATTCTGATACGCTACATAATATTGTAATAATTTAACATTCTGTACATACAGATACAGATATTACACATCTCAAAATGTACCAAATTCCGAGTCTCTTCTTATCTAAAAGAGTCGCTTGAAAAAACTTTAGTTGTTGTTGTTGTTGTTTAGTTGATTTTAGGTAGGTTGATTTGACTTTCTTTCAACAACACCAACACAAATGTCTAACAGAACCAACACATTACAATATGTAAAATCACATACTTATTAACGCACATAGTTTTTACACTGTGTTATTATTTCAGAGAAAACGGGTGAGCTTCCACGACCCCCCAGTATCCACAACTATATGTGTCAAAAAGTACATCGAGCCCATGGGTCTTCGATCGCCTCAAAATTCTAGTGAAGATCACATAGAGCATATAGCTGCGGAGTTATCATCGCCTGCGATGAAAGCGTTACTCGTCAAAAACTTCGAGGGAAAAGTGGAAACTGTTGGGGACTTAGCGAGGATGACTGAACTTGAAGTGAACAGGCTCTGTATCAAAGCGCCTAAAGTGCAGGTGGCTAAGAAAGTACTGAGCGATTATTCATCGAAGCTCAAGCGAGCGATTGAGGAACTAACTCCTACAGTTGAAGCGGCGTTGAGTGAAACCAGTGTGAAGGTACAAACTGATTCGACTGCGGTACAAAGTATTGAAATGCAGACAGAAGTTGTGGCGGTCGCGTTAGCTTGTTCGCAAACAGATTCAGTCCAGACTTCGCACACTAGCTCCCAAATTTGCGTACAAATCTGATACCTCTTCTAATAATAAAATTAATTACAATTCTAATTCCAATTTTAATAACTCTAATAAACATCATAATAATTCTAAACCTAACACTAGTAATAATAACGACATAAATAAAAAATATTTACATTTAATTAATTCTACTAATCCTACTAAGGATACTAAGAAAGTTTACTGCCCCAGGTGTCAAAATACTACACATAATTTTAGAAATTGCCAAAGTACTGAAGTTGTATGTTTCCGCTGTGGTCTTAAAAATGTGAAGAAACCAGAGTGTCCAAATTGTAACAGCAATTCAAAAAACTAAGACGGCAGAATTGTAGCAGTCTCCTACCAATTAAAGGCCATCTGGATAAAGAAGAGTGGAAAAAATGGCTTGACACTATTCGGAATTATTTTGCTTGCTATAAAATTGCTACAATTCTGCAAACTAAACCATTAGATGATACAAGACCTTACCTTAATGTTAAAATCAATGACGTAGAAGCTTCTGGACTCCTGGATTCTGGTGCCTCAGTATCGATCCTTGGCAATGGTGCACATGACGTTTTACTCAGTCGTGGCCTTCACTTAATTAAAAACGACGAAATTTCGATAGTCGCTGCGGGTGGAAATTCTTTCACCAGTCTAGGTTATATAAATTTACCTATTCATTTTGAGGGACAGTTTCATATAATTAAAGCACTTGTTGTTCCCGAAATTAAATTATCGTTGATATTAGGAATAGATTTCTGGCGAGCTTTTAATTTATGTCCGAAGTATTTAGGTTCTCTGAATATATCAGTAGCACCGTTTAAGGACTTAGCCGCCACTACTACATCGGGAAACTTAATTCAATCTTATGATAATTTGGAAACCACTCAGAAGGCTATTGTTGACAATGTCATTGAACAGTTTCGAGATGTTTCTTTCGAACGTCGTGGCTTAGGGCGAACCCAATTAATTACTCACCACATAAACACCGGTGATTCTCCACCTATAAGACAGAGGTACTACAGACTTTCCCCCGAGAAACAGAAAATCCTTGTCGAACAGGTAGATGAAATGTTAGCATTAGATGTGGTTGATCCCTGTGAAAGCGCTTGGCAGTCACCAGTTCTCCTTGTTACCAAGAAAAATGGACAGCCTCGTTTCTGCCTCGACAGTAGGAAACTTAACGCCGTTACCAAACGAGACGCCTACAACTTACCATACATCTCGGAAATACTGGACAACTTACGCGATGCTCGATTTCTAACCAGTCTAGATTTATCGAAAGCTTTTTGGCAGATACCTATAGCTGAGGAGGACAGAGACAAAACTGCATTTTACGTTCCGGGTAGGGGTACTCTACGCTTTAAGACTACTCCGTTTGGATTGACGAACGCTCCCGCCACTCAACAGCGGTTAGTTGATGCTTTATTAGGTGATGTCGATCACCGCATTTTTGCATATTTAGACGACATCATCATCATCAGCGCGACTTTCGAAGAACATGTCTCTCTTCTGCTTAAGGTTCTAGATAAACTGCGTAAAGCCAATTTAACTATCAATTTAGAAAAATGCGAGTTCTTCCGCAGTCAGCTCAAATATTTAGGCTATGTGGTTGACGCTAACGGATTGAGGACCGATCCTGATAAAGTACAGGCTATTTTAAATTTCCCAGTTCCTACTAACCACAAGGAACTGAAACGGTTCTTAGGCACTGCTACATGGTACCGTCGTTTCGTCCCCAATTTTAGTACGATTGCAGGGCCGCTCAATAAATTAACTTCAAATAAAAAGAACGCGCCACCTTTTCTATGGACTGCTGAAGCTGACACTGCCTTCAAACAACTAAAGGAATGTTTGGTCTCTGCTCCAGTTCTCTCTTGCCCAAGATATGACCATCCTTTCGAAATCCATTGTGACGCTTCAAATTATGCCGTGGGCGCTTTACTCACGCAAACGATAGATGGCGCTGAGCACCCCATTGCATTTATGAGCAGATCCCTAACGCCTCAAGAAAGGAACTTTTCCGTCACAGAACGCGAGTGTCTAGCCGTCCTTACAGCATTAGAGCATTGGCGTTGTTATATTGAAAACGGGAAAACTTTTACCGTATACACGGACCATAGCGCGCTAAAATGGTTTTTGTCACTAAACAATCCTACAGGTAGACTTGCGCGTTGGGGTGTACGTTTGTCAGCATTTAACTTTGAAATTAAACACCGTCGTGGTGTTAACAACGTCATCCCAGATGCGTTATCTAGAGCCGTACCTGTGTCCGCTATTGTCACTACCAATTCTGTCGCGACTACTAGTGACGATTGGTACAAAAACATTTATAACAATTGCCTCACAAAACCAGAAAATTTTCCAAATTATCAAATTTAAAATAATTGTCTCTTTAGATTAAGTAAAAATAAATGTCAACTTACTGATGAATTTTCATGGAAAGAGGTTGTCCCTTCTGAGCTCCGTGAACAGGTCATGCGTGAAAATCATAATATGCCAACAGCCGGTCATTTAGGAAGTTTTAAAACTTACCGTCGTATTGCCCTTAAATACTTTTGGCCTGGTATGTTCCGAGATGTATCTGGTTATGTAGGTTCTTGTTTAACTTGCCTGCAATACAAATCTCAAAATCATCAGACACTAGGAGAAATGGGTCGGCCAAAACAGTGTTCGCGTCCATTTCAGATGCTTTCAATAGACCTCATGGGCCCGCTCCCGACGACTAGATGGCGTAATAACTATATACTAGTAATAACATGCTGTTTCTCTAAATTTTGCTTAATATTCCCTTTAAAAAAGGCCACATCCGATGTCGTATGTAAGATCTTGGAGGAGAAACTATTCCTTTACCACGGTGTCCCACAAACCATATTTCTAGATAACGCGACCATTTTCCACGCCAAAACTGCGGAAACATTGTTTAAAAAATACAACATCCCTAACGTTTTCTTTACGCCAAAATATACGCCTCAGGTGAACACTGTGGAGCGATATAATAAAACTATTATAACTTGTATTTCAACATTTGTAGACCAAGACCACAGATCCTGGGATACGTTCATTCCAGCGGTACAATTTGCCATTAACAGTTCAGTCATCGAGGCCACTGGTTTCACACCATCCTTTTTAGTGTTTGGTCGCGAACTCGTACCTTGTGGCTCATTACCTTGACAACGATCTAGGGGATGAAATTGTATTTTTGCCAAGAGATATCTATGCGGAAAATCTTGGAAGCCTAAGCAAAATTTTTGACGAGGTGCAGAAGTCGCTTTACCACGCCCACGTCAAAAATTCTGCAAACTACAATCTGCGACGTAAGCCTCATGAGTTTAAGGTAGGAGATATAGTCTATAAACGGGCTTACGTGCTGTCAGACAAGGACAAGTTCTTCAGCAAAAAGTTAGCCCCTAAATATATCAAGTGCCGAGTACTTGAAAAACGCTCGCCACTTGTTTACGTCCTAGAGGACATGTCAGGCCATAATTTGGGAACTTGGCATATTGAAGACCTTAAAATACATAATACTAACCTATAATACTAACAATTATGTCTATTATATTACATTATATCCTTATTTTTATTTATTTATGGTTCTGTAATTGTTTCGTCGCATTACCCTCCCGTTTACATCGTTTTAACATTTCTTGCAAAAGTCCTATGTCGCTAATAGACATAGGATTTTCTTTATGGAAGGACGCGTCTCCTAACGTCTTAGTTATGAGACGTCAGTTTGATAGGAGATGAATGAAAGGTCGAGTGAAAGGATGTATGAAATTGAATGTAAGTTATTGATTCTAATATTTTCTTAGCGGATTTTATCTTAAATAAAATCCTAGGTGGGAAAGGGGGTACTGTAACGAAATGTTACAAAACATATTATATAATCATATTAATATTTAATTTATATATACTGTTATATCTATGTATAGTAATTATTATAAATATATTATTATTTTAATTACTGTGCAACCATTTTGATATTGAGCGAACATCCTAGTAGTCCGAAAAGACCCGAGCCCGTAGCCGTTAGCTTTGCAGAAAAAATGAGCGACGTACGCGGGCGACTCTGTGGACCGGGATGACACTTCGAACCACTTCGAGCTGCGGCCATTGGAGGAGCGTGAAATTCGTGCGTTAGCGAATACACGCGCAATTTTTTGTGCCGGCTGTATTTAGGCTGGCCCGAAATTATTTCTGTTTGCGGCCGTCTTATTACCGCCATTTATCGGCGAGAATATTTAAATCCCGTATTAGGGATTTATTTTACGGCCGAGCTTCACATTTAATCTCACCGCCGAGCTTCATACCCGAGCTACGAGCTTCCTACACATCGCACTGGAGCTCCAAATTCCCGGCTCGTGTGCGGGTTCCTGTTCGCGCCCGCCATCACACCTCCGTCGCCGAGCGTCTGCTTCACTCCCGCTAAATAACCAGGGAAGTGCTAATCGACTGCGACCTAAGCGAAAGACAGAAAGGCTTCCCCACGCCCTACAAATTGTGTGCTCCCGTGAGCTAGTGCGGAGACTGTGTGAGTTAGGCACGTACGGCGAATAAATATTTTATATTTTATTTCAGCCGTTTTATTCTACCACCTCATCTCACCACCACACACTCTCCCGCTTATTCACTATCATCTCATTTTATTTTAAACGGGACACTGGCGCCCTTTCACGTGGTTTATTTCTGCTTTTTTCGCTTTTGTCGCATAGTAGTTAGTTTTGTACGGTGACGGGTTATTTTGTTAAACGCTTAATTTTTTTGGTTTGCCGTAGCTAAGGTGAACGCAGGTTGTTTAATATAAAGTTTCTGTTGTTACAAACGTTTCTGTTCTCGTTAATTGAAATTAAGAAACTTGTTTTGTATTTCGCTGGGTACACTCAGCTACAGAAATCGGTAATTTTAAATTTTATTTTTATACATTTTGAATTATTTAATTTTGTTTTGCATAGTTCGTGTGCCTTAGCAATACTTAGTTTTTATAAAGCCGCGTTCACATTAGCTGCATATTTTTTTCTTTCATCATTTTTTTTCATCATATTTCATTCTCATCATAGTCAAACCAAAGCGTTCTGTTAATTAATTGATTTTGTAACAGAACGGAGATTTTCTTTTCATTATTATTTTATTGTGCCAATACACAACTAATCCTTTTGCGTTATTTCGTTTCGGCTTAGTGTTACATTATTGTTACGGTTTAGGGTTGTCACATAATTTTTTTTGTTGATTCAATTTTTTTTTTCTCAATATTTTTTATACTATACAACATGTCGTTTCCGATAAGGTATTTTTCCTTACAAAAATCCGAGTTGGAATATGAAGTTGCGGTCAGGGGAGAAACACCTTCATCTACTGTCGCTGACCTAAGAAAACAAATTAACAAACTGAGTCATTTGTACCCCGCAGAGGACATTTTATGTTCCCATCTGGACCCTGACGCAGACTTATCCAGCTGCATTGATTTGCTTAGTAGGATTAATGTTGCATTTGATTCGGATATAACAGATAAAAATACTTTGTCCCGGCACGAAAATTTGCTGCATCATCTTTATCATCGGATCAATAGGATTGAGCCTGGACATACTAAACATTGTATGGACAGTCATGTGCAATGTAGCATGCTGTTTAAAGAATTATATGACAAACTTATAAATTTAAAAAGAAGAGTGTCGATCCATTGATTACAGCTGGTCCTAGTAGTGAGCCTCCTGCAACATCTGCTACTCCTATTAACGTAACCGTAACATGCGAAGGTAGCAGTAGAATCTCTTCGGAGATAAGCAAATTAAAATTTAATGGCAAGTCCTGCGTACGCTCTTTTATTCAGCGAGCAAATGAATTTAGTTTGGCTCGGAATATATCTAGTACAAAACTTCTCACTTACGCTACGGAGATTTTTGTAGATGATGCCCTTCACTGGTACCGCAGCGTAAAAGATCAAGTTACTACTTTTTTGTAACAATCTGTTGTATGTACCAAATATAAATAAAAAAAAAAAAAGATAAAATAAAAGGAAAATCTATTTCAATTACAGACACTCCAAATACTGAAGACCCATCTGTATCGTAGGATTTTATCGAGAGTTCTCAAGATTCAGATGTTACGATATCTGTTAAAGCTTCCAAACCAATTGCAAACAAAGAAGTTGTTATGGTATTGAAGCCCTTAGATCTTACTACTGAGGCCGAAACACTAAATTTAACAGTGGTAAACATAGATTTAATGAATAAGGAAGATAATAGCGATATTGAACTGCCCTGCAATAAGACCAATTTGAATAACCTAACCGAGGAAATGGACACTCAGCCAATAAACAATGCTGTAATTGATTTAGGTGTCGCAGGAGATCCTCCAACTAATTTTGAGGAAATCACGAACGACTCACCAGACACAGAAAATATAGCTGAGGTCGATACGCAGCCTGTGGACCCTGACATGTTCTTAGATTTTGAGGAAATCACGAACGACTCACCAGACACAGAAAATATAGCTGAGGTCGATACGCAGCCTGTGGACCCTGACATGTTCTTAGAAACGGATTTTCATAGAGAAAACTCGTCAGCTAGACGTAATTTGAGAACTTTGTACAGTAGTGATGAGAATTCTGATGACACGGAGGACAGCGGAATGTTTTTAAAATTCAAAAGAACTTTGCCCAGCACTGACTGTAGTCCTGCGGGGCCTATTTTAAAAAGGAAATTTATCGACCCCACAGACGAAACCACCGCGTCACCGGCGAGTAAGGTGAGTACAACAACACCTACATGCCAGACATACACACATGATGATACAGATATTATAAAATAAAAATAAAATAAAATAAAAAGCCTTTATTCTGATACGCTACATAATATTGTAATAATTTAACATTCTGTACATACAGATACAGATATTACACATCTCAAAATGTACCAAATTCCGAGTCTCTTCTTATCTAAAAGAGTCGCTTGAAAAAACTTTAGTTGTTGTTGTTGTTGTTTAGTTGATTTTAGGTAGGTTGATTTGACTTTCTTTCAACAACACCAACACAAATGTCTAACAGAACCAACACATTACAACATGTAAAATCACATACTTATTAACGCACATAGTTTTTACACTGTGTTATTATTTCAGAGAAAACGGGTGAGCTTCCACGACCCCCCAGTATCCACAACTATATGTGTCAAAAAGTACATCGAGCCCATGGGTCTTCGATCGCCTCAAAATTCTAGTGAAGATCACATAGAGCATATAGCTGCGGAGTTATCATCGCCTGCGATGAAAGCGTTACTCGTCAAAAACTTCGAGGGAAAAGTGGAAACTGTTGGGGACTTAGCGAGGATGACTGAACTTGAAGTGAACAGGCTCTGTATCAAAGCGCCTAAAGTGCAGGTGGCTAAGAAAGTACTGAGCGATTATTCATCGAAGCTCAAGCGAGCGATTGAGGAACTAACTTCTACAGTTGAAGCGGCGTTGAGTGAAACCAGTGTGAAGGTACAAACTGATTCGACTGCGGTACAAAGTATTGAAATGCAGACAGAAGTTGTGGCGGTCGCGTTAGCTTGTTCGCAAACAGATTCAGTCCAGACTTCGCACACTAGCTCCCAAATTTGCGTACAAATCTGATACCTCTTCTAATAATAAAATTAATTACAATTCTAATTCCAATTTTAATAACTCTAATAAACATCATAATAATTCTAAACCTAACACTAGTAATAATAACGACATAAATAAAAAATATTTACATTTAATTAATTCTACTAATCCTACTAAGGATACTAAGAAAGTTTACTGCCCCAGGTGTCAAAATACTACACATAATTTTAGAAATTGCCAAAGTACTGAAGTTGTATGTTTCCGCTGTGGTCTTAAAAATGTGAAGAAACCAGAGTGTCCAAATTGTAACAGCAATTCAAAAAACTAAGACGGCAGAATTGTAGCAGTCTCCTACCAATTAAAGGCCATCTGGATAAAGAAGAGTGGAAAAAATGGCTTGACACTATTCGGAATTATTTTGCTTGCTATAAAATTGCTACAATTCTGCAAACTAAACCATTAGATGATACAAGACCTTACCTTAATGTTAAAATCAATGACGTAGAAGCTTCTGGACTCCTGGATTCTGGTGCCTCAGTATCGATCCTTGGCAATGGTGCACATGACGTTTTACTCAGTCGTGGCCTTCACTTAATTAAAAACGACGAAATTTCGATAGTCGCTGCGGGTGGAAATTCTTTCACCAGTCTAGGTTATATAAATTTACCTATTCATTTTGAGGGACAGTTTCATATAATTAAAGCACTTGTTGTTCCCGAAATTAAATTATCGTTGATATTAGGAATAGATTTCTGGCGAGCTTTTAATTTATGTCCGAAGTATTTAGGTTCTCTGAATATATCAGTAGCACCGTTTAAGGACTTAGCCGCCACTACTACATCGGGAAACTTAATTCAATCTTATGATAATTTGGAAACCACTCAGAAGGCTATTGTTGACAATGTCATTGAACAGTTTCGAGATGTTTCTTTCGAACGTCGTGGCTTAGGGCGAACCCAATTAATTACTCACCACATAAACACCGGTGATTCTCCACCTATAAGACAGAGGTACTACAGACTTTCCCCCGAGAAACAGAAAATCCTTGTCGAACAGGTAGATGAAATGTTAGCATTAGATGTGGTTGAGCCCTGTGAAAGCGCTTGGCAGTCACCAGTTCTCCTTGTTACCAAGAAAAATGGACAGCCTCGTTTCTGCCTCGACAGTAGGAAACTTAACGCCGTTACCAAACGAGACGCCTACAACTTACCATACATCTCGGAAATACTGGACAACTTACGCGATGCTCGATTTCTAACCAGTCTAGATTTATCGAAAGCATTTGGCAGATACCTATAGCTGAGGAGGACAGAGACAAAACTGCATTTTACGTTCCGGGTAGGGGTACTCTACGCTTTAAGACTACTCCGTTTGGATTGACGAACGCTCCCGCCACTCAACAGCGGTTAGTTGATGCTTTATTAGGTGATGTCGATCACCGCATTTTTGCATATTTAGACGACATCATCATCATCAGCGCGACTTTCGAAGAACATGTCTCTCTTCTGCTTAAGGTTCTAGATAAACTGCGTAAAGCCAATTTAACTATCAATTTAGAAAAATGCGAGTTCTTCCGCAGTCAGCTCAAATATTTAGGCTATGTGGTTGACGCTAACGGATTGAGGACCGATCCTGATAAAGTACAGGCTATTTAAAATTTCCCAGTTCCTACTAACCGCAAGGAACTGAAACGGTTCTTAGGCACTGCTACATGGTACCGTCGTTTCGTCCCCAATTTTAGTACGATTGCAGGGCCGCTCAATAAATTAACTTCAAATAAAAAGAACGCGCCACCTTTTCTATGGACTGCTGAAGCTGACACTGCCTTCAAACAACTAAAGGAATGTTTGGTCTCTGCTCCAGTTCTCTCTTGCCCAAGATATGACCATCCTTTCGAAATCCATTGTGACGCTTCAAATTATGCCGTGGGCGCTTTATTCACGCAAACGATAGATGGCGCTGAGCACCCCATTGCATTTATGAGCAGATCCCTAACGCCTCAAGAAAGGAACTTTTCCGTCACAGAACGCGAGTGTCTAGCCGTCCTTACAGCATTAGAGCATTGGCGTTGTTATATTGAAAACGGGAAAACTTTTACCGTATACACGGACCATAGCGCGCTAAAATGGTTTTTGTCACTAAACAATCCTACAGGTAGACTTGCGCGTTGGGGTGTACGTTTGTCAGCATTTAACTTTGAAATTAAACACCGTCGTGGTGTTAACAACGTCATCCCAGATGCGTTATCTAGAGCCGTACCTGTGTCCGCTATTGTCACTACCAATTCTGTCGCGACTACTAGTGACGATTGGTACAAAAACATTTATAACAATTGCCTCACAAAACCAGAAAATTTTCCAAATTATCAAATTTAAAATAATTGTCTCTTTAGATTAAGTAAAAATAAATGTCAACTTACTGATGAATTTTCATGGAAAGAGGTTGTCCCTTCTGAGCTCCGTGAACAGGTCATGCGTAAAAATCATAATATGCCAACAGCCGGTCATTTAGGAAGTTTTAAAACTTACCGTCGTATTGCCCTTAAATACTTTTGGCCTGGTATGTTCCGAGATGTATCTGGTTATGTAGGTTCTTGTTTAACTTGCCTGCAATACAAATCTCAAAATCATCAGACACTAGGAGAAATGGGTCGGCCAAAACAGTGTTCGCGTCCATTTCAGATGCTTTCAATAGACCTCATGGGCCCGCTCCCGACGACTAGATGGCGTAATAACTATATACTAGTAATAACATGCTGTTTCTCTAAATTTTGCTTAATATTCCCAATAAAAAAGGCCACATCCGATGTCGTATGTAAGATCTTGGAGGAGAAACTATTCCTTTACCACGGTGTCCCACAAACCATATTTCTAGATAACGCGACCATTTTCCACGCCAAAACTGCGGAAACATTGTTTAAAAAATACAACATCCCTAACGTTTTCTTTACGCCAAAATATACGGCTCAGGTGAACACTGTGGAGCGATATAATAAAACTATTATAACTTGTATTTCAACATTTGTAGACCAAGACCACAGATCCTGGGATACGTTCATTCCAGCGGTACAATTTGCCATTAACAGTTCAGTCATCGAGGCCACTGGTTTCACACCATCCTTTTTAGTGTTTGGTCGCGAACTCGTACCTTGTGGCTCTCATTACCTTGACAACGATCTAGGGGATGAAATTGTATTTTTGCCAAGAGATATCTATGCGGAAAATCTTGGAAGCCTAAGCAAAATTTTTGACGAGGTGCAGAAGTCGCTTTACCACGCCCACGTCAAAAATTCTGCAAACTACAATCTGCGACGTAAGCCTCATGAGTTTAAGGTAGGAGATATAGTCTATAAACGGGCTTACGTGCTGTCAGACAAGGACAAGTTCTTCAGCAAAAAGTTAGCCCCTAAATATATCAAGTGCCGAGTACTTGAAAAACGCTCGCCACTTGTTTACGTCCTAGAGGACATGTCAGGCCATAATTTGGGAACTTGGCATATTAAAGACCTTAAAATACATAATACTAACCTATAATACTAACAATTATGTCTATTATATTACATTATATCCTTATTTTTATTTATTTATGGTTCTGTAATTGTTTCGTCGCATTACCCTCCCGTTTACATCGTTTTAACATTTCTTGCAAAAGTCCTATGTCGCTAATAGACATAGGATTTTCTTTATGGAAGGACGCGTCTCCTAACGTCTTAGTTATGAGACGTCAGTTTGATAGGAGATGAATGAAAGGTCGAGTGAAAGGATGTATGAAATTGAATGTAAGTTATTGATTCTAATATTTTCTTAGCGGATTTTATCTTGAATAAAATCCTAGGTGGGAAAGGGGGTACTGTAACGAAATGTTACAAAACATATTATATAATCATATTAATATTTAATTGATATATACTGTTATATCTATGTATAGTAATTATTATAAATATATTATTATTTTAATTACTGTGCAACCATTTTGATATTGAGCGAACATCCTAGTAGTCCGAAAAGACCCGAGCCCGTAGCCGTTAGCTTTGCAGAAAAAATGAGCGACGTACGCGGGCGACTCTGTGGACCGGGATGACACTTCGAACCACTTCGAGCTGCGGCCATTGGAGGAGCGTGAAATTCGTGCGTTAGCGAATACACGCGCAATTTTTTGTGCCGGCTGTATTTAGGCTGGCCCAAAATTATTTCTGTTTGCGGCCGTCTTATTACCGCCATTTATCGGCGAGAATATTTAAATCCCGTATTAGGGATTTATTTTACGGCCGAGCTTCACATTTAATCTCACCGCCGAGCTTCATACCCGAGCTACGAGCTTCCTACACATCGCACTGGAGCTCCAAATTCCCGGCTCGTGTGCGGGTTCCTGTTCGCGCCCGCCATCACACCTCCGTCGCCGAGCGTCTGCTTCACTCCCGCTAAATAACCAGGGAAGTGCTAATCGACTGCGACCTAAGCGAAAGACAGAAAGGCTTCCCCACGCCCTACAAATTGTGTGCTCCCGTGAGC
Source organism: Coenonympha glycerion (assembly GCA_963855885.1). Classification (NCBI taxonomy): domain Eukaryota; kingdom Metazoa; phylum Arthropoda; class Insecta; order Lepidoptera; family Nymphalidae; genus Coenonympha; species Coenonympha glycerion. The sequence continues at coordinate 194,157 of OY979649.1, read as the reverse complement.
TAGTGCGGAGACTGTGTGAGTTAGGCACGTACGGCGAATAAATATTTTATATTTTATTTCAGCCGTTTTATTCTACCACCTCATCTCACCACCACACACTCTCCCGCTTATTCACTATCATCTCATTTTATTTTAAACGGGACACTATATTCAACCGGCTCTTTATTAGCTGGGCATTGAAGGACTTCTTCTTTATTAAAGGATTTTTTTTAGTTATAAATCTATCTACTAAGTTTTGACTGCAGCTTCGCCAGCGTGAATTTCGGTTTTTCTCGAACGCCTTTCCAAACTTTGGCCTACATTAGATTTTAATTTTAGTTTAATATACCTTTTGCTGTTGCTTACTTCGTGTTGTTGTCTAGAAATTCTATCCGTTGTTTTTGATTTTTTTGATTTAAACCTATATGACCTTATTCCTAAGAGCAACCAGATAGGTTTAGCAATTGCAGCGTGATTGAGAAAAAAAAATTAAACGTAAAAACTCACACACACACCAGAGCTTTTGCATTTATTTTATTATATAGGAGGATACTTTATAATGTTTTTCTTGAATAAACATTTCACATTTATTTTCATTCTATTCCATTCCGGTGCACTCAAACGTGATCAGAGTTTCGTAAGTCTGCGTCGCTGTAAGTCGCAGTTTTTCCGCCTCTGCGATGCGATACTGGTTTACAAACTCAAATTAAATTCGTGATTTAATACGAAAGTTTTAAAGTATTTTATTACTCGCCCGCACTCCGGGCGCGGCGGGGCGCGGGGGAGTTTCCTCAATCAAGCGAAATTTTAATTAATTCTGGAAGTTTCATACCTGGTTTACATTTATCCAGTGGTAACACAGCCATGTTAGTTGTATGCACGATACAGTAAAATGAATTGTGGATTCAAGATTCAAAGTTAGATTTTACAAAGGTCTAACTTTTAACGAGTCATTGAATTCTTAAGTGTCCTCTGGTTTTACTCACTTGAAATTTGGTTTTGCACAAATTCCGTATTTTTTTAGGTCAGATTTCCAGGATAAACAATAGCATATAGGTTAAATTAAATCTATCTTTATTCCCAACCATTCATTTAATTTTTTTATAGAGAACATTTTTCGTCTTATCATGTCAGTGCGATTATTGTAATTTTAATGTGTTCGAAATTTTAATAAAATTGGGCAATTGATTTTTTAAAGTCTTTCTAAGGTAAGAATCTCTACGCAAAACAGAACAAATTAAACATTGAAGAGACACACGACACAAAAAAATTGCGAAAAATTGAAGATTGAAGAAACGTAACCGTAAAATTTTTTGAGAGTTTAATTGTGGAGATTTGTTGACATGCAAGAGATTTTGTTTTTATATGGACTTTTGATTTTGACCGTACCTACTTTCGATATAGTAGTGTAAAGCACTGTTCGCAAGCACTGGAATGTTCCATTGGCTGGAGCGATATGAACTGCGCGTTTATCTGTTTGTGGCAAACACCGTGTCTTGGGAACTAAATATTATTCACAAACATACTCAAAAGATGTTCTCGCGTTTGATATTGTTATTCTGAGCTGATGTCTTTGTACGAAATTATTGTAACCGAGGTCAATGACTATCCGATAGGATGGGAGTAAAGCCTCGTAATATTATAGTCTTTGTCTTGAGACTAGGTCATATTATATACTACGGCGTAGCTGTAGCCTGTGGTCGCTACGTAGATCTCCGTAGCGCCGTAGCACTGTAGTACCGTAGCTACGACGTAGCTGTGGAGTGAGGATCAATCTTCACAAAACGAGTTAATCCCGACTTAAGTTCGGAGTAAATGATCTGTGAAGTTGAGTTACTTGAGTACTTCGTCTCTTGGATTTCAAATAAAAAGAAAAAGAATACCGAATTGCTATATAATATACATACAATCATTGTAAAACAAAGGGCGGTAACTAAGGTATTACAAACAACTTGACGACAGTAAGCTTGAGCCGTTAGGCGAGGGTTTATTGCAGTCGTAAATTCGTAATATTGTAACCATAACCTTTACGTGTCACATGTTATTTTTAGAAAGAAGGAAAAAAATATTTGTGGAAATATGGTCGATGTGTTACATATTCTCAAGTGTTTAATATGGCACAATCATATTTGTATTTTATGATATTCAGTATTTATTTTAGAAGTAAGTTCAAAATTTGGTTTTCGTGTAAATAAGACAATTTTAGCGGCCATTATCACGCATTTCGAAATCACTTGCTCCATTTTATTTTGAACTTGTTATAAAAATATTTTATTTTATATCTTAATTTCACATTACAATATATATAGCTGCTCGTGCTGACTGACTCACTGATTGATCACCTCTCCTGAACAATTTTGTATGAAAATTTTTTTTTTCAATAACCATTTCGTATACAAGGAAAAAATTCATTAAGAACAAAAATATGGAGAGAGCTGATGATTGAGGATTTCGAAGACGGGTGAAGAGCACGGGAAGGGTATTGAAGATAGGTGGGGGGTGCTCGACCAAATGTTATTTGAAACGTCATCCAATTGGCAGTTAGCTAAAAAAAAAATTCAAAATGGCGGATTCAAAATGGCCGCCAAACGAATTTCGTCAATATCTCGGAAAGTATAAAAGATGGAAGAACGATTTCTTGACAAGAAGTGATCAGGACAAATAGGTCTATTAAATGGCTAGAAAAAAATATCCAATATGGCGTAAAAAAAAATTTCATACAAAAATGTATGGGGAATTTTGAAGGGATTTTTTATGGGCGGGAAGACAGCACGCGGGCCACATGTGGCCCGCGGCCCCACGCACCATACTAGTATTAATATATATTTATAGCTACTCGTGCTGATTCACTGACTGACTGACTGGCTGATTGATAACCTCTCCTGAACAATTTTGTATGAAAAATAAATTTCAATTAGCATTTCGTATAGAAGAGAAAAATTAATTCGGAGGAAAAATACGGAGAGAGCTGATGCTTGAGGATTTCGAAGACGGGTAAAGAGCACGGGGAGGGTATTGAAGATAGGTGGGGGGTGCTCGACCAAATGTCACTCGGAACGTCATGCAATTGACAGTTATTTGAAAAAATTAAAAATGGCGGATTCAAGATGGCGGCCAAACGAATTTCGCCAATATCTCGAAGAGTATAAAAGATGGAAGAATGGTTTCTTGACAAGAGTTGATCAGGACAAAAAGGTCTATTTGATGGCTAGAAAAAAATCCAATATTGGGAATTTTTCAATAGAAAATGTAGGGGGATTTTTGTCGGCCTATATAGGCGGGAAGACAGCACGCGGGCCACATGTGGCCCGCGCCCCCACGCGACCTACTAGTTTATAAAAGGTAACGGAAGGGGTTCCACACAAGGTGATATTGCCAAAGGTTTCCTAAACCAATAGCAACTAATCTCTGTACAATCTAGCCCCAATTAGCACTTGATTTATCACCGTACCATTAATCCTACTTAGATGCGAGCCGGTACATAAAACATCAATAACCTAAATGGCTGCCACTAGGCCGGCGGGGCGGCAGTCGCAGATAAGATAATTGAACATAAATCAGCGTCCATTGCTCCGCTCGTAATAAGCGATTGATCGACGCATCCATCACTGCCGGTGATGGATCGGCGACAGGATTACAAGAACGCATCGTTGTGCCGACTGCCATCTACGAAGGAAGGTGCACGCGTTTTCACGCATTCCCATTCGTTATTAATGATAGGTATTAACTACTGACCCAAAAAGAGGGGCATTATAAGATTGACGTCGATGTCTGTCTGTCTCTCCGTATATGTGTGTTTATCTCTGGCACCGTAACTCTCAAATGTATGACGGAAAGTCAGTTTCCAGGTGATAGTTTTGGTACGAGTTCGGTGTAAGTATCGATCCAGCAGTGTAAGAGTATCAGCTCTTTTCCAAAATAATGTAAGGCATTTTTTTCACAACTCTCTCAATATGGGTATCAAATGAAAGGACTAGACTATTAGAATACTGTATAATAACAAATTTCAGATCCAAGATGGCCGTCACCACAAAATGGTGATTTATGGCTGTTGGGGGCCTTGTAAAACACTTGGTTGAAAGGAAGTTCATGTTAATGTGACGTGTTACTCAAGACCGGAAAGGTTCTGGAGACTTCAAAGTCATAAGTTGTCACTGCAAGCATTGTCATGTCTGTCTATACTTTTTTATTCAAATTTGATTTCTGTGGTCTAAAATTTCTAAAAATAATTGCAAAAAAATAAAAAATACTAATATTAGTCCTAAAATGCTAATTTCCCTTGCTAATGATGTGCAAATTTATTCTCTTAAACTGATCAACAATCATGTACTTAATGCATCATATAGCAACGCCTGCATGTATGATGTATCACACACTCGCCTCTTTACGAGACCTCTCAGGAGGTCAATACCTCTCGTCGCGTCCTCTCGCATGTAGTTGGCACTCGACATACTTCCTTCAACAACACAATGCACTTTACCAACCACGTTTATATTAGCTATTTACTTTTAAACCATGACACAAACTAGGTGTTATAAGCTTTTAAAATTATTATGATGGAGAAAAACAGTAACAGGTAAGCAAAAGAGTGGTCACAGGTTATATTCTGTGTTCTATTTGATTATAAGAATAAGAAACAGTGTAAAGTCATATTTTTCAAAAACTCGAAAAAAAAATTTAATTGCTTCTTTACATCTCCGTAACTCTGGAACCATTCATTTTAGCAAGAATATGATTGACAGCATTTTGTTAAAAAAACCTGAAAAATTGAATTTCTTTCCCCCTCCCCCTCAAGCCCGACTCTGTATGTGGACTGCATAAAACAATCTGTCATTGCAATAATACTTTCACTTTGGATGTTGCATCTAATTGCTGAATGGCACTATATACCGAAGTGATTACTGGGCAAAATGAGAACTAAGAACTGATGGCAATGAAAAATATTACAATGGAAATCTATGGTACGTAATGCTTCTGATATGGACAGGGTATCACTTACCATCAGGTGAAAATCTTGTTCATCTCATCAGCCTTCGGAAAATCTGTCAAAAGCTCAGCCATAAGATTTCAGCTATATTAAACTCAGTTCTACTGAGTTTGTAGGATATCAAATGAGGCCGTCGGGTTTTTCGTTATAATTTATTCTTGTTGTAGGTTATAATAAAGCCTCTCACTTGTCAGATTCGCGGTAATCCTATAATTGCGAGCAAATCCCACCAAACACAGCGGTACACAAAAAGGATGTATCTTCCGCCTTGCTTTAATACAGGTACAGTCTCCATATCACGTTGTTTTAGGAGATTGTCCTGTTTTACAAACAGCCTTATGTGCTCAGTCATTTTGATGCAAAAAAGAATGGAATCAAAAAGATGACTGACTAACTCAGAGACTATTAAACAATTGAGTTAACTAGTAACTTTTTTATGACCTTTTTTTAATCAGGACATTTCACACATCGCAATCTAGCCCCAAAGTAAGCGTTAGTTTGTGTTATGGGTACTAGATAACTGATAAATATACATACATAATATTATTTACTGGAAAACATTCATGCTCATCACACAAACATTTACCAATAGTGGGAATCGAACCCACGACCTCCGACGCAGACGGCAGGTATAAACGAGGATAAAATTAACGACGTCCACAAAAATAAAATAAAATCAAATAAAGTTGATACACAAAAAAAATGGAGGTAATGGTATCAGGTTTTCCCCTACATCAAATTTTCTACGACAGTACCTTGCAACCATCTTTCAGAGTGAGAAAGACAGTCTTCCGAACACAACAGAAGCGTGATCTTCTTTAGAATTGCCTGTAATAACATACTCGATTAAAGTGGATTATATTTAGTTTTAATCAGATGTGATAGATATTTAATAAGAATTTCAATTCTTCGTTACAAATTTTCACTATCTTACAGTGAAAATTGTTAGTGAAATAATTGAAATTCTTACACTTAAACGTGGTTTAATTATATTTTATAGGCGGCATATAAGTTGAACCCTGTTTAGAACAATTGTCAGGTGTCAGCTGAGGTGCAGAATAAAAGCGTTGTAAGGTTATGCGCGTAATAAGTTTTAGGAGATATATCTGCGCATGCGGTCGCGGTTTTGGATCAACTTAATTGCCACGCAACATACGATTTATGTTTTAAAATTATAGAGTGTCTAACGATAAGCCTTGTGCGTGTACAATTTTGGCTTTATTTATTATTCATATTAAATCCACACAGTGTGGCCAGCTTAAACGGTTTTTTAAATAAACACTAATATTTTAATACAATGTTATATCGTTTTTAAACGTCTTTTTGTTTTATTGTGTGAGCTGATGATATTCATTTTACTTATCAATAACTTTAAGTTAAGTTAAAAATAATCTATCAATAACGTTAAGAGGAGAAGAAGTGCAGAAAGTTGTACAGTAAAACAGCGAGGCAGTAGCGGTAATCCCTTAAACCCTTAGTTTAAATCAGGACGTAGTCATACATATTTAACAACAAATATAATATATCGCATATCACAAAATATGGTTCTGAAATAACCTAAGACATTCCCAGCTCTTACAGTAATATAAAACATTTACGGAAAACATTCCCACACTTTACGGCCGGAGTTTGGGAACTACACATAAAAACTTGCCACTCAAACTGTAACTGTGACTTGTGTGCGCGAGTGTACTTCTGGTATTGTCTGCTATTTCGCCCCAGAAAAGTTAATTCAACTTCGAAGCACTTCTACCCTCAACATTACTTACTTATTCTATAATAACTTAGAGTGACTTACTCTTGCTTTTGAGAATTAAAATAAATTAATTTAATGAGTTCTTGAAGCCTTATTTGGTGGCTAGCTTATGTTTTTGCACTAAAAATCTTAGCTGTTTAGCGCTGAAATATTTGGCACCATCTCACACAGACATGACTTTCTCAGTGATGTACGTAAGTTACAGATAAGTTTTATGTAATATAAAAAAAATATAGATCACTAAATATTCTAGATAACATGAGGTACAAATTGGTTTACTTAAACAGTCATTAAGTCTAACCAACAACTTACAAAAATAAACATTACATTAATTGTAACTGCACAGAAAATATTAACGTTCTTTACGCCCTAGAGTTTAAATTGCACATTGAAACTTGCCACTTAAACGCAGTGACTTTTGTGCTCGAGTGTACTTGCGGAATTGTCAAAACCATTTCACGTTTCTCACAGAGGCAATTCAGCTTCCATTTTGAAGCTAACTTACTAACTGAAATACTGTACCGTAACTAACTTACTATATGCACTGTAACTTACTTGTAGTAAAATGTGATTACTTGCATTTTACAGTTTATATGGAACTAAGTATGTAACGTGCTACTCGTATTTGGCTTAGTATATTAAAACTACTGCATCTTTAATTTTAACCGACAACTAAAGCAAATGGGGTGTTATAAGTTTGATAGCATTGTGTACTTATACGTTTTTATATGACCAAGTGTCTAGCTGACCCGTCAAATGTTGTTTTGCCATTAGGGATATAAAAAATAGTTTACGAACATACACAGACAACGATTGGTTGAGCCTTTTCGGAGTTTGTTAACAAAAATTGGCACCAGAATTTTATATATCAGAAAAAGACAGATCTTTGTTAATAAAGGTCTTATTAGAATAAAAGTGTATTTTGTGTATACTTAAATGAAAAGATACCCTTAGTTGTGGAGTTGTCAAAAGCATTTTGCAGCAAAGTTTTGGGTTGCAAGTTAATTTTGAATGGGTGGGTGTCTCTAAAATAATGCGCGAAAAGTCAGTGCTTGCAGTCTGTAGTTCAGAAATTAGTTGCGGAATATTCGTATGGTAATCTTTGTGACTCGTACTTATTAAGTAGTCGGTTAACAGGAGCGGAAAATACGAGATAACTCCTGTAACTTAATGGATGAGACGCAGGGTGGTTGTCTGTGGTAAACGAGCTATTGATTGAGTGCCACGAAAAGTTGCAGACAATACAACACAGTGAAACTCAGAACAAATACTCAGACTTAACAAACTTAAAATAATATGTTAATTCATTTAGGCTTAACTGCACTAATGACAAGTCATTAAAATTTTGACGTGACAACGTCTTATAAATTGGTTTGCCGGGTGACACTTCAAGAAACTGCGTTACGCTCCGCTCACGTTATGCACTCACAATGAGAGCGAGTGAGAGGCACGCGTCCCTTCCACTCGGGCATGGTTAGCCCGCCTAAGAGCGAGAGAGACCGACATAAATCATCCTTCTTCCTACTATACGAATGAATATTCACATTAAAATTATTTTACCACTCAAAGTCGTTGTCACGTAAAACTTTCGCCCGTATACCGACTTTACAGGCAACCAATTTTTTTTTTCATGTTAATAAGGTTTTAGTTCCTTGCTAGAAAGTAATGTAATGTGGGTTTGAGTACTTATTACTCACAAAAATAGAGTTTTGGTATAAAATCTTTTATAGAACTGGAACACCATAGGTATGTATGGTTCAGATTTAAAATAAAATATACTTAGGTAGGTACCACAGGTTTTTACTAGATCAAAATTGTCACATACACGTTGCAAAACACTGTATTTTTCTGACAAAATCGGATTTTTCACTGTATATACTCGTACCATGAGGAAAAAAAAACATTCAGGCCCCTTTAAGCGGATCCCGTGGTTCCAGCGCTTTCATTGAAACAACAAGGAATTACGTCAAGCGCTTTCCACGTAAAATGGGGGATTTTTTGGGACCTTCTAATTGCTTTGAGGAATGAAGATTGACTGATAAGAAGACGATAGCAATGGAAAGAGGCTTTGTCATATTTTATTTTATACTTAAGGACATCCGCAGCTTCCCTCGGTTGATCTCTATTTTATACCCTATCTATATAAATTGGGTGGTTGTGTCATAACATGCGTGGTCACCGTAGACTTTTCCGGGATAAAATGTTAGGCTACATTTTATATCCCGGAAAAATCTTATCAATCTTATCAAATCTTATCAATCAATGTTATATTTATATTATTTGTTTCGTTACAATATCCGGAATCCATCTTGAGTCAAGCGACCGCGTTTTCTTGCCGCAAACCAGCTTAAATCTTACCCCTCCGTGCATAGCGCCCTCTGATGCATCCTGTATAACTTGAATAAGCACCGTGTAATCTTTCGTCATTATAGCGTCGTTTTTCGCGCCGTTCATATGCCAGCAGTTTTAATATTCCTTTGCGAAAAACTTAAATTTATTTTAATTTAATAATTAATAACTTAATAATTAATAATTATTATTATACTTACTTATTTAAATGTTTTAAATTTGTATATTTAACCTCTCCGTAAATGGAGAACCAAAGTGTATGTCAGGAAGTGAATCCTAAAAATACGTGTGCGTTCTCCATAACCGAGTTCCAGTGGCGGAGGTGAGTGTTGGAGTGGAAGACATCGAGGGATACGCGAACCGTGAGTTACGTATATTTCAAAATCTATTCGATAACCGGCATTGTGTTTAACCAGTATCAAAAAACATAGAGAAAGGGTACATATAAATTAAAATTTACGTAATGGATACGTTCTGGCTTAGCGGCCAACTGGAGGGTACTTTACAAAATGATAAACATGTTTCATTATGCGTACCAAATCGTTTCGTATTCCTAAGATATTGTACTACCCCGGATTCGGATAACTTAAAGTAAAATAATTAAAGGTTTGTGGTCGCGACTCTAAAAAGAAATCATTGCTTCGTCAAAAATCTTAGCATATTATTTTAGTATATTTGGACAGTGATTCCGAAAAATCCTTGAGTCCGTATTTCTTGATTGACAAGGTTCAAATGCTATTTCTTTGTGTACCTACATTGAAATAATTAACAAGTAGTTGTAACTGGTATGCGGCATGAAAACTGATCTTATCATTTAACGCCGTAAACTTATTTTAAATCATACTACTAAGAATTTTCATCGAAGTTAATTTTTCGTATTAAATACCTAATACTTTGCAATCTATATGTAAGCATTAGTCCAGTCCGAAGCTTTTGTGAAAAGAGGAGGGGGAGGGGGCAGTCAAAGTAACTTTTTCTTTGCGCCCAACTCCTAAGACACGTAACCAAACCTACTTCTACTCTAACCCTAAACTACTACTACTACTACTACTTCTATACTAGTAAAAGATCCCTTGTCAAAAATTTTTACTTGAAAGCAGGTGTTTTTGACTAATTCTAGTGCAGAGTTAAAAACGTATCAAACCGTTAACTACGCGCGCATTCCATTTATTCTAAAGCCGCCGCTGATATTATCACTGGTCCTTTTACCAATTCGTTAATATTGTGATAGACACTAAAACTACTCGCGATGTGTCTTTACAAATTGAACAAGATATTGGAACAGTACTGAAGCAGGAGCACCCCTACTTACTCTCAACATTCTATCTGGTGCTCAAACCAGACCAGACATCTTGCCCAATAGTAAACCTGAGGCAATTTAACAAACTAGTAAAGCTGTTTAGTTTCTTTAGTCGCTTTCATGTACTGAGCTTTCCTTAAGACTACTAGATGGCGAATAGGTACAGATTTGAGTCAAACCTATTTTCGCGTACATACATAGCTCCGCATCGCTGATTTCAATCAATTAACATCGAAGTTCGCACAAACATCGCCTACTTCGGAGGACTTGTTTAACCGTTCGATCTTGCACCAGCACCCAAGACGATTGCATCATTATCAATTCAGGTAGAGCATATCTTCTACGACGTGGTTCCTGGACTGAACAATTATAAGTCTGCGCTGGCTCCGACGCAATGCCTCGAGTTTCTCGGTATTGCCTGGGACACAAAACGCAAACGCAATGTCCCTGTTGGAGCCGAAGTGCCATAACGCTATCGCAAGGCATTCCAGCAGCATCAACGCATCGCAACAGTGGTCTCTCAAGCAATATCAATCTCTAATGATGAGACTAAACTTTGCGACGTTCGTAACTTGAAGAGTTAGGCTTCGCTGTCGCGCACTGCAATACTATAGCCGACGGCTGACAAATGATCACTACTACATTCCAACGCAATCACTCAATACCAATCTATTACGAGTCGAGATTACTTTCACTATCAAGACTGCGATTATTGGGCTGAACAATCTCAAGTCTGTGCTGGCTCCGGCGCAATGCCTCGTGTTCCTCGGTATTTGCCTGGGACTCAAAACGCAACGCAATGTCCCTGTCGGAGCCGAAGTGCCTAAACGCTATCGCAAGGCATTTCAACAACAGCTACGCGTCGCATCAGTGGTCTCTAAAGCAACATCAATCTCTCATGCTGAGACTAAACTTTGCGACATTCATAACTTGAAGAGGTAGGCTTCATTGTCGAGCACTGCAAAACTACAGCCGACATCTGCCGATTAACCATTACTACATTCCAGTCATTGGCAGACTATTCATTACCCTACTAGCGAGCTTAGAATTTGAGTAGTGGTTCTAGCCCATAGGAGAATGACGAAGGCTTACAATACTGTCCGAGCAGAGCAGTTCGGTGACGTACAAATTACTGGATCCTGGACAGTACGCAGCGATACTACACTAGGAACATCAGCTGCAGAAAGCCCAGATACTCCTTCAAGCAGGCATCCGCACAGTCTTCACCTAAGTTTCTCCAGCAAATGCATCGACTTTTATCATTTCTGGTTAAAATAACGTGCATCTTATAGCTCAATACTTCCAACGAAGCGGAAGTGGACGTTCATCTTATAGCTCAATACACAGAAACGAAGCGGAAGTGGACGTTCTGTCTCAGCAGAAGGTTTACACAGCGTGGCATCTGAAACTACAGCACCTACAGCAGTCATATTTCAGATCAGGGGCAAGCCAGAGATAGACCTCTTTGCGCCGAAAACAGCTTATGAGGTACAAAGGTACGTCTCAATGGATGATCAGGACGTTCAACACCATAACGCATTTTACCACCAGAAGCGCTGCATGCTAATGCTCAGCTACTTGAGCAGCGGAAGTTACATAATAATTGCTCTGAAATGGGACAGTGTTTAGGAAAGCAGATGATCAAAACAGAGCCTTACAGTCCCTGTACACGATTGTGAATCCTGCACACATGGAACCGAATAGGAGCAGGAGCTGTTATTGTCAAACTAGCGAAGACTACAATCAAATTGCACGCTATCTGCCGCAGCTTCGCAAAAAATCATCGTTTCCGTGATCCGTCTATAAATTGTCTATTTGACAAAGTAACGCTGATTCATCATAAAAAATTTTTATTTAACCATATTCTATTAAAAACAATTTCTGTCTTAGACAATGACTGACATATACATTACAATACTTATACAGCTACGCATCGCAACAGGGGTCTCTCAAGCAACTTCAATCTCTAACGGTGAGACAAAGCTTTGCGACGTTCGTAACTTGAAGAGGTAAGCTTCGCTGTCAGTTTTTACTGTTAACTTCATGTCATTGATGACCTCATATTCTTATTCATTTATCGATCTTAAACTGTTACAAGATTATATTACAAGAGTATAGTACCTTTGCATGCAGATTATTAGTTCTTAATCACGTCAGATTTTAATTTTATTCCGTATTATTTTACAACTGATCATTTAAAAATAATAATTTACATACAGTTAACATTTAAATTATTCATTCTCTTAAATACTACAGTAAAGAGGATTTTATCTTGTTTCGTTATCAAGCTTGTTACACTTTAAATATATAAGGAGACTAGTTCTGTGTTCAGCTTGTGGGTCTGCATCTGATAAGTTCATCAAAGATTGGGCTAGCTAGAATGTCGACTTCAAGAAATCTTTCTAACTCCGACGCAACGTGAGTCCAAACTCATTAGAATAAGATGAGACGCGAAACGCTACACAAGTCATTCTTGAAACTTTAGTGCCATGCATTATGCAAGGCATTTCAGCAACAGCTATAGCATTGCAATTTGCACAACTTCAAATCAAATCTTCGAAACATCTGTGCATGACCCGCCGCAATGCCTCGAGTTTCTCAGCATAGTATGAGACGTTAAACACCACGCAATGTCTCTGTCGGAGCTAATGTGCTAAATGCTGTCGCAGCGTCAGCTTCAACATCGCAAATGGTCTCACAAGCAATATCATTTTCTAATTGGGAGATTATAGTCAGGTTTTCAATGCAATATTACAACCTACAGCTGCCGAAGGATTATTCATTCCATAAACTGATCATACCTCTTACACCACACTCTAAATACCTAGTTTATTAATAATTTGGCAACCTTATTTCTTGGTTTCGCCTAAAATTATTCGTTTTGGGAATCAATTCAATACTCCCTAAGCTAAGGATAACTATTTTAATCGTAATATTTTGCTCTTCTCATAGATTTCAATGCTGTATTATAAAGTTATATCTAAACAATAAGTAATATTAATATTAATGCTAAATTAGATTATACTGATCATCATTACTTCATTCTAAGTAACACACATTATAGCGCCCGCTTCGCAGCACCAGGTGATAACAAACACATCACTCAAGATGGATTCCGGATATTGTAACGAAACAAATAATAGAGAGTTTTAACTACCAATAAAACTTACCTATTATTTTTTCAAAACAATATCCGGAATCCAGGTAAGGTCTACCTGGTGCATCTCGAGTTCTATAATGACGAAAGATTACACGGTGCTTATTCAAGTTATACAGGATGCATCAGAGGGCGCTATGCACGGAGGGGTAAGATTTAAGCTGGTTTGCGGCAAGAAAACGCGGTCGCTTGACTCAAGATGGATTCCGGATATTGTTTTGAAAAAATAATAGGTAAGTTTTATTGGTAGTTAAAACTCTCTATTAATTCGGGGTAAAATCTGCCTTCATTCCATAGCAAATCGAATAAATAGTTGATTTCAATTCATTTCATTGCTCTCAGTAACTATTGATAAACTCTTTAAAATATTATCTTAATTAAGTTATCGGTAACTTAACAACACTTGACCTGAGCATAAAGTGGGTAATAAGTGTAACAACTAATGCCTGCACCACACGAGGCAAACTGCTCGGACCGAGGGAGTGGAGTAGAGGGGGTAGAGTAGATGTGGGGGAAAGGGGGGGTAATCATAAATTAAAGCCAAGTGCGCTAACAAGACTATTCGCACTCCACAACAATAGAATGTAAAAACATGCTATAAATATGTATTATTCTTTATGCTGTACTAGAATTACGAATGTTTATTGTTTTGTATAGAATTTATTTATATCAACCCAATTTTTTATTTATTTGTTTGTATTTTGATGATTCGAATGTAACAATATAAATTTGACAGATTTGTATAGTAATTAGAATAAGCAAATAATAAGAAAAAACAATATAAATTAATTGGATAAAATATAATAATATTATATTATGCATAAGATGACATGCATCTGCATACACAGCTAGCCACGGGCTGATACATTATGTGCGGGCACGCGCGGGCCACACCGCATGATAATTTCAATTTAACTCGTGTGGACTAAAAGCTTCCTAAATTGTTTGAGACGGGCCATAGCTTAGCGGGGCCCGGAGACAGGGCTGGCGACAATACCTACTGTTTAGAACACTTTCATCTATGTATAACCCGGTTACAATATCTGTGGACCTGACTCGATGACGTCACGTCGTGTCAGCACTCTGATATGGTGCGCAAAACAATGGCGCCGGGGCAAGCGCGGGGAGGTGAAAGGAGAACGGGAAGGGGGTACGCGTTCCAGCGAGGTCCACAGATATTGTAACCGAGTTATACACAAAAAACAGTACCTATCATAGAAAGGACTGTAAAGTAGATGACAGAAACTCTTGGGAGTGATAGTGAATTGCTCTGATTTCGCTGACTTGCTTTGTTAAGTGGTTTTAAAAGAATACTCAGATTCGTTTCATGTGGGCTTCTTCTCAGTGGAAAAGAGTAGTGTACTTCGCAAACTTATAATTTTAAGCCGTGAAATAGTAAGAACTCGTAGTATGCCCAGTTTTATGTGAAAGAAAGAACATATTAATATGATAAATAATTAGGGACCAGATAATTTTTTTTTAATCTCACGAAGCATTTGATCTCACAGGCAGCAGACGTGGTCGATCAGCTAGTATTTATAAATAATAAAATAAATTATAATCCCTCAGAGATAAATTTAAAGAATTTAATATTATGACGATACATGGTCAATATATTTATGAAAATATAATTTATGTACATAAGAATATTAATAAGTTTACTAAGAAATGTGACCTGAATACCATTAATCTCAGGAACAAGCATAAGCTCGTGTTAAACAGCACAAGATTATCTAAAATTAGCAAATCCTTTGCATGCAACTGTATAAGATTTTATAATAAGTTACCACATCATGTATCTGAAATGTCACTTAATAAATTCAAAGGGTTTGTCAAGCCTAAACTCATTCAAAAGGCATATTACAATATTAAGGACTATATTAGCGACACAAACCCTTGGAATTGACTGATAAGTGGTAGATTGCTCTGTTGTCGTTGCTAGCCTATTTTTAGTATTTATACTTATTTTGTTAAATGGTGATAACATAAAAAAAAATACCCGGCTGAGTTTGTTGTGGGCTTCTTCTCAGCGGCAGGGCGCGTTTGGAACCCTCGTAAACTTAGTTTTAAGTCGACTTGTAGTTATCACCATTATTATGCAAGAAATGTCATGCCGACGTTCGCAAGTGCCTGTATGCTAGGCCTATGTGAAATAAAGACTTTGACTATTGACTATTGACTATACCTATAGTGGAAAAGATGAGTGTTTGACATAATTGATCAAACCATTGAACGGATCGGACAAATTATTATATTATTTTCGCATTGTTGACAAGGAATTAGAAAGGCAAATCTTACAAGGCACCATTCCTAGAAGGTTAACTCCCGCTTGGTAGAGATTCACTTATTTCTTTTGATTCCAAGGTGTGAACCCGCAACATTGATTTAATTTTTAGTCGGCAACCCTACATCAGGAAGAGGTCTCGTGTTTAGAGCATATAACGCAATTAAGGCACTCTTAGCTTCAACTCCGGAGGGGAAATTAACTTAGTTTGCATTTCGGGGATGGATTTCATGTTGGATAATGTTTTTAACCGCTACACTTGAGCTGAAGTTATTTTAAGCTTTTCTTAGCTTTCGAATCTGATGACCAGGGGCTGTACCACCATCTCTTATAGCAGTATTATTGTAATGTTGTTTTGACATTTTCATACAGTGCCAGTATGAAAATTTTAAAACAATATTACAATAAGACTGCTATAAGAGATGGTGGTATGGCCCCTGACCTTAGTTTATGTCGATACTTATAAACTTTAAACTAAGGTCAAATGTTTGTTATTATTTAAACATAGGATGCATTTTTTGTTAAATTTCAAAAGCTGTGACCTTGTTTAGGAGTGGACTCTAATATCTCTAGGTATTATTAATAAGGAATCGAGCAACATTAGGGATTAACAATTTATTTTTCTTTTAAATCTTTTTATGTACATATATTTAAATTTCTGTAATTGATGAAGTTCCTAATTGCCAACTTTCTTATAAGTAAAATGATTAACAATTAAAATAATTTGGGCCTAAAATGTACGAATGGCTTAGTTCATAAGCGTTTTATTCTGTAAAGTTTTTAAAGTACAGAGAATAAGGATAGATATTCTATCAACTTTGTAAATCATTCGCAATATAGTAATGATAATAATTAAATGCTAAATAACTGTAACATTTGCTTACCTGTATTTGAGATAATCATTCAGTTTATTATACTGTTATATCTAATCATGTTTTTAAGCATAATAAAGACTTATTAACATACTCGTAATTACCAAGTGGACAAGAGATATCAAATTATATGCTTGTTTATTTCCAAATTCAGCATTGTATAAGTGTATTAAAACGATTTATCATTCTGTTCATTAATTAAGAAGAAGTTAACATGAAACATGTTAAATTAAATAAAGCCCCTATTTCCGCATGGGAGGTCGAAAAGCAGCATTTACCGCTAAGCTTATTCTAACGCTCCTCGTTTTAATTAAAATTGTTTATTTCCAAATTCAGCATTGTATAAGTGTATTAAAACGATTTATCATTCTGTTCATTAATTAAGAAGAAGTTAACATGAAACATGTTAAATGAAATAACACCCCTATTTCCGCATGGGAGGTCGAAAAGCAGCATTTACCGCTAAGCTTATTCTAACGCTCCTCGTTTTAATTAAAACAACAAGAAATATAATAAAGCGCTTTAAACATGGAATTGTATGAGATTGTGTATTTTTTGCTGCGGCTAATGAATGCGAAGACTTGTAAAGGACTACAATAAAAAGATGGCGGGCGCGCATTGTGCTCGCTTCTCTTGTAATTCTGATTGTATTTATACTTACTTTATATAATAATTCCAGTTAAAAACGTTACAGAATCGTTCTTACCCGGAAAACGTGCAAGCATTCGGAGATGACTTACCTGTAAAAGAGAATTATTATTTTAATTTTGTATATTTAAACGAGTACTTCTTGTATGAAAATAAACACAAATTTCATTTGAATTCGCAATTCCCAGAAAAATCTGTAACTCTTCGGATGAAATGCTGTATTTTGATGAGGGTTTTACTTTAGTAAAAAACATAACTATTTCATGTAACGCCATTTGAAAAAAAATTAACGAAGTTCGGAAGAGCAGGTATTAAAGGTTTGGTGGCCCATTGGTGCAGACTTCTTCCTCTTGTCAAGGGGTCAAAGGTTTGAATTCCGGGCAGGCGCCTTTACCTCTGAAGCAAAACAACAAATTAAGTATACAATTATTTATGTCAATTTATCGTGAAAATATCAAATTACGCGTTTTCCACGCGAATAATTAGATCCAATAAATACTGAACCAAATAGATTAATTTGTACGTACTTATACATTCAATGTAGCAGTATGGCCTGTTAAGTACTCAGATAAACAGAGAGGAATTACACAGCAATTTCTGTCTGAACTGCCTAACCACGAAACCATGTCTGTTTTTATGCCGAGAGCGTGACAGGAGAGCAACCTCCGCCCTCAGCAGTAAAGCACAAGTAGCCGAAGCGGCCGAGGCTGCGGAGGGTACCTGGGCTTTGCTGCGAAGGGCGAAGGGCGAAGAGGTTCCACCTCCCGCAGCGCCGGAGACGGCATAGATCCGAAATGGTCACTATTTTGGAGGTATCAGTTTTTGCAGACTTCCGGTAATATATTCATCTATACACTTATTTTTACTTTGTGTATAATATAAGACATAATAATATTTCTATTCGATTTTGTTATCATCAGATTTTTTTCAAATTATGGAAACAAACTTAAATACACGTTTATTTAAGATAATAATAATAACTCTGTGAACACTAAAACGAATAAGAAGACAGTAACGTTAAATTCCAGTGTTTCATGTGTACCAAAATTCTAGGTCTTTATTTTTTCCATTCCTGTAGGCACAAAATATTATGGCGTATGCAATTCAACATATTTCGAGGGATCAAATGCTCTGGGTTATATTTATTGGAAACAGAGTATTTTGCGACATAATTAATTGAAATATCCGGCGAAATGTTTTAATACAGTGTTTATCACGTTGCAAAATAAATATACATCGTTAAATTCATTAAATCCAACATATTTAGAGCGTAGGTATAATCAAATGTTATTTTGAATTTAAGTCGCTCATAAATCATAATTATATTTTTTAGAAAAAAATCCTCTTTCTTTCTAGAAATTTAATTATGATTTTATCATGAATTTGATATAGATATAAGACTTTGCTAGCCTGCGCACACAGATAAAATTTTATGCTCAAAAAGAAGACTTTTCCATGTTTGTTAAGCGTGCGGAAAGTAATTATTTTCCTCACTAGTTGTTTTTCTTTTCTTCTTGCATAGGA
Source organism: Coenonympha glycerion (assembly GCA_963855885.1). Taxonomy (NCBI): domain Eukaryota; kingdom Metazoa; phylum Arthropoda; class Insecta; order Lepidoptera; family Nymphalidae; genus Coenonympha; species Coenonympha glycerion. Next base: position 175,301 of record OY979649.1, on the reverse strand, counting down.
GGTATCATATCATATCGTACATCCAAATACATAGGAGGTATTTAAACAAAAGTTTTCTATACACTTTTGGACTAGTGAAGTAATGATATACTTTCTACACAAATGTTACAAACAAGCACATAATATAACTGGAAATTGATTACCTTGCGTTTAAAGGCGGTAATAATGGTCTAAGTCTTCATTTTACGATAATATCACTTCTGTCTAGCTGTCCCTCACAACTCTCGCGCTGAATCAACAAAAACTTTTATCTCCCTCGTTAGGAAAAAGTTACGTTGTTTGCTTGGAATCCGAGGCGCGCGGAGTTTTTCTTGTTTATCTTCGCGTCTACAAACGAACTCTTTGCTGATGTGGACTCAGGACACGAGATAATAATATATTGTGTAAATACGACTTTTTAAAAGCTACAAAATGTTAAGTGCGAGTCGGACTGCACACAATGGGTTCCGTACCGCAAAAATATAAAAGCTCTATTTTTCCTTTTACTCAACTGCAGCGAACCTTGTTACGAGAGTGTAAAGATTTAATGAAGTGTTTATATCTCCGCTAATTATACGCCACAGTGTAGATATTGAACCTGCAGGGCCATAGCCTGAAAATGTATCAATCATAAAACTGTATCAATGTCAAACATGAGTTTCGACCACTGATTTCCATATCTCTGGATTTATGGTTCCGTACATCTGACAGTTTATTTTTTGTGCCGATTTGAAGCGCCACCCCCGAACGTCTATGGTACTAAATTGACATTTGTTGGCAGTGACCGTCGTTTTGAATGTCATTTGATTTTAGTTTCATAGACGCTCACGTCAGTTTACGCAACAATTAACACCAAAATGGTGAAAATCAATCAGTGTATTCATTTTTACGTTGACAGTCAGCGATCCAGTGATATAGAGATCAGTGGTTTTGCCCAATCACAACACTTGATTATCACGTTTTGACATTGATGCAGTTATTTAACGCTTGATACTTCTTTTAGCCGATCGCCCTGCTGCAAACTCATACGCCCCTTTGATCGTTATACTTTTTTTCTTTTTTAATGTGTGGCATAATGCGAAATACGAGTAAATATATTTCTTTCTTTCCTCCCTTGCCGGTAGTGTAGTAACCAGCAGACCAGCCAACTCAGCCAATTGGTTGAATTTAAGTCGTGCGTAGGAGCGTCGCTTCACCTCAGAGCACCACTAACAGACGTCTCACATAATTGGATTGTTTGGCGAAACAAAAGGGCGCTTGTTTTTGTTTTTGTTGTGAAGTTCGCGGGCACTTTGTTTTCGCTTGTTCGAAAACTTGTTTGTTTTTCCCGTTTTGGGCGTTTTTCCCCCGGAGTCGGAGGTCGCGCCCTCGGGCGTTTATTTTTGCAGTTATGGCTTTTATTGTTCGCTAACTGCTGCCCGCGGCTCCGCCTACGTGATGACCCAGTGAAAACTTCTTTGCATTGGGTATTTTTTGAGATGGGAAAAAGCCATTGAACTCGATATCTTAACCGACACCTCAAACTGTTACCATAGTATGTTATATTTAGTTACCGTAATCGAGATCGGTACTTGTTCAAGTTTTTACTTCTAATGGCACTCCCGAAATGCCACGAAACAACGTTTCTTTTCAGAGAGTATCACGAAGGGGAAAGAAATGCATAGACGGCTAGACGTAAAAAAATTGATTTTTTGAGTGACGAAAATCGCGTCGCGAAGAAACTCTACAAAAATCTGGAGTCACAATTTCTCTTACTATTCATCACAATAGGCACGCATGCAATCACGTACATAGATTTGGTATGGAACTCGTAACTGAAGCCAGCGTCATCTATCGAGGTTCTCTTATCTAAATCAGACATGAAAATATATAAAATCGAGTTTTTTATTAAGCGTTATTCCAACTTTTCCGTATCTCACGACACTCAAGTATATTTTTTATATTTCTGATATGCTTACTTTTCCCGGAAAATTTTTCAGGACGAGCTCATCAAAGTTATGGCGAAGATATAGATAATGAAAAATCAACCCCTAAGGGGATGAAAGGGGTCACGTGAACAAATCCAGGGGTGTATTCTGGTTCATAAATTATTTATTGGTGTATTGTACCTGATAAATATCGCATGCAAATAATGTTCTTGGGAAACTCTGGTGAAACATAATAATATATTGTTAGTCTTAGAAAACGAACTAAGAGAGGTTTCCCTATCCAGTTATTAATAACACAGGCATGCATAATGAGGTAACTTCCTTAAGGAACTTGTCTACTTGAGAGTGTGCTACGTTGCTATGCAGTGATTTTGCTTCATATTGGCTCCTAAGCGAGCATATTTTGATGAAGTTATTAAAGTGAAACTTTTATTACATCGTGTCAAACTTTTTCGTCTGTGTGCGCATGTCGCGTGACGGTCGGCCGCGGAGTAGGGATAAAGTGAAAGGCGCTCGTCAGAGCAGCCAAGGTTACAAAAGTTTCACTTTTCATCTACTATTTTAGAGCAAGTGCCGAGTTTTTTGCCCGTTCTTCTCAGTGCAATACTGTTTTCCGAACGTGACGAGTCGTCAGAGTCTGATATTTCGCAAGTGCCAGTAAGTTAAGCCTATGTAAAAGAATAAACATTTTGATTTGATTTGTGAAAAACTAAATAGAATTTGAATTTGACGTGCTAATTTTACCCACCCGCCTTAACTGCGTAAACGATAATTTTAAGCGATTTTTAGTAACCTGCAGTTTAATCACTAAAGATAATAACTTTCAAATTTAAACGTCAATAATATGTTTACTTTCATAAATAGTTTAATTAAATTAAAATAAAATATATATGTGAGAGTGTCGTGGGAATTAAAATAAAATATATATTTAATAGGGGGGCTCCTATACAACATATTTGCTCGTTTTTGAATTTGGCGGTAGGTACGCCAGTTTGAGATTTTACAATTTGTAACTGTGTTTAGGTTAAACTCTAGTATAAGACATCAGTATCTATTAATTATTAGTCTACACGAGACTTGGGTCATTCAACTAGTTACCCAGTACCAATCTCGACTCACCTCCCCCGAGAGTGGGGAGGTGGGGCCTGGATCGAACCGCTACCAACTTACATTATTAGCAACATTATTAATTTAAATAACCAAAATTAATAACAACTCCAGTTCAACTTGAAACTCCGCACAAAACCAATAAAGTTTTCCCACTGAAAACGCCTAATTTATACTTCACTCGCACCGAAAACGACTTTATTGCTGAAATCATAGAATTTAAAATACGACGACAGCCGTACAGTTTTACATCTTACTTCTGAACGAATAGGTTAGTTTATTAGGGCTAATAAAGATCCTTTAACCAAGCAGTTGAAACTTGGATTTGAGTAGATAAGTAAGTCGTTCTAATTCATACGAATATAATTGTAATTATATTGAAAGTCTATTTTATAATAACAATTAGAATCATAAAGCTCTGTGATAAAGTCACTCAAAATCATGTTTTTTCTGCCTATTTGTCTACTTTGTTACTGTTTGAATCAGGCAACGAATAAGAAGGTATAGCAAGCTAAGTGTGGATTAGCAGGCCTTAACTTTGAGGATATGTGGTGAAGTCTCAGATATATATTTAATTTAATATACTAATTAGTAGTTTTAATTTGATGAAGTCGATGCACCTCAATCTTTATTCAAACTATGTTTTAACTTGATCTTAAGTGGACATAGGTTCTATTACTAACAAAACGAAGTATCAATTTCGCTATGGAGCTTTAAGATTTCTCCTTTTTACCATTTTTCCAATCCATTACTGTATTATTGAAATAAATAAGCGTTGCCGAGTATCGAGAACAATCAGAACTGCTATTAAATCAATCGCACAGAAGTAACGGGCGGCGGGGGTAAAGGGGATGAAATGGGGGTGAAAAGGGGGTAAAAAGGGGGTTGTTCAATAAAAATAGGGGTTCGCAACGATCGGTGACGCCGCGAATATCTTGAATAATTGTTGCATAAAACAGATCTCGCTGTCGCAACGAGGAAAAACAAAACGGGTTTTGGGGCCACGAGAAACGCGGTTTTGATTTTATATCATTGAGTTTTGGTTGGGAATTGAACCTCTAGCTTGCGTATTACAATTAATGAAACGTTCGTATTTCCTCATGGTTTGCTTCGCCGTAGCACGGAATATTTAGTCAACTTCTAAAAAGAGTTGCGTAAAGATAGGTTTCCGCACAGTTAGACATGTTACAACGATTCTCTATTTTTCTATCTTAATCAATAAATATAATATATCAGGAAATTACACACATCGCAATTTAGCCCCAAAGTAAGCGATAGCTTGTGTTATGAGTACGAGATAACTGATGAAAACATATACATATGAATATACATAAATATAATATATTGAAAAACACCCAGACTCTGAAAAACATTTATGCCGCTACGCTATTCGCTCGTCAATATTGTTTTATTATTTATAAATTTTTGCCATGGAAGCTGTCGTAGAAAGAAAGTTTGGGTATGTAGCATGGTTGATTTTATTATTTATACTAGTGGTCCCTATAAAATACTTCATACGCTCATATTTTATTTACGCGTAGACTGTAGTTTGGCGCAGTAAAATTTTGAAACTTTGACCAAAATGATGACCAACAACAAAAGAAGTATAACACTGCAGCAGGGTATGCTTGTTATGTACAACAAAACGTAACAACAATAGACCTTATAAATTTTAACTAACTAATGCTGTAAACTAATGGAGGAAAACACAGTTTACACACGAGTTAACTACTAACCATAATGGCAGTTTAACAAGTTTCTATGTGGACTGTAGAAAAAATATCACGTCATGCCATAACAGAAACCAAACAACTCTATATTAATTAATGAGCAAGAACGAGGACGTCACAAGATATAGAACGCATCGAAATATTGTACGCAATATATGTCAGTTTACATCAGTAAAATATGAAGCAGTTTTGCTAACGCCTGCGTCGTGTTTAGACTGGGAAGATTATTTTGAAACAATAAGTCATTATTGTATTAATCTCTCAGCTCAGAAACAAATGGAGTGACAGACGCGATCGTTAATCACGTCGAGTATAGCGACGTGTGAGCCGCTTTGAGTCTCGAGCGATGGGTCACGTGATACGAACGGTGACGTCACTATAATTGAGTCACTCACCGCGAGACACTTGCGTTCATAACAGTACTTTATGGGAAAAGTGTGGACAATTGAGTGCAGAATTGTAATGAAGTGTAATACTCAGCTGGTAGAGTTCTTTCAAAATGGGGGAGAAATAGTCCGTTGAATTTGAAATAAATACAATGGACAAAACAATAACAATATAATAAGGTTTAGACTACTGCTTCTCATTATCGGTCATGGATTCGAACTTAAATATTAGTAGAAGAGGATAGGATAGCATAAACCCATAAAATAGATAGATAGATAAACTATTTATTGCACACCACAGAATAAAAATATAAAAAGAAATAAACTAAACAAAATTAAAGGTAAAATATATAGATAAATAAATAATTGAGGGATTCTTGGGACAAAAGTGATATGCTTCCCTCTCCTCACGAGATATCTTAAAAATATTGTTTCATACTATGTACTAAAAATTGTATATTGAGACATTTTTGAAAAGAGCAAGTACCGAGTTTCTTGCGAGTTCTTGTCGGTGCAAACCTGCTTTCTGAGCCTGGCTTGATGAGAGCTTATATCTAAGCTTATGTGAAATAAAGAATTTCATTTCATTTCATTTCATTTGACCGCACTTCATCAAGTTCATCTATAAAGTCATTATTCACGGCATCTCCGGTGTCAGTTCTCGAGAAGTGCACCGTCCGCTCCATCGCCGTAGCCCTTTATCACGCAACAGTACAATATATTGTATACGGAACCCGCCACAGTGATAAACGAGCTCGCGCCGCGCCTTAGATGTTCCGCAGTTGAAGATTAATAATGTGTTATTGTCTGAGCGGCGGCGCGTGAGCAAAACACACCCAACCCGGTTGTGTGCGTTCGATACCGAACACAACATTATAAATACAAAATTTAAAATTTAACCCTACCTAACTCTACGATCATTATTCGAATTAAATCTTGACTTTTACACCAAATATTTATCGTAATTAGACAACGTAGTTTGTAAGTAATAATTCGATTAAAATTCTCCGAGTTGACGGTAACTGTTCGAAAAAGTGTGTGAGTTTTGAATTTAAAATACGTTTTCTTACCGAGCTTGTGTGTTGTAAAAAATAACTTAGAATTAGTATGAAATGAAATGAAATGAAATATCTTTATTTCACATAGGCCTAATATATAGGCGCTTGTAAATGGTCCTTATGATATTTGTCACATTTGAATGGCGATAACTCCAAGTCGACTTAAAACTAAGTTTACGAGGGTTCCAACGCGCCCTGCACTGAGAAGAAGCCCACAACAAACTCAGCCGGGTTTTGTTTTCTGTTATCACCACTTCACAAAAGCTTTTAAAACTAATTGAGCTAGTATAATTACAGCAGTTCATTCATCCCCAAGGATTTGATTCATGTAAGTAATCCTTAATACTATAGTAAGCTTTATTAATGAGCTTTCGTTTTACAGCGACTTTGAACTTATTGAGGGATAAGTTTAATATTTCATTAGGGAGTTTGTTGTAAAAGCGTATCCCATTGCCTTTAAATGATTTATTTATTTTCTCTAGTCTTGTTTTATGAACTATAAGTTTATTTTTACTTCTAAGGTTGATAGCATGGAGATCGCTTTTCTTAACAAAGTTATTAATATTTTTATGCACATATATCAAGTTATCGAATATATACTGTGCATGTACCGTCATTATATTAAATTCTTTGAATTTTTCTCTTAAAGACTCTCTTGGGCCCATTTTATAAATGGCACGAACAGCCTTCTTCTGCAGCACGAAAATAGTATCAATGTTAGCAGCATTACCCCATAGCAAAAGACCATAGGACATAATGCTGTGAAAATAACTAAAATATACCAGTCGAGCAGTCTGGAAGTCTGTCAGCTGCCTAATTTTTTTTACCGCGTACGCAGCAGAACTAAGCCTGTTCGATAAATTATTTATATGAGGGTCCCACTGCAGTTTAGCATCTAACGTTATTCCTAGAAATACAGTTGTGTCTACAAGATCCAATTCCTCTACACCTAGTTTTACATTCGTTTGAATTTGCCTAACATTAGGTAAGGTGAATTTAATACATTTTGTTTTTTTGCTATTGAGAAGCAAATTATTAGCTTCAAACCAATGTACTACTTCTTTGAGACAACTGTTTACATCGTCAAAATTTTTTTTCTGTCGATTAATTTTAAACAAAAGTGATGTATCATCAGCAAACAGTACTATCTCATGCTTGTCCTTAGTAAGGTAAGGAAGGTCATTGATGTAAATAAGGAACAGGAATGGACCCAAAATAGACCCTTGAGGAACTCCCATCTTCACAGTCGACCCAGAAGATCGTTTCCCATTGACATCTACTTTTTGAATGCGACTGCTCAGATAGGAGCTCATCAAATCAAGAGCTGCACCTTTAATTCCGTAGTGGTGTAACTTCCTGACCAATGTTTCATGCTCAACACAATCAAACGCCTTGGATAAGTCACAGAAAATGCCCAGCGCATCACGTGATTCCTCCCAGGCTTCAAATATATGTTGTATTAGCTCGACACCAGCATCGGTAGTCGAGCGACCCCGCGTAAATCCGAATTCTTTATTATGTAATAATTCATTTTTTTGAAAGTAAGTAAGCAATTGAATCAGTATAAGTTTTTCAAAAATTTTACTGAAAGTAGGCAGTACAGATATTGGTCTAAAGTTAGTGGGGTCATTGGTACTACCTGATTTAAACAGTGGAATTATTTTACTATGTTTCATTAAGTCAGAAAAAACACCACAATCTACACAATTATTAAATATTACTGCCAAATCTGGTGCAACAATATCAAGCAAAGATTTCACAACATTGACAGAAATGCCCCATAAGTCATTGGTTTTTTTTATATTTATTAATTTAAATGCTTTAATAACATCAGAGCTAGTAACATGGCTGAAGGTAAAGATGCTATTACATTCAGGCACATTATCTTCTAAAAGTGAGAGGGCGATAGCTGGTGAAGAGTTCAGTGATTTTGTTGTGGAAACTGGAATGTCCGTAAAGAACCCTTCAAAAGCAGTAGCATCCTCAAGGTCTGACGTGATAGATTTATTTCCAATGTCAAGTTTAATGGTACTAGTACGCTGTTTAGCTCTTCCAGTTTCCTGGTTTATTATATTCCAGGTCGTTTTTGTGACATTGGCGCTACTTTTAATTTTATTTTGTATATACTTTGACTTTGATGATATACAATCATTTTTAAACTTTTTTGACATCAATTTAACGCGCTCTCTGAACTCATCACTAGTATTGTATGTACGTTCGGCATATAGTTCGTATAGCTTTTGCCTATCTAAATGCAGTTCGCTTGTTGCCCACTCACTGAAAACTAATGCGTCAGTAGTCAAGACCGTTTTGCTTGTAAATACTGAACTAAAAATGGAACTAAATTTATCAAAAAATGCATTATACATCTCGTTTGCATTCATAGTGTCCGGTAGGAACGGTAGTCCCTGCACTAGCCTTGCTCTTGTTTTTTCTATACGGTCAGATGATACTGGCACAAAAGTAATTTTTCGCTTTTCTACATTTCTCTTAATTGCTTCTAATTTAATAAATTGGCCACAATGATCAGAGTCTAATTTGTTTATTATTTCACTGCTAACTGGTTTTACATTTGTAAAAATATTATCTAAACATGTGGCACTGTGGGAAGTTATCCGAGTTGGCTCCATAAAGACATTAATTAAATTGTAAGTTTTAAATAAATTTAATAACCTGACGGCTGCAGGGCAGCTTTCCAAAATATTAATATTGAAATCGCCGCAAACAATTAGATTTTTATTACCTTTTGATATTTTGAATAAAACTTCATCAATCCGTTTTTCAAAAAGTTCAAAGTTAGATAAGGGAGGTCTATATACACAGACGATAATGAACTGCTTTAATTCAACACAGGCTAGCTCGATTGTCCGTTCTACAGAAAGGCTCACTATGTCATTACGATTTTTAAATTTTAAATTCTTATTTATCAAAATTAACGAGCCACCATGAATGGAATTAGTCCTGTTGAACGAACTACCAACTTGGTGATTACCAAAATTAAACATATATTCATGCGATTTAAGCCAATGCTCAGTAATGCAAAGAATATTAATATTACAGCTATTTAAGAATAATTCTATTTCTAATTCCTTATTCTTAATACATTGAATATTTTGGTGCACCAAATTGATATACTTATTATTTTGTTTATCATTAAATACACAGCATGTGTTTTTACATGATTTTTTTTTGTCACATATTGTAATTTTCTTCAAACAAGAGAAAACTTCTGTTGACTCTTGGTCTAAGCAAGAGAAAAACTCTTTTGTCTCCTTAACTAGTTTAAATTAAAAGTACTTGGAATTACTTCCAAGGTCATCTCGTCAAAATGACTACTCTGCTCAATAGAAGCAGTTTGTTCAACCAAATTTTTTCTAGAAATGTAAAATAAATATGATAGTGAAATAACTATCTGTCGCCTAGAATAATTTGATAGATAATACCTATCTTGGTAAACATTATATTTAATACTCTATACGTTTTCGCAACCATATCAACCGTACCGACCATTTACGTGTTTATTGTTTAGTTTAATAAATTGCTTCCAAATAACGAACATTCATGTACTAAAAAATATAATTATCGTATAAAACAATATAATTAAGATCAAAAATATTTATAAAAGTAAAACTATGTTTCCAATGAATCCTGCGGTGATAACAAATAATATAGATATTTCAGTCCACGAAGACGCGCCCCACTCTGTCAAAATCGTTTATGTTTCATTCTATTCGTATTTAGTTTGACAGAATGGGGCCTATCATCTTGGATTGAAATATTTTTAGTCAGGTATAATTTCGTGTTGTTGAAATATAAAGTTGGATTATTTGCTCCGACTAAATTGGCGGGTATTGTAAATACGCGGTCGCGTGTGAAGCGTATCCGCTAAATCACTCCGGCGCGGTGTTTCGGATAATTAATTCATTCGAGATCTCAGCCTCCAGCGGAACAGAGTCAATCATCTGCGAAATTTTCCATCTGACGTGAGCGGGGGCTTTGTGGTTCACATGAGGAATGGGAAGTCTCGGGGTTGAGAGATTTCGGACCTTCGGATTTCCAGAATCTTTGTGATATCAGCAGGACAGATTAATTTGTTTTGCTATAATCCGCTACTTGAAAGATTCTGTTACCATACACAAGTGCATAAGCTACTTACTATGGGATCAGAGCAATGTATGTGATGTTGTCCTCTCTTATTTATATATTTATTTATTAAAAAAAAGTATTAAGATTAATAGTATTAGGCGTGACAGTAAAAGTTTGTAAGACATTCTAGGGACGATACAATAAAAAATCCACTTTAAAGACGAAATAAACTACGTTGCTTAGAATTATGACCTGCTAGGTATAAACGATACGTACGCACATAACAAATTCGCACACAGTAAAGAATGACTCACAGCCTGTATACCCATTTCACCATTCAAGTCATCCCAATGTGATATGAAAAACGGCTCCTATTGAGCATTCTCAGTCAATATCGCCTGTGCGTCAGCTCACAATGACAGCGTGTGACAGAGCGACAAATTGACACTTCCTGTGCGTCCGACTGAACAGTTAACAGGGATTGGATTATGTATCTATCGAGCTCCGACGCGTCCGACCGTCGGCGAACATCTCACGAGATCAAGGGATGCTGGGAACATCGGCACACATTTGCCTAGTTTTTTATCTTTCACGAAAGTCCCTTAAGGGTAATTTAGTTTCGCTACGATCTAGCCTAAAAACTTATTAGTAACTTAATTTTAACTTAAACTAATATTAAAACCTATATCTAAGAATCTGTCCATTGACTTATCTTAGTCTCTATTGCAGTATTGAAGGCACTTTGTTCTTGTGTCCTTGATGATGCACTAGCACTAAGCACAGCACTTCACTTTCACGCACACTTACACTAACTCAAAAGGCTTAGTCCTTTTGAGTCTTCTTATAAGGTCCGTAGTGTCGAGGAGCTGGATTGTCTCCACGTTCACGTGATGATGCAGCCGATGTTCATGTGCTGCGGCGTATTTTTGGACAATTTCCATTTGAAGAACTTGCCTAGTAACTACGTCTCTTCATACTGATACTGCAGTGACTTAGGAACGGTATTTTTTTTACTATCGATTAAAGCTTGCGCTTGATTACAATCACAGACTACAATCGTTTTTCATGGACAGAAATGATGAGGTCTAGGATGGAGCGCGCTGGCCCTGAAAATGCCTATTCACACTTCCCTTAAAGGCACCCAGGTTGTACTTGGCTGGGAACACAGAAGCTAGAAGGGTGTTCCATACCTAAGCGGAACGTATCAAAAACGTGGAAGAAAAACGTTTCGTTCGAGTACGCTAAACATCAACCACATGAGGATGCAACTTCTCTCGGCGTCTTGCGGTTCTATGGTAGAAAAGTGAATGAGGTACTAGATTGTGGAGTTCTTGAACACACTCTCCAAATAATCGTCTAATTAGAAATGAAGGACACAAGTTGGTTGTTGTACCACATCGTTTGCGTAAGGTACAGAAGTCATTTGTGGGGTTGAGTGTACGCTTCTACAACATGATACCGAAGTCTGTCTTGGACTTACCTTTGCAAAGGTTTCAAGTCAAGTAAAGGGATATGCTCCCATCTCTTCAAGAGATATGTAATATTTTTTCATACTATGTGAAAAAAGACTTGTGGCACTCGGAGACTGCCGCGATAAAGCTATTGCGTAGCATTTTTTATCAATTTCTAAAACCACCCACACCGTGGGGGATGTCAGGTTATTTTCGTTACGGAATTTCTGGATTCGGTCTCCACGCTCAAGGCCCGCGATAGAGCGGGCCGGTCGGAGTGAGGGGTGTTAGGTTATTTTCGTTACGGAATTTCTGGATTCGGTCTCCACGCTCAAGGCCCGCGATAGAAGCCATGCAATAGCTTAAAATATATTGACATGATAACAGCAAGTGCTTAGTTTCTTGCGATACTTTTACTTGACGGTAGAGTTACTTTTTACAAGAGTCTATAATTCACCCCGTTTCACCTGCACATCGTTTCGTAAGAGTATGGAGAACAACAGTATGTCCAGTTTATCTCTAGATTAGGGTTGGAAGTGTTCTTTTATCTACATGCTAGCGTCAGGTATAAAGCCCATCAGTGCAGGCCTGTCAGAGCTGTCAGACTAGAAGCTGTCAGAAGCTGTCACTCGCTCAACGATACAAAGGCCCCACTTGAGCTGTCAGAGATTTCGTTGAGCTGCTCAGATTGCAGCATCCTCCTTGACGTGTTCACTTGAGTCGGGAATCGAGATCCGCCGACTAAAGCAGTGAGGCTCTTGAATGGAAAACACTTGATAGCCCGATAGATTAGTACTTATACTGTGGCTTTGACTAGATTGAGTACCATAGATATAGTAAACAGAATCCTATTAATATTGAACACATAAAACTTGTAAGTTCTGTGTTCCCAGCCAAACCTCTAGCCAAACATCCTAGACCTCGTCATTTCTGTCTATCAGACATGATTGTAGTCAAGCGCAAGCCTAGCTATAGTAATGATATTTGTTACTCAATCACACCTCACCTGCTGATTTGCTCGTTTGGAATGTTGATAGCTTATAATCTGGATGAACAAAAGTCTGACAAAGGATATTGTAAAATTCCAAGTTGATCTGTGCTGGGATATAAAACCACTCGAATCGTAAAAGATTGATCTGGAAAACCGGGTGGTCGAGGGTTGCAGCCATCCAAGTGGTAGGGATGGAACATGTTTCAGAGTCTTCGTCTGCGCACAGTAAATGTGGAAGGAATCATATCAAACAGCTCCTCAGAGAACTCCCCATTGAACAACCGATATAATACACATAGAAAGCTAACGTCTCTACGTTATTCAAAGGTTTGGGGGACATCAACAAGTTGAACTTCCCGCTTTTGGATTCGGTCTAATGGAAATAGTTAATATAAAAATCAAACGATCTTATCATTGCGCTCGAAAGAAAACATAGTATATCAACGAAGCACATCCCTAGTTGATGAACACCCACTGGACTCTAAACAAGTCTCATATCTCTGGTATAAAGATACGTATAAGCTATAAGTGAGCGGTTTCACCTCGCCACAAAGCGCCTCTTCGGAACCAGTGTGGCGTGAACTGCGCCCATTGTGAGGGCGTTTTATTTATCTATCCTTCAGATTATAATTGTCTAAACCACTCTTCTGTGTCGGAGCAAAGGCTTTCTTCGGGGAATTCTCTAAATGCTGTGAAGTTTAATGGCTGAAAAATATATAGTCTACGTTCTTTTTATAGCTTTTTTATATCAAAAGATGAGACAAGCAAGACGTGAGACTCATGCCATGCAGTCATGTAGATGCAGTGCGTCCTGTATTTCTGCAGTAGAGTCTGAGATTCTATATACTTACTAAAATAAGTAGATCGTTTTTATGCAATTGCATTAGATTTTATAATAAACTGCCATCCAGTGTATTTGACATGTCGCTCAATAAGTTCAAAGCTTTGTCAAGCCGAAACTTATAAATAAGGCATATTAAAGCATAAAGATTACTTAAATGAAAACAATCCATGGTAGTTAATTGCTCTAATTCAAATTTATAGCTAGTTCTAATTTATAATATATTGTGAAATAGTGATAAAAAAATACCCGGCTGAGTTTGTTGTGGGCTTCTTCTCAGTTTAGGGCGCGTTGGAACCCTCGTAAACTTAGTTTTTAAGTCGTTAAATAAGCTTACAATAAATTCTAAAGTAAGGATAAAGAAACCTATAAATTATCTATGTAGGGCCTGAAAGGAAAACAAACACATTACAGACAATGACAAGGAACTGGGGAACGAAAGGAATGATTGATCGCGGCGAGTGAGTGATTGATATACAATCACTCGCAATGGATCCATCGAACATCACTATAATATTAATGTCCCTCTTCACAAAACGCTGACGTCAGCGTATTCTTGACGGCTTTATTTCTTGCTGTTTGATAGGTTAGTTTTTGTTTGTATCCTCACAGGTTCTGTTCCCGGATACAAGAATGATTTTATATATGCAATCATTGAGAGCGAACCACAATCTTATCAATGTGTGTGAATTCCGCCAACCCAAACATGACCAGCGTGGATATGTCTCAAACTTATGGGAGGAAACTCGTGTCCAGCAGTGGGACGTAAAGGTTAAAACTAAATTCTAGACAGACTCTCGTAACTACGAAGTCATTGCGAGTATGTGATAGTGACGAAATAAAGATTGATTTAGTATGTACTTATATCTTTTTGTTATATATAAGCATGTTCAATTGTTCACCAGATTGCGTGTGATGATCTAAAATCTCACTCAATGGTATTAAATACCGATGCAGCCGAAGCTGAAACCATACTAACATACAAGTGGTAAATAACTCCTTACAATTAATTATAATATTGCTAGATAAAAATAGCATCGCACGGGAACGTTAGATGACTTAACGGTGCATCTGCTGGTAGGTGATAACCAGCTCAAACCTTATTTCAACAATAGCAAAGTTAACAAAAAATCTAAAAATACCCACGTATGTTTCACTCTATCTTGGAATCAAACTTAGGGTCTCGAGAATGCTAATCATTAGACTATGAAGGCGTCCCTATACCTAACGAAGTTTAGCTAAATACAAATCGTCATTACGCGTTCAATCGTGAAATATTAACGTCTCTTGTGGCGTTAAACACATTTAGTATGAACGCCCCTATAATACAAATACAGCGTTACATATTATATTAACGTATGCAGAATGTGCTAACTACGGAACACATGCCGGCATTATTATGTAGATTGCAATTTGGTGGAGGCACGTGCCCCGATCTCAAACAGTTACAGATGTGCCGACTTCCAGATCCAATCTAAATTGGCACCTGATAACATTGATTGTTGATTAAGTTAACTTTGCGCAAAGCTCCGCGCGTACAATGAATTCATGAGAGGTCGCGTATTTGATTCCCGCCACGAGCCAATTTAATCTGGCTTAATAAAATCTGGTCTAGTGGGAGGCTTCAGTAGTGACTAGTTATCACTGGACCAGCAAAGTTACCCCCCTCCCCCCAATGATTTAGCATTCCGGCATGATGCTGTGTAGAAACTGCTAGGGGTTCCAAATCCTTCCAAGTTAAGACGATAAGCTGCATCGTTGAATCGTTACGTAATATTGGGTGAGATCACAGTAAAGTACTAACTTATAGTGTGTAAAAAATGATTTATAACTTGCTAACAATCCGACACACTGTGGGAATGTTAGCAAACTAAGCAATTTTTAGTCCACCAGCCAGTGACCATATTTGTATAGATCGCCAAGTGTTTACGCTCTTGCATTAAATGAAAAATGTAGTGGAGGGACGCTCAGTTTTACATTACACGATCTGTATATCAACGAGTGCTCCGTTAACCTTCCTTGTAAAACCTCGCTCACAATAAGCGGGTGACTTACCCGAGTAAAAAGTACTCCATTTTACTTTTACTTTCTACGGAAATGCAATCACCTATTACAATTAAATAATATAATTCATTGATTCTGAATCAAAATAATTGTCGATGCTATTATGCGAACCAATACGGTCAGATAAGTCGAGCGATCGGCAGGTGTCAAATCGGCTCGTCTGTAGTATGTTCTCGTTCAAGGCGCCCCGTTGTCGGTGAGCTACCAACCCGTGGTGCGCGCAATTTGGACACTTGTTGTACAGTGTGTTTATGGCATTACAGCTTACTTGTTACTGTATTTATTAACAGTTTGTGAACTAAGCATACTATAGATCATTAGATGCCCTGTATACTGTTAGAAACATTATTAGATACTATTTAGCTTTTAACAGTTTTTTTTAACTAGGCTGGAACTTTGTCAAAGGGTTGTTTGCGAGCAGATATAGTAAAGAAATATTCAAAGGTTCGTACTTATAATTGAACGGTTGTAGAACGAAGGAAAAGCGAGAGAAAAGTACTTAAACATCAAAGTTGGCAATAATGTGAATCGGAATGAGCGAGACGACTTTGTCTTTGATGTTGAGCGCGAACAAGAAAACGCAAATTGTTGCTCAGAATGTAATTATTTTTATTCATGACAGATTCTTATTCAAGAGTCTTAAATTAAACATCACGATTTATAAATTATTAATGAATAATAAATAACGAAAAAATCACTTTTTGAAAATACTTTAATTTCATGATACAAATATGTTGTTTCCTTGTTGAGTTTATATATATTTTTTTTTTCTGTCAATGTATTAATATGTAGCCATAATTAAAAATATCTGGGTTAGTTTTGAATGTGTAAGTTTTACTAAATTGAAAGTTTTATAATCTACGACCACCTCCGTGGTTGAGTGGTTAGCGCACGGTTAGCGTGCCGGTTTTCAAGGCGCCACCATCTCTGAGGCTCCGGGTTCGATCCCCGGTCGGGGCAATGTAGAAAAATAAGTTTTCTACATTGTTTCAGGTCTTAGTGTTGTGGTACCTTCGTTGTTTCTGATTTCCATAACACAAGTGCATAAGCTACTTACTAAGCGATCGGAGCAATGTATGTGATGTTGTCTACTATTTATATTTATTAAATAAAATAAAATAAAATTATCTCAGTCGATTTCTTATAATTAATCATGCAAAAAATATTCAAATGAAGTATATCAGACTTTAATACATTTAGGTACTAGCCTGTCGAAAATATGAAGTTTTTCACAGAACCATTACCAAAAACTGAAATGCAACTATGTAAATGGATAAAGTTTAGAATAGAGCAGATAAAATAGAATCGAACTCGTTTGACAATGTTTGAAACAAACAAAATTAATATTGATTGGGTAACTTTTGTCGGATTTGAACAGATTTTAATTTGTTTCGCCGGATTGAACGAAGCGCTGATGCGATGTGTTTCCAAATCGTTTGTACATTTTTTTAATTCGATTAAAGTTGGTTCGTCTGTTGTGGAATTTTGTGGAGTGTTTTATATTTTAAAATATTTCATTTTGAGAGATCATGTTCTGTGAATAAAATACAAAAATAGTATAATCCTCTGAAAAGCCGTAAAGTAGTTATCACTCAATTCTCGCAATTAAAATGATTTCTCTTAATTATTTTAATACTAGTAATTATTAATTATTTTTATATTAGAACTTTCGACAAATTCACCAAGTTATAGACAGTAAAAAGGTCCAAACTATTCTTGACTCTCATTTTATATTCTTATCAATGACCCTCCTTTGTTTGACTTCAATAAAATACAAATTATATTATATACTGTTTAGTCACGTTTCAGGCAATTTAAGTTCACCTAATAAAATTCCACTCTAGCATACCAACACCCTATTAAAGCTAATATAGGTAGAGCTTGTAAAAACAAAGGTTCCGCAGCAAAAGTCCGGTGTTAACCCGTTTTTTAAACCCCTTTAAACATTTAAGTGGAACGAAAAACTGAAACAAAAAAGCTCGTTTCAGAATAGTGAAGTTAGTTTTTTGGAGGCGGCGCGGCGGCGAACATTGCGGAACTTCGCGGCATATACAAAATATTCGCTCCATTTTTAAATAGTTTCAGACTGGGGGAGAGGTGGCCTGGATGCGACACATAAACGGAATAAACACAAGTCCTGAAGGTTTGTGTAGAATCGTCAACTGACCTTTTTATATACTGGAAGATAGTACTTGACTACGATCTCACCTGATGGTAAGTGATGATGTAGCAGAAGATGTTATTGTACTAACTAGAGAGGGGTAGTAATAATACAACCATTTTATGTCCTTAAATACCATCACCACCTCGACATAATAAGTATGTAAGTGTTGTGAAACAAATTCCATTAAAATGCTAATAAAAAAGATAGAGGCGTTTGAAATATTTGTCGGATCATAACTTTTGCGAGAGTCTATTGTTTTGGGCACGATTTTTCTGTTTTAATCAAATAAACGTACGAAGACAAAGGAGAGGGGGCATGGGTGTGATTCATTTGTCTTATATTGGGAAACATTTACAGGAAAACTGGAAAACTTATCTAATGATAATTAAAACTTCAGATACCAAAAAATTATTTAAATTACATACAAAAAAATACTATATATACAATTATTTGTTTTCAAAACAAATTATCCTATTTGTTTTTTTTATAAGTTTTTTTTGTTGTTTGTTAAATACGACAGATATTATTTACCAAAAAAGTGGTCACCCAGATATAACATACATGGCAATATGGTAAGAGCACCGAAAAAGTAGATAGGCATTTACTAAAGAAAAAATCCAAAATCCCAAAGGAAATGAGAATGGAATGAGACTGTTCGCTAAACTGATCATGTTACTTTCTCGTATTATTATACATTTTATTAATTTCCGTTCCATCTTTCGTATCGCAGTATGTCAAATTTTGGATAAAGCTTCTACTAACTGAGAAATTAGCTAGCTATTGCCCACGGCTCCACCCGCGTAAGTTTTTCACGAATCCCGTGGGAACGATGGATGTTTTAGGGATGAAAAGTAGCCTATGTGTAAATCTGGATTATAAGCTATTTATGTTCCAAATTTCAGCCAAATCGGTTCAGTAGCTGCGGCGTGAAAGAGTTACAAAAATCCATGTATCCATACTTACAAACTTTTGCGTTTATGATATTATTAGTAGGATAACTACGAAAATTATAAACCATTGACATTATTCCACTCACAAAACCGGCGAAAATTATCTCCAGCGAGTTATACCCAAGTTTTATCGTAACATTTCTAGTAACAAAAATTGCAGCTATGAGTTAGCAATAAAAGAAGTAAAAACTAGAATAAAGTTCCTTAATGCCGTCAAACTTGGCGACTTGGCGCGCTCCCCCGGTGAAATGGAAATCGCGAACGGCAAACAAGGTTGCTGTTCTGATTCCTGAAGGAACCTTCCGGCAAACTACGACTGCGGACTAAATATGGAAAATAATATTATATTTCACGGCGTCCGACTTACAAACAATACGATATTAAAGCTTAAATTTCAGCTGCTTTTGAGGGTTTTCCCGTAAACCTATAATATTTCTATTTGATTTTATATGCAAGACAGACAAGCATTCTGAAAACGTTAATTTATGTTTAGACAATCTTTTAATATTATGCATAATAAATTCGCTTACATTTAGATATTCATTTTGCTTTGTAACAGGGATTAAAGTCGAATGTAAAATAAGGTTGTTTATCCACTGAAGATCTGCTAAGATCCTATGCCACGCGATGTGTGTAAAACGCATGAAAAATAGCGTGGCCCTCATAGAGTGCCAAGAGAAGAGCAAACTTGAATACGTATTATTATTAGGTGAAGTGTCGATTACGGTAAAATTGTGAGGTGTCGGTTACGGTTACAGCAGTGCTATTCTACAATATGTCCATCTTTGAAACAGCTGCCAGACAGCTGCTAAGCCGAATATGGCATGCAAAATTGTACTCTATTACAACTGACAAATTCATAGATGCATAGATGTACGCTCGTCGCTGCTTTAAGTAAATATTTTTGCAGAATAGCACGGCTGTATCGGTGTCACATGTTCAATTATTTTTCCTATTTAAAAAAATGGAAATCACTCAAAAAAGCTTTCACTTAAAAAATTTCTTCATAAACTATGAAATCGAATGAAAATCAAATGAGTCCTAGTGGTGCCGTTCGACATAAAACATAGCATAACAACGTAGCTTACGTAGCATATCCTTAGTGGTCAAGCACCCTAAAACCGTGACTGAGATCAAAATGACGTGACGGATACGATGTGGAAATGCGGCCATAGTTGATGATTTTTTTATACGTAAATTCTCGTCTCGTTGCTCTTGGATACGTATCGGTGACGCTTGCAGTGGACAAACGGCCGGATACAAACATAGTAAAGGATGATGTTGTGTACCAAAGTTATAGCTGATATAATACAATAGTCCTTTATAAAGGGCGCCTTATCGGCCGGAAGCGCTTTGAGAGCACTGGGCACTGGGCACTGGGCACATCAACAAACTTTGTTTAGTGTTAACTGTCACATTTGAGCCTTGATTTTGACGGACGGATATCGTCAAGCCGTTAAACGAGTTCACTCCAGGTTAATAGCATTTTTTACAAGCTTTCAGAGAATGAGAGGCAGAGGTCAGAACTACTGAGCTATTACTGCTTCAAATAGAAAACTGGAAACAAAGTATTTACTTTATGCAGACATCCAGACAGGCGATGTCCGTTGCTTATCTTACCCACCCGGGAATGTGAGGGTGCTGTGATTTACACACTCAGTGTACGATCTCACGTCACTATCAAACCTAAAACCTTGCGGTATCCACTTCCAAAATATTCACGAAAAATACTTGCATAATACGAGTATACAGTAGGGCTAGTAGTAGTACAGGTTTTTACTAATTTCGAGTTTACTCGCTTCGCACTAACGAACCAAAGTTTTAAAGAAATCGTGTATTATAAGCATAAAATACAAACAAACTGGCAAGAAAACTTTTTATTTTTTTACATTAATATACGTAAACGGGCGTAATTTACTCAATTTACCGCAAAACCTGTCCGCCCTCCATTTTAAATCCCTCTCGCACATTATCCCCTCGTCGGCCGCTGGTTATTTGTCCGCCATTTTGGCGAAAGTTGCACACAAAAACTTTCACCAAAATGGCCGGCTCGCTGAAAAATTACGCTCCGTATAAATTTAACAAAGTTTTGATGAAGCCTTTGAACGACTCGTTAGACTATGTACGAAACATTGGCCGAGGGTTTCGCTGTATGCTGGCAGCACACTTATTTCGTTACACTGTTCCATGCTATCAAGACCAATCTATACTTATAATAAAACTGTAAAGGGTCGAATTCTGTACATTGAAGATATTTTGAAAATTTTTGTTGAAGGACACTATTTAGTCGATACTGAAGCCAAAACTGTAATTTGTTTAATTTTTGTCTGTCTGTCTGTCTGTTTCACGACCGGGCATCACGGCTAATCCGCTGGATGGATTTAAATGAAACTTGACATGATTATAGTTCATACCCCGAGGTAGGACATAGGATACTTTTTGTCCCCAAATTCATCATGGTTTCCCTGGAAGACGGCATCAAAGTCCAAACGTTTTTTAGTTATAATTCATTAACGCGTTGTCCGATTCCATTCATTCTTTTTTTGTTAGAAAGGAGGTTCTTTAAAGATTATTCCATACAAATCTTATCATCATCACTTTTGTAGTTCAGAAATTACAGACATCAGAAACTTTAAGTTCAAGTAGGTAGGTGACTTGAAACTCGGAATGCACAAAGAACCTAGGGCTAGGACGTAGGGCTCAAGTAAGACTGGAGTACCCTTACAGCCGTAAATGAATAGGCTTAGCAGGAGATTTTGTATGGTTTAAAATTTTTCACTTTTAGGGTGAACAAAAATCATGTAACTGGCGTTATCGCTACGTTATATCGTATAGCGCCATCTCTACAATTTATGTGGAACTTGAATGTAAAACTCTGAGATAGGTACTACCGAATTTTTTTAAATAAAAATTAACTGTCATGTTATTTACTGTTTCCTGACTTTATATTAAGATGGCACTGTTAAGACACGAACAGATTTAAACTTTATCATCCGCAATATGGAAAGGGTAAGATAATGGTTCACAAATATTTTTAACTCTTAGGTCTTATCGATCCTAATTCCTAACCGACTGACTGTCACCTAAGGTCTTTTTATACGTAAGGAAACATATAGCCATTGCCCATTCTGATGTTTTGGATTGTATTGAGGTGAAGCAAAGATTTTTAAAAGACTCTTATATTATGTTGGGCTAGGGAATATTGTTAGTAGAGTAATTTATCCCAGTCGTACCTACCCGGCCGAACTCTGAAAAAAGAGTTCTACCACCAGTACAACTTTTCACATGGTTTAATAATTTTTGACATATTTCGTGGTTTCAGAATAAAAATTACAATGAAAAGGACGATTTTAACTGTCGATATTTCCATACATTGGTACAAGTCGTGGTCACGTAGTGACCACGACCAATCAATCAATCAATCAATCAATCAATCATTTATTTTTGCTTGAATATGGTACATAATAATTGAGGTCTTAAAATATAGTACAAGTTCAACATATCCTGCCAAAATGGCGTGCAAAAGTACAAGATGAGCTAGGTACATTTGAAGTTTTATAAATTATGTTCATTATCAAAAGATGTCACAATTCAGTAAATATTAATAAAATAAAAAATAAACAAGATAACAATACTACGATTCGTCACATAAAATTGCATAATAATGAATGTCAGGAAAAAAAAATTAGAAATAATAATTAAATGCGTCCCAATTTAAAGAAATCATCCACGTCATATACTGTTTCTGCATTAAGGCGATTGAAAATATGTCTCCTAAAACTTGTAAAAGGCATTTCTTTGGTTTTATCTAATAAATGATTAAATATTTTCACTGCCATGCAATACACATTCTTTTGATAAAGTGATAGTCTCTGCACAGGTATTTCAATTTTAAACTTTTCACGTCTACTAGTTTTAAGTGGAAATAAATTTATATTTTTTTTAACGAATAGGCATATTTCAAAAATGTATAGAGCAGGGAGTGGCAGAATTTTCTTCCTTTTAAAAAGAGGCTTGCAGCTGTCAAGATAATTTGCTCCACATATAGCTCTAATACAACTTTTTTGTGATCGAAATGCTCGAATGTTATCCACAGAATTACCCCACAATATTAACCCATATCGTAGCACAGAGGCCACGTATCCGTGATACGCCATGGTAGCAGCTGCTTCAGATACAGTTTTACGAAATCTGCTCAAGACGTAGGCAAATCTATCTAGTTTCAAACATATTTTATTAATTTGTTCTTTCCAATTGCAATGCTGGTCTATAATAATTCCTAGAAATGTCGCACTTTGGGTTTCCCTTATATTTTCTTGATTATATGCCTTGATTATATGACCTGTGCCACTGGGTCGAAATATCAACAGTTAAAATCGTCCTTTTGATCTTTCAACTACGTATTAATAAAACTTTATATTATTATTAAGAAAAAGTTTTCCAAATCACCACAAGATAACCCGTGCAAAGTAAGAACAGCCGTGCTATTCTGCTAAACAGCGACGAGCGTACATCTATGCATCAATGAATTTGTCAGTTGTAATAGAGTACAATTTTGAATGCCATATTCGGGTTGGCAGCTGTCTGGCAGCTATTTCATTTTGTAGAATAGCACAGCAGGTTTCTGTACAACATCACACCAGAATCCCGCAAAAAATCAAGGAATTCCAGTAGGAAGGTATATTATGTAAAAAAAATCGTAATTCACGCGGGCGGAGCCGCGGGCAACAGCTAGTCTTCAATATAATTAAAATAAACTAAACACCTTTGCTTACAAGATTCAAAACGAGAAAAAATCGCGTTTGTTGTATGTGAGCCCCTTCAAATATTTGTTTTAATACTTCACGTCTGCCCATAAAAGGAGTGTAATGTTTTTAGGGTTCTTATAAGTATGTGAGTTTCTTTATTTCACCATAACGTCTAAACGGCTGAATAGATATGGACATAATATTATGGGGTATCGTAAGAATCCTTACATTATTCCGAGTTACAAAAGCTATTATTTTTTTTTTGGAAAAAGTAGTTTTACAATAGAGCAGTTTTGTTTTTTAATTTTTTACTTGTTTTAATCTATTTATTTTTTAAGTGTATGACTTATATAATATATTTTGTGAATATTTTAGGCGCCTACCTGTACCCCTAATTAATATCGAGCAAAAACATGCAAAAAAAATCATCATTTTGAATGGCAGCTCCCTTAAATATTTATCATCTGTGAAAATTTCAAGTTTCTTACTATCACGGTTCAAGAGATACAGCTTGGTGTCAAACGGACGGACCGACGGACAGACAAATGGATGGTGAAGTCTTAGTAATAGGGTTGCCTTTTTTACTCTTTGGCAACGGAACCCTAAAAACGCTCAGAAACTGATTTTTATGACTGGCTTAGTTTTTTAGTAATTAGGTAAAAAGTCATTTATCTGTTATAGATATTCCTCCGCGACGCTGCATATGCTACTTAGAGCTAGAAGGACACAAATGAAATAAGTATATTATATCACCTAAATTACATTATAACTCATTCATAATATCAGAATACGCAAACATTTACAAAGTCCCGCTTCACCATAAAGAAACAGTCTCAAATGGAGAGATCCTCAGCGATGATTGCTCCTGAAAGCGAATCTAATCAGCTAATTAATACACTCCCCCCCCAACCCCCCTCCCGAGTCGTTCGCGAGTGAATTGTTCCGGGCCATTCGAGTCGCTAATTGTTCTCTTATTATACCCCAATTATTGCTGAAACTTTGTTGGAGTTTGTTTTAGGTTGTTCAACGCCAATATTGTATTTGCTCAGTATGACATATACGTGTAATGTTGTAGGATAATATACAGCTATCGGAAATTTTGACGAGCTCCGTGGCGCAGGGGACGCACGTTCGGATTCGAGTGGGAGGTCGCGGGTTCGATTCCCGCCACGGGGCCCACTTTGGAATTTTATAATTTTTAAATTGGCTCAGGTCTGGTCTGGTGGGAGGCTTTGGCCGTGGCTAGTTACCACCCTACCAGGAAAGACTAACTTGTAAAGCGTAAAAAAAAAATATTATAACTAGGTTACGCCCTCGAATACCCTTTTTACAAACTCGGATAACGTGGTTTTTTGGAGATGAAATTAATATCATTGTCATAGAGGTTCAAGAGTCCGCCCTCGACTTCAAAAGTGCGGCAATAAATACTTTGTCTAAGTAGACAAACTCGACCCGTCGCTACACAATTTTTTACGCACACTAGTATCCGTGCACCATATAAATTTCGAATTGACACACTCACACTATAAAAAAAATTGCCGCACTCACGGAGCATGTCGTTGTTAGCTCTATCTAGTCGGAGCGCGAGCGACGGTTTGTGTGTAAGTTTGGTTCTTCTTCACGCCGCAAGCACTGAACGAATTTGACATAATTTTAGAACGGAGATAAATAATAGTCTGGATTTTATAATTTTAATTTATTCATTTCTTGTAGACATATAAACTAACGCCTATAATTATATTTTAGTCAATGGTTCCCACGTTAAAAATAAAAATAACCTTGGTCTTACATTCACAATATACCCTGGATTGCTTACAAAGGTTGCTTATCATTCCGAAGAACTCCATTTTCCTCCACAATCCACAACTCTCGCGGGCGGAGCCACGGGCGTTCGCCAGTCATTAACCGACTTCAAAAAAAGGAGGAGGTTATCAATTCGACTGTATGTTTATTTTTTTTTATTTAATATGCCGCTAAGACAAAAGCGTGTCGCTGCGTCACTACCGGAAGCGAGGCCATTAGTTTCCGGTTCCGGCGCGGCAGGGTCTACAGCTGATGGAGTTTTTGTCGCGGAAGACGCACTTGGCACCAAACCAGCGAATATGTCTCTGATGTTTGGGACAAGTCATAGGCGACCGCGGGAAGTGTTCTCCATAATCGACCATTGTCTGGGCGATTACAGGCAAGCAAGAAATCATATTATTCTATGATCGTAACAATCAGTTATGATTAAACCATCAATTATTTTGTGACAAAAACCTAAAGTTTTACCTAAAGTTTTACGAATGACAGCTGTCTTTGAAGTTCCAACTATTTGTTCACTCAACTTAGGCGATTTATTTGTTCTGGGTCACAAATGGAACTCTCGGCTGAATTTAATAGTGAATAGGATAACAAAATATTGGAATTTGAGATAAACTATAGCTACAATGATAGAGATAGGTAAGTTATAATATTACACACACTCCTAGAAAGAGAAAGGTGTTATTCAAGTGTACAAACTAAACTAAGTTGTTGCCATATAACATTAGCAATTTTACTAAATGATAATTTCATACAGAAGTTGATAACTATTGCTCTCGCACTGCGAACCCATTTTTGTTAAGAGATTTTGACGCACTATTCGTCTAGTCTTTTGGCTGCAATACTATTACCCTTAGAGACATTATCGTTTTTTCTCTTTTATCTAGGTCATAATGCGCGAATTAAAAACTGAGTTAGTGTCGTCAAATCCGGCTCGGCATGGGTATGGCAGACTTCCTAATGGCGAATGAGACTCTGCCATCAGCTTTATACGTACTTTCATTTCTTAACTATTTTTCGCGATTCAAAATTATTACCTATCATTCTGGCACGTTATTATTTAACTATCTTAAATTTATTATTAATTTCATAAACTTTAAAATATATATATACATTTAAGCCTGGAATTAAGCCGACTACCTACCATTTGAAACAAGCTATTTATATTTATATTGTTTGGATACATAACGCAACTACAAAATATACCACATCTCTGGAAAACTAATGAACCCTAAAATTCTTTATTAAATACCATTTGTTTTTCAGTTTTTTAGACACTGTGTATGACAAATTTGGATAAATGCGTTCAAAAAAGCAAAGATACTTCTGCAAATACCTAAATCTGTAATTTTCTCAGAAATGTTCACATTATTTTTTTAGTAATTCAATTTAATTATTTGTTTCATTGTTACAGAAAATATTGCCGTTTTGGACTATTGTAGTACGTCTGCATTTTCTCTATTTTCACATTTTCTTGTTTCCTCCCGCAACGACCTCCGTGTAACTTTCTTATCTCTCGTATTAAATTAGTCAGGGACCGCGTATCCACTGTTCACAGCGTCTTAATCTTGCGAAAGTATGAAATCCAAGTGCGAAATTATCGCCTTTCGCCTTTCACTCGAACTGTTCCTTAGCTGGTTCGTGGTTCGCGAATAAAAAACTAGATGAATGTCCTTAAGCCCCAGCTTGTCAGACGACTCGCGGCTAATGGCGGTCTGCGGCGGCGGCAGATGCCTTACCACTTGCAAATAGTTAGTAGGACAGACCAGACTCACTCTGCATGTTATGTATAAACGAGGAGCAAATAATAACAAATAAACTTTTTCAACAACATTCATTTGTGGGTAGGCGTAAAATCAACATCCAAGTTTGTCACTGCTCTGATTTAATTTAAAATAAATTATAATTCTATTAGTTAAAAGTGCTAATGATATAATAATTTACTAATTTTTAACCCCACATTACCTGGTGTATATAATTTCGTCACTTGCAAGTAACCTTTCACATCATGGATTTGCACACACAGTTAAGTAAAAACATGGAAGATGTTGTCACAATGATTGAGTCCCGCATGAATAATTTTGACAAGGCCTTGGCAAGTACACAGTCTTCACTACAATCTCCATCCTCCAGTGCCTCCGGCAGCCTGTCAGTGCTCGCTTCAGAATTTTCCACCTTCAAAGAACTTGTCTGGAAAACACTCGCTATGCTCCGCCAGCAGCTGCAGTTACTCACTAAAGGCTTCGATGAACATGAGATGCATGCGAGAAGGAAAGTGTTACTCCTGCATGGCCTTCCGGAGGCCAGTGATGAGCAAGTTGAGAAGTCAACTTGTGATGTCTTCCATAAGCACTTGAAGCTGCTCAACATAGACAGTTCCAGCATCGACGTCTGCCATCGTATCGGTGTTAAAAAGGATAAGCCCAGGCCCATACTCGTGCGTTTCACGACAATGAAACACAAGAACTTGGTGTGGACATCGAAAACGAATCTCAAAGGTAGCGGCTTTACGATCACTGAGTTTCTCACGAAACCTAGGCAAGTATTGTTTGTCGCTGCGAGAAAGCACTTTGGCATGAAGTATTGTTGGACAGCAGACGGGGCTGTGGTAATTGCGTTGCCTGATAAAAGCCGTAAAAAGATCGCAAATGCATCCGAACTGCAAGCGTTGGTCGAAAAGTTCCCGCAGGAAAGCAGTGCCCAGGATCAGAAACCTGCTAGATCTCGTCGTGCGGTCAAACCATTGGCTAAATAGCTTTTTGGAGTCGCCATAATAGTCGATCTCTTTGTAGGCACGTTAAGTCTATTTTCCCTTGGTGCATGGTTGTCCCCTTTTGCTTGTCGTTTATACACATTTCCGTTTTCTTTTCAAAATTAAATCAATCTGGTTTTATGCCGGTACCTAGGTATTTGTTTATATAGGTAACTAGTTTTAATTTGTACCTATTAAAAGTTCTGAAAATAAATTAAGTCAACTGTCAAATTCATACCTATTTCAGTGACAATGTGACAATGACATCTGACTTTGACAGATGTCAACCTCTTTATGAGTTCGTAACTGCCAAGTGACAGGGTGCACGGTGCACTCATATGCGCGGACCGAGGCGCGGACTGTGATTCACTACGACCATAGACCAAGGTTAATGGGTTATATCACAGATTAAAGATATTGTATCTCGGTTATATTGTGACTGTGATGCGTAATGCGTTCTGTTTTATTTTTTTCTTTCTTTCTTCCATTATTTTTGCTTTTTGTTTTTATCATGTTTTTTTTTATCCATGTGTAAATAATTCTTGTTAATGTTTGTTTTACATTATAATGGTTATTTGTTACATATTAGCTCTCTCTCTCCCAGGAAATGTGGGAATGATCAAGCCATTGGTAATAGCTTGCTAGAAGTTAGTTATTATACATAAGCATTTCTTTTTCTTTTATTTATTTATATTATACAATATAATTTATATTTTGTATATATTTTATTCTTATTTACGTAGTATTATTTATAAATTATTATGTCTGATATACTGAACAATGACCTAGAATTCTTCTCTTGCTCTTCGTCTAGCGATTTCCGCAGTGCCTGTAGTAGCTTTTCTTTTGATAGCAATGACTCTCTTGATGCAGAACTTAAATCGATATTCTCCATCAACGCTTTGTGTCTCAATCTGGTACACATAAATGCCCAGAGCATTCCGGCCCATTATTCCGATCTTCTCGCATCCTTTAGCAACGTGCATGTCGATGGTATTCTGGTTTCTGAGTCCTGGTTAAAACCTTCTCTTCCCTCCTCTTTATACAATCTCCCTGGCTTTACATTAATTCGCAACGACCGTATCGGCAAGGGTGGTGGGGGCGTGTGCATTTATCTTAGAGACAATCTAACTTATAAAATTCTATGCCAGTCTCCCAACCCGTACTCCGGTAGCCTAGAATACCTCTTTCTCGAAGTTTCTACTCATCATTCTAAACTACTGCTTGGTGTTGCATACAGCCCTTCTCTTAATATCAACTATTTCAATACTTTTGAATCACTTCTTGAAGACCTATCTCCCTCTTATGATCACATAATTGTTATGGGGGATCTAAACACTTGTCTTATTAAAAATAACTCTAGGTCCCACAAACTGAAATCTTTAGTTTCTTCATTTAACCTTTCTCTTCTTCCACTGTCTGCAACTCACTTCTCTCCTAATTCTGACCCTTCTCTTTTGGACCTTATTGTAGTTTCTAAAACAGATAATGTGTTAACTCATGGTCAACTAAATGCCCCTTTTTCTTACCATGATCTCATATTCATACGGTACAATTTATCTATCCCTAGGCGTAAAGGTAAGACTATACTGCGTCGTAATCTGAAGCATATTAATTTACATGCTCTCCACACTGACGCTTCTGCTATTGACTGGACGCCACTTTTCAATGCATCCACTGTCGATGACAAGGTTGGAATTTTAAATTCGACTCTTACGGACTTATTTGATTCACATGCTCCCGCCCGTCCAGTAAGGGTTAAATACCTACCTGCACCTTGGCTATCTCCTGAGATTAAAGTTCTCATGTCGAAACGTAACAATGCTAAGAAGCGATGTAAAAGGAATCCAAGCGAGGAAAATATTGCTAACTATAAAAGGCTGCGAAATCGCTGCAATAGGATGTGTAGGGATGCCAAGCGCCGCCATATACACTCCTCAATCGAGCACTTCACTCCGGCTCAGACTTGGAGTTTTTTGAAATCACTGGGTGTGGGTAAATCTCCTCAAGCTCCTAGTCAGTCTGTTGACCTAAATTCTCTCAATACACATTTCTCTACACCTCCGGTTAGGATCGCTGACAATAAGAAAAATTCTTTACTTTTAAAATTGTATAATGATGCCCCACCTAATTGTGATCCTTTTATCTTCAATCAAATCTCGGAGGAGGATGTTAAGAAGGGTATTCTATCCATTTCGTCAAAGGCAGTGGGTAATGACGGTATCAGTCGTGATATGCTTTTACTAGTCATCGATTTCTTAATACCTGTCATCACTCATATCCTTAATTTTTCCTTTACATCCAGCACTTTCCCCTCAGCATGGAAGATGGCTAATGTTATTCCTTTGCCTAAAACACCAAACCCATCTTCATTTTCGCAATTTCGTCCTATTTCTATCTTACCCATTCTTTCCAAAGTCCTTGAAAACATTGTCTTCAAGCAAATCTCTTCCTATCTTTCACGTAACAATCTCCTAAGCCCTCTTCAGTCTGGTTTCCGTCCCTCTCATAGTACTTCAACTGCATTGCTCAAAGTAACTGATGATATCAGGCTTGCTATGGACAACAAAGAGCTTACTGTCCTCGTACTTCTCGATTTCAGTAATGCTTTTAACTCGGTAGACTTTGACGTAATGTTGGCTATTCTCCACTCTCTCAATATTTCATCCTCCGTGGTTAATTGGTTCCATTCTTATCTTCATGGTCGCCAGCAGAGGATCAGCACTGACGAGGTAATGTCAGATTGGGCTGATCTTACTGCCGGCGTACCTCAAGGCGGTGTTCTGTCTCCGTTACTTTTCTCCATTTTTATAAATGAAATCTCCAAAGTTATATCTTCTCACTACCATCTCTATGCAGACGATTTGCAGCTTTATAGGCACGCAGCAGTATCTGACCTTGCCACTGCCGTGGATGCAATGAATTGTGACCTTGCTCAGATACTGGAATGGGCGGATAGTTTTGGCCTGCTAGTAAATCCCACAAAATCTCAGGCTCTCATAATAGGTAGCAGCAGAATGCGTTGCAAGGTTAATTTTAAGGATTTACCTAGCTTAATCTATAACGGTACACGTATACCCTTTACTGACAAAGCAAAAAACCTGGGGCTTATTATCGATAGTAACCTCTCATGGTCGGCTCAGATCAATGAAGTGAGCAGACGATTGCACTTCTCCCTCCATTCCTTACGAAGACTGCAAAACTTCTTGCCTTTGCGAACTAAAATATTGCTAGCTCATTCTCTTCTCCTTCCTCTTATCGATTATGCTGACGTTTGCTACTTGGATGCAACAGAGGAGCTACTCAATAAATTAGAACGACTCCAGAATTTGTGCATCCGTTTTATTTACGGACTGCGCAAATTCGATCACATCTCAGAATTCCGACGTCAATTGAAGTGGCTCCGTATTCGCTTTCGCCGGAATGTTCATATTCTTACAATGCTCTTCAAAATTTTAAAATCGTCATCCCCTGTCTACCTGCGTGAACGCTTTCAGGTCGCTCTTCCCAGAGCCAGACCAACGCGATCCTGTGTTGCAGTGAAGGCTCTGGAGGTGCCCTCGTATAACACCAGCTTTTATTCAAAATCATTTGCAGTGCTTGCAGCGCAACTGTGGAACTCGCTCCCAAGCCATATCCTCTGTGACAATCCTTCTATTGGTACATTCAAGGCTAGACTGAAACAGCACTATCTCTCGGTCCAGGACTAATAATAATTAATTTTTGGTATATCAATGTATATGTTATATTTTATTATATCATAAATATATATGTATTATATGTATTGATTTAGCTAGGTATGTATTTATATATATTGTTTATATGTATATATATATATATCTTATATTTTATCAATAGTAATATCAATTTTCAGTACCTACTCTGCATTTCCAAACTTTATTTTTCCCACATTCAAGGGCTCCTGGAAGAAATCTCTCCAGTAGAGATAAGCTGTCCTTTGTGCACGTCTTTTCTTTGTATAATTTTTAAGTTAATTTTCTGGTACATAAATAAATAAATAAATAAATAAATAAAACCTCCAGAAATCCAGACCAATCTAGCCACTAATACAATAACTAGTCCGCCATCTTGGATGTTCCGCCATGTTGGATTTAGAATGACATATTATAGTCATGCACTGACATTCAAAACAAAGGTGCATACAAAATCAATTTCAGCTCAATCAGTTGAAGATATTCGCTTCAAAATTGAGTTACAAGATACAACTTAAACAAGCAGCAAGCAGTGATAGCTCATTGGTTCTGGCCTCTGCCTCTCATAAAGAGGTCGCGGGTTCGAATCCTGGGCACGTACCTCTGACGTTCCCGACTTATTTGCATTTTTAGGAAACTAGATCTCACTTGCTTAGCGGTGAAGGAAAACATCGTGAGGAAACCTGCATGCCTGAAAGTTCACAAAAATTTTCTCGAAGGTGTTTGAAGCCCACCAACCTGCACTTAGCCACCGTGATGGGCTATGGCCAAACTCCTCTCAGTCTGAGAGGGGACCCTTGCCCAACAGTGGGACATAAAAAAGGGGTTGAGATGACCCAAACAAGCATATACCTACTCGTATTGCTAATCAAATAAAAGCTTGTATCTCCAGAAAGTGTGTGTGAAGGATTGTAATAAAAAGATTAATTAAGGACAGTATCATTTTAGAGGTTAAAACCGATTTGCTACAATATTGCTACACACATAAGTTGTTTAGTTTTGTTCAGACGGAGCAATAAGCAACGATTGCTATAGCATTAGTAGTAATTAGTAGGTATTAGTAGTTTTAGTAGTATTAGTGGTAAGTTCGCAACAGACGAAGTTGGCTCGTCTGTGTAACGATACCGCTTGTAACTGTGTCTGCTTTCGAGTAATTGTGGGTGTACGCAAGTCTGTGATATCGAATAGCTTCTAGTTATTGTTCTTGGTTTGCGGTCACTTAAAACTTATCTTGTGCGAACTTTGCATAATATGTTTAGTACCGAAAGCTTTACAATAATAATGTATTGAGCTGAAGTGTTATAATATTACATTGTAATCATTTATCTAATGGAATAGAATCGATCATCAGAGCTGGCTTCATGACATAATAATTTTGCATTGTCATTCGACTGCATTCATACAAAATTTCAGCCCAATAGGTCAAAAACTTACGTGATTAGATTACAGGCAAACAAAAAAAAATCGAGACAGCTAAATAAAAGCTGGTGAAGCTAAATAAAAGCTTGTAAGAGTTTTACAGTCTTTTTGTTATTTTACCTTTTAATAAGAAACCCTCGTTTGTGCTCATCAAAGTGTAAAATCCAAAGACGAGGAAGCAAGAACTCAGACTGAGAACCGGGAACACACAGATAGCGATCAGCTAACGAGCAAACTTCCCGGCGACACATTAAGAGCAATGGCTTTTATTCTGGAACTTTCAAAAATAAATCTCCGACTCCGCCCCGGATTACGATCTCTAAACAATAGTTGCTCTGAAGCGCCATTTATCATTGTGCAACTGTGAAAGAGTGGGGACAAAGAGTTAATCTAATTATGCAGCGAATAGAATGGGACGCGAACAAAGGGAAATTAACCGAAACCATACGGGCTCTTGTGGACCTCTGCTCTGGCAAAAACCGCCGCTCTTTACTGTTCCTCTCGCGCTCTACGTACGAGACCGATTTGTTTAGCAACTTACGATCCAACTCATCTTCGATTAGCACAAAATTTGTATTGTGAAGCACAAACAAATGGTGATGGTGTGATAGTACACATTTCAATAAATTTAACGATCGGAAAAGGTGCTGCAACCATTGTAGTCGTCAATGATAATAAAATAAAAAATTACGATTCCGGCAGTGCCAGCAGAACTAAAAACTTGAGAAATTACTTAAGGTGTCCAATTTATGGTAACGATCTGAGGTATTGGTGACGGTCAACGATATCGCGAGTTCAAGGTTTTTATCTACCTCAAATAATGCCCAGAGAGCTAAAGAATTTTTTACTTTAAACATTTTTATAAATCTACATCGTTTTACTTTCATTGAACGAAAATAAACTGAAATTTGAAAGATGAATAGATTTTTTTTTAGGATACATCTGCACATTTAAAATTTTCATAATTATTTCGCCACATTTGGAAGTTAAATTCGTAAAATTATAGGCGAGTCACAATGGCAATAGTTCAAGTATTTGTCACTGTTCTGAATAAGTTGGCTGCTACAAGTTAATCATTTTTAAGAATAAATCGAAACGTGTATTGGAGTTGGAAGTCGGGTGTATATGTAGAGAGGTTTTTTAACGATTGTCGGGTCGGCGGTTGTTCGTTTTTCAGGTTTTATTACGCGAAGGGCACAAAGCGCACAAGCTCGGGATATTTATTCGAGCATAACTCTCGCGCTTTTTGTCCGCCGTCCGAGAATCCGTGTGTAGTTGTGGCGGCTAATTTACATGATACCATAACGAGACACAAAACTAAAGAATTCATCACAAGTAATTGCGAGAAAATATGGAAGATGACCTCAAGCATTTAAAATCAAGTAGAATAGTTTCACATCTAATCAAGAGTTTACTAGAGTTCGTAGCCCGCGTACTGGTAAGTGCAGCGTCGGAGGACCTTCTGCCCTTTGGACCGACGAACGGAAAGAGGTCGCTGGTAGCGCGTGGATGCGGAAGGCGGAGGACTGTGTGTGGTGGCGTTCTTTGTGGAAAGGCATATGTCCAACAGTGAACGTCTATAGAATGATTAAGTTAGTAAGTAAGAATTAGTTGAGAAAGAGCGAGAATAAGATCCACCATTATGCGCAAAAAAGTAGCTTTCTTTAACCGCTTACAAAAAGAAGATCGGTTTTTCTTCCCAAGACTTCAAGCACATCAGAGACGCAATTGTTGGATGATATAAAGGGGTGGACTGGACTTAGTTACTCAGATCTGAAGAAAACTGTATAATTAACAAGAAGGATTTTTGATTAACCACCAAACTCTACTTTAAAGAAGATGGGAAGCGATGATGAAAAAAATGCTTTATTTCGACCATCAAAAGATCATAACAATTATTATTACAAAGGCTCTTAGCTGAATAAGGCGTTTGTGGAATTGAAATACAGTAATCATCAGCAGTTGTGAGTGAT
Source organism: Coenonympha glycerion (assembly GCA_963855885.1). NCBI lineage: Eukaryota > Metazoa > Arthropoda > Insecta > Lepidoptera > Nymphalidae > Coenonympha > Coenonympha glycerion. The sequence continues at coordinate 140,158 of OY979649.1, read as the reverse complement.
CCTCGCCCCTGATCGTCATGTAATCGGTTAAAGTTAGCCAGTAACTCGATGATTGCCGTGTTAAAGGCGAAATAGGACCGATTGTGCTAAACACGATATAGGTACAAAGCCGATTGCGAGGATCTCAAGGGTCCTTTATGTATTTGTAGTACTTTTTGTCCACCCGGATCGGTGACAACCGTGCATTAGGTACTGTGTTTTAGTTTGAATGCACTATAGCCTATGACATTACTGTACAACATGAAACATTCAAAAACTTGATTTCATATACGCCTAAATAACTTAAGGCCTAACTAACGAAGAGTTAATTTTTCGATAGTTATTTGATGCGGTAAATATTTTCACGTCTTAGCACTAAATTTACGAGGGTTCCAATGCGCCCTGGACTGATAATAAGCTCACAACAAACTCAGCCAAGTATTCTTTTTGTTACCATCATTTAAGTGAAGCCTAGTAAACACACACCAATTCACTATCACTCCCAAGGGCGTATGCCTAATTGTGCTAGGAATTAGATATTGTTGTACGGTTTTGGTTACTCTTTGAATATAGATTGTATGGCGAAACCCAAATCAAGATTCGAATCGAAAATCTAACAACTCGTACTAGGCTCATTGGGACGCACTTCAATTGATATGGAAATTAAAGAACAAGAAATGGAAGCTCATCTCACTTTTTTGCCGTTAAAAAAAGTTAAAACCTCCTACAATTGTAAGCAATAACATTGATATGATAATTACACGCCGCATCCATTGCGCGCCGCACAAAGCGCGTCAGGCTTTATTGCGATCACGAGGTAATGATCGAGATCATTGAATTAATATCGACGCTTTTGTTGTTAATCGCTAGTTGTATAAGCTGTGTTCACAGTACAAGTGCAATTGTTTTTTCATCATTTAAATATTTCTGACCAGACAGCGATAGTGACATTGAATTGTGACGTCACACCTTACTTATTAAAAGTAGTTAGTTTACGTTGAGAGAGATACTATACGAGTAAGTTAGAGCTACGTAAAAAATTACTCGGTCACTCCAACAGCCGTGACAAACCCGCTCATAGATCAGCCCGGTTTTAATTTAACAGATACGGCGTACCACGATTGTCCCAACGCGTTGACCAACGCCCAGCGCCCGACCACCGACCCGTGTCCAACGTCCAACGGGCGGCGATCGCGTATCGCCAATTTTATCAAAAAATCCAATTTCCTCCGCGAGCGACAGCAGTGTAGCGACAGCACAGAAAAAACTAAGAATGTGGAAGTAGTGCTTTTAGGCTGCCCGATACAAATAGATGAGATTGTTGCCGGGAAAGTGAAGGAATGAGAAAATACGACCGGACCGATTAATTGTAGCTCTCGATCTTTTGTCAATTAAAACTGAAACTGTGATGTTTTTGAAATGATAGCTTGATTTATGAATGATTCTTTGACTTATCATAGTCAACCTATAATTTAGGATCCACATTCCAGCATGGTTATTGCTCACAAAGAAGACTTAGTGCGGATTGGCAAGCTTAAAGAACTTTTAGAAATGCAGATTTCTTTTTAACTCTAGAGTGCCCCGAAAAAGATCAATCGTCATTCGTCAATTGTTACGTGTTTGATTTTATTGAAGGTGTGAATGATGGAGTTTCATTCGATGCGTCAATTGCTCGCCCACAAATGCGGCGATTGTCCGAATTACAGACCAGACCACAACCAATAAAATCCAATAAAATCCCCATCAGTGGTCTGATTGCGTAAAAAGACATATTCATGGTCATCGTCATCGTTAGCAAATACTGCTCTGATTGGCTGACGTAAATGGAGATATGTGAGTGATCCGTGCTAGAATCGATCCCGGGACATCACGTTTAAACACCACAGCGGCACACGTCGTTGCTGGCAGTACTCGGCGTGCGGTCTGCGGTAACATTCACCCGTCAATAAAGCACGCGATATCGCGCGTGTCGTCGCGGCCGATATGCGGTGCCAGCGACCCTCGTCACGAGATGGGGAATGTGAGCGATAACTGTTAACACAAATGATACTAAAAGAATACCCAGTATTGCCATTCAGGTGCATTGTACAAGTATTATAGGTACCATGTTATCCCTAATGATATAGTACTGCCATACAGGTGCATTGTACAAGTATTATAGGTACCATGTTATCCCTAATGATATAGTACTGCCATACAGGTGCATTGTACAAGTATTATAGGTACCATTTTATTCAACAAAGGTAATGACCATGGATGTATGGGATCCCGTAATTTCGTTAATTATAAAGTTTTTCGCTAATCCCGTAACGTTGGATTTTATTGGCATAAAAAGTAGCCTATTTGTTAATCCGGATAATAAGCTATCTATGTTCTAAATTTCTGCCAAATATTAACAAGGATTACTTTAATTGCTAATGGAGTAACACAGATCCACCAATTAAGCAAACTGCACTTCTCAATAAAATGTATATGACAGAAAATGTGCATTAAAATTTTAATTTAAACTAATTCCTAGTGCCAATGGTTCTAGAATATCCTGGAATATGTTGGTTTAAGTTCGTGAGAAAACTTAATACCACTTTCTTCCTTAGTTTTACCAACGAATATATAATATTACTTGGTTTTACTTTCTTTTTTCGCACTATATCGTGGTAGTGCAAAGACTTCATAGAAGTCATTGTAGTAGTGATGGTAAGTGCAGTCGAAGATGTTATTGTACTAACTTGGAAGTAGTAAGTGACCACTAACGGTTTTTAGCCTATGTATGAGTTAACTAGGGTTTAATCTGATAACAAACACAATAACCAATAATAATAATAATTTACAAATCATTTTCTGAAACCAAACGAATGCACACGCTAGTCGATTTATGGAAAAAAAATGAGGAGCTTTTTAAAAAGCTTTCAATAAAAGAAGCACCTTTTCATTACCAATTCGTTGACGACGAAAACTATCAGCTTTTACATTTTAAAAATGGAATCTCAATTCAAAATGGCGTCCTCGATCCGACTACCCTGCAGGCGCCGCGCAAAAAGAACAAAAAACGTGCAAAATGCGGGCAAGAGGAGACTCCAGTCCTTTTAATTTATTGTCAATTATTTTATGAACGTAACCATTTCGATAATGCATACTTGCAATTTATCGAAACATTTCGTTTGTAACACGCATTGCAAAACAAACTTTACTGCTAGCATTTTACAGTTCAAAATTTCTCAACTTTAGGGTATTCAATACGTATTCTGTATCATTCATAGAGAAAAGTGCTCTATCAACGCTGTCTGTTGAAATTTGTACCTTATTTTTAATGGATATAAAGTTTCAAATCTACTCTCGATAATTTTTATTTTGTATCATGAATGTTTGCCTGTACTAAAGAGATGCTTATTGTTTTTAAAGCGGAGTGAATTTACGGATTATTGCAAGAGCGACAGTTTTTATCATCTTTTGCCATTTTCCCACTCCCTAATTGGATTTCTTTCAGATTTAATACTTTTCATTTTCCAATATTAAAATTTGTATCTACATTCCACCATCGAGAAGTTTTATGAGAAAAATAAACTTTATTATCAAAACTGGCGTTTCATTTAATTAAGCTTTTACTATTATTAGAATTAGTCAATATTATGAAGTTCATCTATACTTTATTAATATTATAAAGGGCGTAACGTAACGATGTTTGTGAGTTTGTGACGTTGTAAGGAGTAATCTCTGGATCTACTAAACCGATTTTCAAAATTCTTTCACCAATAGAAAGCTACATTATCATAGGCTATAATCTATAATTTCCAAAATTAACTATGCATCTTTACTCAAACTTGAATAATGTAATCCAAGTCGCAAAAAAAATGCTTTCATTGTGTACGCTGCGTAAACTATTGAGGATAGAACAAAATGATCTACAATAATAAAGAACGTATCAAAATCTGCAAAAAAGTTCAGGATAGCATATGCCTATCTCCTACGGGTAACTGGCAATAACTGCTTTTACTTTTAAAATTGTGGATTAAAAATAAATAATTTTTGTGAAGCTTATTCAGCTCATATGGTATTAATTTATATCTTTGTATATATGTTTTTTAGAACGGAAATTTAATGTAAACTATTTGAGCCCATTACTCTATACAGTTTAAACAAATATCTTCAAAGATATTAGCAAAACAAAAACGTGCGGTAAACGGTTGCGCGCCGCCGCCGCTTCGGCCGTTGCGTGGCGATGGTAAGTACTAAGTATAGGCATTTATCTATCCGAATGCCTCGCGTCCAGCGCTGTAGGCTGTGGGTATAAGGCCCGGTTTCAACCACAGCGAAGCGGAGCGGAGCTGTATTTGAGTAACCAATCGAATTTCGTCATTTTGTTATTTCCGAAACTGAGGGATGTCTAAATGATGAAATCTGGTTGGTTATCCAAACACAGCTCCGCTTCGCTCCACTTTGGTTGAAACCGGGCCTTACGCGGGACAAACGGGCCGGGACAAAAATATTTCTAACGCAGAACGGAGTCCGCGGGCACTTCTAGTAATTATGAAAATCATAATTTCGACAGAACAATTAACAAGATATGTCAAAGGGTAATGACCACAGGTAATGACCATGGATGTATAAAATCCCTTACCAAACTGATTCAGACTTTATTTTTCATAGACTACGATCTCCACATTAACGGCCCATTATCCCGGTTTTTAGCGACTACGCCACTTTTCAAAGCAATTCAAAGTCATGAAAAAATTGTTTTTTTTTCACTGTTAAAAATACATATTAAAGATACATGCTTTATCTCTATAATGGCCTCATGAAAACACGATAAGTTAAACTTGCCTCGATCATAAAAATTTTTGAAAACAGGTCGTTTTTGTTCATTTTTTTAATGGTATTTCCAAAGCTTTAGACTAAATTTCATAAAAATTATACGTAAAGTAAGCTCATTGTATTGCCTATCCATTGAGCAGACAGATATTAAATAAAAAAATTGCTGCAAAATTTCGCCTAACAGAAGTCATAAAATGGTCTAACGCATCGAATAAACGATGTACTCAGTGGCTCACGAGCCTCCATACGAGACGGACCTGCGCAAGTTTTCACGACTCACGCTCCTTTCGCGCTAAAATTATTTATTTTTTAAATGCGCTGGAAAAAAAAAACTATCTGACAGGAAGCGAAGGAGAATTTAAAAAAATTATATAGTAAGTGTTTCTTGAGTTTATCAAAATACCTAGTCCTCAAAAGCTCCGAAGAAACTCTGATACGAACTAAGAAAATTATGGTAGGTAGTGTAAATTCCACCACGTGCAAATACCATCACGCGTAACCACAGTTTAAATACTGTTACACGACTGCCCAAAAAAAGGAGTGTAATGTTTTTAGGGTTCATGTATGTATGTATGTATGTACGTATGTATGTGTGTATGTATGTATGTATGTATGTATGTATGTATGTATGTATGTATGTATGTATGTGATGTTTCTTTATTCCTCCATAACTTCTGAACGGCTGAACAGATTTGGATATATGGGGTATCGTTAGAATCCTTGGATCCTCCCGAGTAACAAAGACTATATTTTTTTGGAAAAATCAATATGGCGGATGTGAGGCGCCATTTTCAAAAGTGGAAAAAAATTTTTTTCTTCAACTATCATAATATGGGTATCAAAATGAAGGTATTGGAGAGTAGTAACAGAAAATACCTTCACCTAACTGCTGACCATCAGTAAAAAACATAAAATAAAAATAAGTAATTAAAAAATTAAAAAAAAAGCGGCCAAGTGCGAGTCGGACTCGCGCACCGCTTCCATACTATAAAAGAAGTAAAACATTAAAAGAATCACTTTTGTTCAAGAATTTACGAGTATAATTTACATGTACCTAGGTACTTTTGTTGGCGAACTGCAAACCTAACTTTGTTTTCGGCGGTTTATTGCTATTATCAAAAAAAGTATAACAGTTAGAGAGTTGATTTTATTTTTCCTGTAAAATATACGTTAATTTCTATTGATCATAATTATTTTAGATTTTTCGATTGATAAACTTCGGAGATAAGGGGGGGGGGGCTGGTATGTTTTTCGACAGTTTGCTCAATAAATCAAAAACTATCGGGCATAAAAATACAAAGATATAAATTAATACCATATGGGCTAAATAAGCTTCACAAAAATTATTTATTTTTAATCCACAATTTTAAAGTAAAAGCAGTTATTGCGAGTTACCCATAGGAGATAGGCATATGCTATTGCGGACTTTTTTGCAGATTTTGATACTTTTTTTTTATATACTTTATAGGTTTACGCTTGACCACAATCTCACCTGATGGAAAGTGTCGATGTGGTCGAAGATGGAGCGCGCTTACCTAGAAGATGCCTATTCACTCTGATACTGATTTGATGATTTTGATTTTGTTTTGTTCTATCCTCAATCGCAGCGTACGCGATGAAAGCAATTTTTTTGCGACTTGGATTACATTATTCAAGTTTTAGTAACAATGCATAGTTAATTTTGGAAATTATTATAGCCTATGACACTCCACGATAATGTATTGGTGAAAGAATTTTGAAAATCGGTTCAGTAGATCCAGAGATTACCCCTTACAACGTCACAAACTCACAAACATAGTTACGCTACCTTTTTATTATATTAGTATAGATATCACAAAATATCTGGGAACCCTAAAAACGTTGCCATATCAGTTCTGCACAACGATATTGTTAAACTCAATGCCGCACTCTTATGGTGATCACAGAATGTGTCAAAACTACTACTGTGAAAAGAAAGATGCGGACGGTAGCAAAGAAGATTAAAAAAATATATAAAACTCTTCATTTCCCTTATATGTACAAGAAAAATTTCTACAAATCCTGCTACTTTAGTAATACATAATTATTATAAATAAATACCTCGGTTGATATTATCGATTACCATAAAAAAGTCAAAATATACGTAAAAAACGCAACTTCCAGCATATATTTCGTGAAGCGAATTATAATGACAAATAGTCCAACTGTAACAGTACACTACTGCACAGTACTGTGACGCAAATATTTATGAATAGGTTCACGGAGTTCATTCTAACTTCTCGGCTCACGGCAATGGTCGCTAGGTATCGTAGAGCGGGTCTGACTGTGCGACAAATACCTAAAGTGCTGGGATATAGTCGCCTTAACTCCTAGAATGATTATTTTTAGGGTTCCATATCAAAATGGTAAAAATGGAACCCTTATGGTGAGACTTTCTCCGTCCGTCCGTCCGTCCGTCCGTCCGTCCGTCTATCACACTCGATTATTTCAGTAACTATTCAAGCTATCGACTTGAAATTTAGAATAGTTATAGAAAATAGTGACCCGACGTCATAACAATCGTAAAAATTTAAAAAAATGTTTTATTTTTATTTAAAAAGGGGGGAAAACGACAAAATTTCCAAATGAGATAACAATTTGAGTGGGGTACCTGATGGTGAGTGATGATGCAGCCGAAGATGTTAACGTACTAACTTGGAACAGGTAAAAGAAGTCACTCCAACGATTTCTACACAGCATCGCACTGTAACTCTAAATCGCTTGGCGGTATGTCTTTGCTGGTAGGGTGGTAGCTAGCCACGGCCAAAGCCTCCCACCAGACCAGATCTGAGCCAATTTAGAAATTAGAAAATTCCAAAGTGACCCGAGCGCGCGTCCCCTGCGCCAAACTGGATTCTGAATTTCTCTATAGATTTGTAACGTGCATCTCATAGAAGTTATAGAGTGGCTGTTAATTCGCCACTCTGCGACCATTATAGCGCACATGCCCGCCATTACTCAGTCGCGGAGCGCTGCCGCCCGCCATCCTGCGCTGATGTATCGACGAGACGTGTTGGAGCGGCTCCAATGCTCCACCATTAAGCACTGAGACATTTGAAGCTCACAAGTCCTGAGGATGTCCCGGTGTCGGGACGAAACGAGCATCGAAGAAAGTGTTGGAAGAATTGGGTGCGGTGTTTCATATGGGAGATGTTCCTGCAAATTGGACCATACAGAATATTTTCAGGTAGTGGATTATAGAGATTGATGAGATCACGTCGACAGAAATTGGATTTAATCTATAGTAATAGTTGTTCGTATAACAACAAACAACCGAGTGCAAAGGATTAGTAAGTAGAGTGCGACGAAAAGAACAAAATATTTTGACCCCGAGTGACACTCACTGATTTCAGTGCCCATGAGAAAACAAATAGGAGTACCTACCAACTTGATATTTCATATGTAGAGATATTATGATAAAAGTGCTGAGAGAAACAAATAAAATCATGAACGCAGACTAAACAGACGTCAAAACGTGCGAACTCCCATAAGAACTAAATAGAATTTTGAAGACAGTTTTGATTTTTCTAAAAGATAAGTATGATTACGATTAAAAATAATAAGAAAAGTTTTTCGCAATAGGTCTCAGTCATAATTGTAATACAGCGATGCCAGATAAGCAGCAAGAGCGAGCAAGGAGGTATAATTTATGTCCCGCCCCGCGATAACGTCCGGCGTGTTGGAACATGTCCAGACCTGTCCCGACTTGTCCTTGCTTGTCCCGATAACATGCCGAGACGCGCCAGACTTGCCCGAACGCGTGATATCTTGTCCGGACGCATAACATCATACTTGGGTGAATTCAGAGAAAAATACAAGACTATACAAGTAGGAAGGAAGACTATGTCAGATGCACTGCGTCCTACAACTTCGCATTGAATTGATACGACGGACGGTACTGAGCAGAACATCCAGAGTCATTTTGCCTAGTAATCTCGTCAACATACATTGACATATACACGAATTACAAATGATTTAGTATTTTGCATTAATGGAGACATCGTAGTTCACAGGCCTCTTAATGTATGATATTGAAATGCAAAGTTGTGGGACGCACTGTATCTGAAATGGGCAAGCGTATCAATTGATATCAGATACATGTCTAGCTCTTCTTATCATTTTCTCATATTATAACATCTTTGACTGCATCACTGAACATCTGTTAAGATTACAGCCGAGTACTAAATTGCAACACAAAATAAAGGTACAGTCTTTATTTTGTGGTTGCAGTGTGTTAAATGTAGGTTTCCTCAACCGGTGTAAATACAACCGAGAATACTGTAATAGTGAAAGCCTGAAGCAATCTTACATTGTGTTGACTCTTAGACACACATACAACTAGAATGTAGGTTTTAAGATACACAATAGAGTACACAACAGCTTTCGCTCACAGGTCTAGCATAACAGGCACGAGATTATAGACATAACACATTATAACTGAATCGAGAATCAATTTATCTATTCCATAGTTTTATATTATAAAATATATCGTATGTGAACGAGGAAGTACTATGGGGAGTGTGCCAAGGATCTTTATACAGCGTTTTGCTTTGCTTTTTCCACAAATCATGGGAGAAATCGAGAGCTGTAAAACGAAGGGACGTGGTGTATTTCTGTGACTGACATCCGATATACTCGCACAAAAAATTTCTCATCTGTATTTTGATACGAATCGCTGTATGAAATACTTTTGCACTAGCCGTGCTGGCTAACACGTAGGTACAGAAATAAATATTTTGTACACAACTTTGAACTTACATTATTTTTAAAGCAATGGGAGTGACTACTTATTTTAAGGTATATGCGATTAAATCAGAAAAAACATAATATTCTCACTTAACATGTAACAGAATAAATAATAAAAGAATTTATCAGGTTTAGAATTAAGAATGTAATAAATGACAGGAAATCGATAAAGAATACAGCTTATGAATTACATTTTAATGATTGACCTAAGTCGATGATGAACTTGAAATTGCATTAAAAATAATGAATTTGGAGTATGTCGAATCAAAGTGAACGTTATCCACGATTTATCGAGCGGCTTATGCTAGCCCTGCTGTTGCTGGCGCCGAAATGTTCAATTGTCCGGAGTGAAGCGGAGCGGAATGAAGGTCGCCATAATTGGAACACTTGCAGACCTACTCCGCGTTCTCTTCTCTTGCTTTTATTTACACGCAAGTCCACAGGAAAACATTAAACTCATATGAATTCTAAGTAGTTTCAAGTGATTCTCAAACTCTCAATATTCAATTCAATATAAAGTTCATCAAAGTTGGCTCAGCTGTTTGATTCGATATCTTCACGGTTATTGAGAAAAAAGACCATAAGAAAAAGAAGCAAAAAGTAGCTTAAATTATTACCACATGCCCAAATATCATGTGACAAGAAGTATAAGCCTATTATAGCACACGTAAAAAAATAATGAATGTAATAACCATGTACGTGTTTTAAGAAAATAAATTTATTTATTTATTTAATAAAATTGATACTTTGTAGCTATGATCTCAATTTGATCTCAATTTTGGGAAATGCATCGAAGCTAAGGCAAAAACCGCTGCCAAAAAACTGGGCATCCTGAACAAGGTTAAGCGGTACTTCACGCCTGAACAGCTTTTGACACTGTATGAAGCTCAGGTTCGTTCGGGCATGGAGTACTGCAGTCACCTCTGGGATGGATCTGCGAAATATCAGCTCGATGCATTGGACTCGGTTGATCGCCGCGCACGCAGAATAATCGGCAAGGAATTGCTAACACGGGCAAAATTGCTCAGTTTAGAACACCGACGCAAGGTTGCCTGTTTAGCGGTTTTTTACAGGATATACTTTGGAGAGTGTGCTCAAGAACTCCACAATCTAGTACCTCCTTCACCTTTCTACCATAGAACCGCAAGACGCCGGGAGAAGTGGCATCCTTATGTGGTTGATGTCCAGCAAGCTCGAACGAAACGATTTTCTTCCACGTTTCTGATACGTACCGCTAAGGTGTGGAACACCCTTCCAGCTTCTGTGTTCCCAGCCAAGTACAACCTGGGTGCCTTCAAGAGAAGAGTGAATAGGCATTTTCTAGGCAAGCGCGCTCCATCCTAGACCTCATCATTTCTGTCTATCAGATATGATTGTAGTCAAGCGCAAGCCTATCTATAATAATAAAAAAAAAAAAAAAAGGTTTGGGAGTTGCGATTATCAACTCGATTATAAGTGCGTAATGAATACATATACAAGGAAGTCTTCAAGTTGCACCAATAACCAAGTAAATCCCCGAAAACCGCCTCAGATGGTATGTACATGAAAAACCCTCGCACTTTGCCAGTTTTTGTCCGTAATAAGAGCCGTCATATAGTCGGTCTGTTGGCACGACGTGAAGCTGTCGAGTGAGGGTCCATTTCCTCAAGCCTTGACACCGCCATTTTGGCTTGACGCCCGCTCCATGCATTTTCCGCCTTCGAATCGCATATTTCTGCAGTTAAAAAGGTCATAATCGTAACAAGTTCACTAGTGCAACCGCGACTGCGTCCAAGTGAACATTTGAAACACTAACTTCAGATTATCTCATCATGTTAATTCTCAATGCCAAATATTTAAGTCTAAAATCATGGATAAATGTGTGGGTAACAAAATTAAAAAGATTAAAAAAACAGCGCACATTCACTTGGACAGGGTACATGGGTACAGTAAAAAAAATCAAATCAAAATATTTTTATTTCTCGTTGGCCGACCTAAAGGCACCTATGAAAATGTCCATTAGATTTTGGTGGTATGTAAATTTGATTCGGTGATGATACCTATATAAGACGTCTTAAAACTCAGCCAAGTTTTCTTTTTAGATTGTACGCTGGATACAATGCATATAAAATTACACTTCACAAAACTAAAAACAAACTTACAGCGATTAGCGTACAGTATACACTAATGTTGCAGTCTAGGCTCAACAAGGGGCATCATAATGTATTACCCAATGTGTATTAGGTACAGAAAGCACTGCACTTGGCTCTGTCTGCACTGTACTGCACAGGTTCCAGTGGGCACAGTGGGCACTTTAGGCACTCTCGGCACATTAGGCATACTGGGCATATTGGGCATACTGGGCATATTGGGCCTACTAGGCACATTGGGCATACTGGGCACATTGGGCATACTGGGCACATTGGGCATACTGGGCACATTGGGCATACTGGGCACATTGGGCATACTGGGCAAACTGGGCACAGTGGGCACACTGGGCTCTCCGTCAGAGATCACCCAGCTTAATGTAAAGCCGCGGTCCGAGCCGCTTAATAAATTACCACAAGCAGCAATTAATATTAATGAGCTCGCATTTGTTGATATTATACACGAAGCTAAGTATTTGTGAACATGCGTATAATATGTGTACCTGCTTGATTTCTGCTGCGTAGGCTTCAAGTGCCACTAGGTGGATTGTTGCGGGTTCGTTCCCGTCTGACGATTCTCAAAAATCCCTAATTCAGTAATCATGGAAGTCACCTAGGTGAATTTGACAAGTTTTGTGCGCTGTTCTGCAGGGAAATTAGTTTTTCGCCGATTCCTGTATTTAGCTCATAATATACGGAGTACAGAAACATACATTTTCACCATCAAATGACATAACTGGTCAAGTACTAACTTGTTATTCAAGAAAATTCCCTCGATGTACGCGGACCCCTAAATATCATCTCCAATTAAAGCGATCTAATCAACAGTCATCATTAACGATTAATTGGAAATTTTCACCGAAACGGAAACCAATTTTCGACTCTTAATTGATAACCGCAAAGTTTATTTTGCAATGAAACTAATTATATTACGAGCGAGAACCGCCGCAAATCGGTTTGAGGTTAATTTGTTGATTTGTGATAATTGCCGGATATTTTATCAAATTGGCGGGTTTCAGATATTTTTGGTGTTCTCTAATATAATATTACAACATTATAATATTGTATTTCATAGGAAGGCTCAGAGTCGCTCAGCGGGTGATGGAGGGAACCATGCTCGGAGTATCTCTACATGATCCGTAGATACAAACGCAGGCAAAGCCACAATTAAAACTGAGAATTTGAAATTTTTCGACGCTGCTTGTAATGTTGCGTGTTTTTGAAACATCAAATACAAACTTTTACACAATCCAAATGCACTCAGAAATTATAAAAATTTAACAGCTGCAGATACTTTCTAATGCAATCAGCAACGATAAACAATGTGGTAAACTTACCAAAGCGATACACAATTATAGTTTGGAACATTAACAGTGATGTAAACTTAACCTTAAATCACCTGGATTCAACCCTTCTAATACAGTCGGTACTTCGATAGTGGCCATTAACATCATATTACGAGTATATCGATGTTCTTAACCCTACTATTAAAATCAGACTTCGATTTAACCCTTCTAATAACATCAGGCGTGGATGTAACCCGTCGCTCGACAGCGGGTCTCGTAGAACGGATGAGATAACCATTCCGTTCCTCCTCTCTATCATGTTAATGAGTCATAACCCCGGGGAGGCGCGACCTAATTGGGTGATTTACTTGTGGGTTACACTTACAACACGAGCCGAGAGCTGACGATTACTTTTGCTCATAGAAATTACTCGTATTGTCTTTTGTCGGCTGAAAGTGCGTAGTATCCACTTACCTGCATCCACACACATAAATAGCACATCCACACTTCAGGCACGAGTACAATTGCAGTGTCCAATGTTCAGCCCTGTGTTTTATTCGAAGGGTACTGTAGCTGAAAAATATACAGCGCATATTGTCTGGTAGGACTCATGACTAGTCGTAGGCATGATAACAGGGCATTGCTCACTAAATAAACATTTCTCCACCCTAGGAATCACGGACAGACCTCTGTGCAGAGCCTGCATGGAGGAGGACGAAACACTGGCACATGTGGTACTAAGATGCACTGGAGTATCGGACCAACGCGAGATCTACCTGGGATCCTCAGCAACACTCCAAGATATCTTGTGCGACCTGGGAGGCCTCTTTGGATTCTGGAGTGAGCTCGGCTGGCTGGAGTGATCCGGCGAGGACCCGCATCGAGAACTTCACGCGCAGCGGGCGAAAAATCGCCTAATCGCGGATATATCCCAGGGAAGAAAGAAAGAAGAAAAAAGAATTGTTTGGTAGGGCAAGTGGGATGAAAAACATCATATGATACGCGCAGTTGCACTCATTATACCCACACAACTCCCTTATCACACTCGCCTCATAATGAAGTCTCTACGAGTATAACGTCTAAAAACTCGTATTGTAATTTTTTTTTGTTTTTTACTAGTTTTTCCTTGACTGAGGAACCCTAAAACGTGTTTTTTACCATAGTTACGTCATCGCTATCAAAGAGACTCCTCGTTTGCGCGTTTGAAATGAGATTGCTTCTATTTCACGGCTTCACATACAGATTGAAACTGGAATTATTTGTATTGGCTTCCTTGTGCTTCTTCTCAGTTACTACATGTTTTATAATATAATCGACACGACTATTTAAAGTCGAAAGTTTGTATAAATGTGTTTGTTACAGTTCTTTACACTAAAACAACTTAACTAATCTTTGAAACGGAGGTGGAGTTTATACCCTGGATTAACACACACTAGGATTTTTATCCCGGAAAAATCCATGGTTCCACGGGATTGGAGAAAACACGGGCAGGCGGAGCTTTGGACAACAGCTAATTTCCAAATTAAGTTTAAACTCAAATAAAGTAGACTAACGAAAATTACAATAAAACTGAAATGATTTGTTTCCCAATTACAGACTTGTAACATCCTCTTTCGGATATAAGCTCCGTGTTACCTGCCGTGACGTCATGACACCGTGACACGATGACACGGGAGCAGGGAATGACGTGACACCGCGCCACGGGTGCGGGTGATGACGTGACATGTTATACACTACATGACATACATGAGTCAATTCATACATGGCAATAATAATATATTATTATTGCTTATTTACAAGATGCCTTTTGTGCCTACCTGGGTAAATTCAAATAATTTGTATAAACTGGACCACATTTTGTAACCCGGCACCAGTCTAAACCGATATGCCTATCACCGTCAAATTCTCTGGTAAATCCTAGAAAACCACTTGGGTTACAAGATTTACAAGATAGTAATTGGTGTTTGTCAAAAGTATCGTTCAATGCAAGTACGTGCTATTTAAAAATTGTGCTCAATCAAGTTAAAACTCATACGCAAAATTTTTTAAAGTTTTTAATCGAACAATTAAACTAAAAACGGAAAGTATTCATTTTTCAAAAGTCGACTATAACTAACGTGCTACTAACAAGTTTAGTTGAAAGACCCGTGTCGCCGTGACCCGCGACACGGGTACGCGTGTTGACGTGACGCCGTGACACGGGTGGGCACTGGGCGTGTCGACGTGACAATTCACGCGGATGTCACAACATAGGCGTAAATTGTTCTTTTTACTGCTTATATTATCATCATTATTTGTTACAATTATACTTAAAAACTGCAGCTGCTGTATTCGCTCAGTAGTTCATAACTTCATTCTTAGTTATTTGTAGGTAAGGGTCACTTTTATAAATAAATTCTTATATATTTGGAACTCCACTGTCACAATCTATACGTTTTTCTGCATCGGGAAAATTGAGCAGTGAAACTCGAAAATGGATTTTCAAGTCGCCGGTGTGAGTAGATTTATCTGTATTGGTAGAGTTATGTGCGTAGATACGTCTGACTTATAAGAGTTATGTGCATGGATTCATCTGCTTTGGTAGAGTTATGTGCGTAGATACGTCTGACTTATAAGAGTTATGTGCATGGATTCATCTGCTTTGATAGAGTTATGTGCGTAGATACGTCTGACTTAATATAAGAGTTATGTGCATGGATTCATCTGCTTTGGTAGAGTTATGTGCGTAGATACGTCTGACTTATAAGAGTTATGTGCATGAATTCATCTGCTTTGGTAGAGTTATGTGCGTAGATACGTCTGACTTATAAGAGTTATGTGCATGGATTCATCTGCTTTGGTAGAGTTATGTGCGTAGATACGTCTGACTTATAAGAGTTATGTGCATGGATTCATCTGCTTTGGTAGAGTTATGTGCATGGATTCATCTGCTTCGGTAGAGTTATGTGCATGGATAAATCTGACTTAGTAGAATTATGTGCATGGATACATGGATTTAGTAGAGTTATGTGCGTAGGTACATTTGATTTGATAGACTTTTATGGCAACTAAAATATGTATACACATTTCCTTTAAGTGGTTAAGGTTAAACATCTGAGAAGCACAAATTCAACTGAATCACACTTGTCCATTAGTGTGATGGTCTATAGCGTAGCATTATTCATTTTGAGAGGTTAACCACGCCCGGTAATGAGGCGTAAAAAGATATTTAAAATATTCTTTTACAGCTGTTATAAGTAGTTAGCAATGATAAGCAATGTGCAATCAGTCTGCTCATAAATTATGCATATTTTATATTATTATCGTGCAATAATAACTTTAAAGTGTAAAACAAAATATACTTATTAAAATTATTCCAATTCGGTCAGTGTTCGAAAGAAATATTTTATATTGTGGCCGCTACACTGCAATGCCTGGCCACAAACAGTGTTAATGGAGTGCGACACCCGTGTGGAGCGATGATCGCAACACAATCATCGCGTGATTGTGATTGCTTCCACCCGTGATTGTTTTAAACGATGATCATCGAGGTGTGAACGAGTTAATCACGTTTGTTTGTTTTATTTCGTTATATACGTATGTTTTGTTGTGTCAATCGGTAATTTAATATTATAATAAGGCATAATTAAAGTGTTGACACAGTGTGTTCATGTTATGTAGACCTTTATAGCGCAGTAGTCTGCTTTTGGTTTGAAGTTTTGAAATGCCGGGTTTGGTTCCCATATTGCTTTTTACTCTTAGGCAGAACTGAGTAAAATTTTCTATTAATTATAAATAATAATGTATAGTTCCTTTTTAATAAGTGGGTTATCAACGACGTCACTTGAGCGACCGAGCGATCGGACGTCGCGTTGTTCGCACAAAGCTAAAAGTTAAACTTTTGAAAAAGCGCCCGCGGCCGCTCCGTCACGCCGTTTAATAATAACTTCCTAACGACTCAAGTTCTACGCTTTATTGCCTCCCCCACACTCCTCTCTACTCTTCTCCGCTCCATTAAAGCTATCATCATCATTATCTCAGCCCAAAACTGGCTTGTTATTGGGCAGGATTTTCTTTCTATGATTGCGCTGGTCACATTCAGATGAACAGGCTTCACCAACATTTTAGAAAATATCATAATCATCGAGCCTTTACCATTTTTTTTTCCCTATACAAGTTAGTACTTGACTGCGATCTCACCTGATGGTAAGTGATGATGCAGCCGAAGATGTTAGCGTACTAACTTGGAAGGGGTAAGTTATGTCACCCCAACGGTTTCTACACAGCATCGTACCGGAACGCTAAATCGCTTGGCGGTACGTCTTTGCTGGTAGGGTGGTAACTAGCCACGGCCAAAGCCTCCCACCAGACCAGACCTAAGCCAATTTAGAAATTATAAAATTCCAAAGTGGCCCGTGGCGGGAATCGAACCCGCGACCTCCCACTCGAATCCGAGCGTGCGTCCCCTGCGCCACGGAGGTCATCATTCATCAGGAGATTGGACATTCGAGTACGCAACTGTAACTTTTCGTAAGCGTTTTAGATAGCTACATCATCTTAAAGGTGTATGAAGCCCACTAACACACAATTGGCCAGCATTTTTGAGAAGAGACCCTTTTTAGCAGAGGGACGTTAAAAAGGGTCGAGACTGGTTTATTTTAACTTTGGACATTCGTTTTGTCTAAAATCCTTACAAACTTGGCGCAAAACCTTGACTACAAAATACTTAAATTAAAATAAATACAACATAGACGCAGTTTTTTTTTCAAGAAGAATTACACGAAAAAATGCCACTGCAACAATACGAATAACTTGCCATATAAACTATAGCTACAATATTTTTTTACCGAACGAAGTTTCAAAGTCGTTTACTTTCGTTCGTTCGTTTTATCTTCTTTCAACTGAATCCTTTTTATTAACTATATTTAACAAAGTTTCTCCATTTTTTTAATTAGTTTTGAAGTCATTTAAATATATCAATCCCTCATTAATTAACAAACATTATTACAGTAATATTAAGTTTAGGAAAGATGCCAAAAAATTAAACATAATTCGTGTCATAACAAATGAAGAGCGTTACAAACATTAACTCAAACCCCCCTCTGTTGTGAACACAGAACAGTGAAGCTCCGGCGTCGTCGACGTCTGAAGAGGAAATTAAAACATAATCAATTATATTCGACTCATTGACGTCTCTTGACGTCGGCGCGACGTTCGGCGCCCGTCGAAACGTCACTGACAATAACAAATTCAGCTGCCACGGAAATTACCAACCAATTGGATTTTCATTGTAATAATACCAATCAATTGAATTTGTAATTTCTTTGTAATAATACCACTTACTTGGATTGTTGATTAGGTAATAATGAGGATTCTGATCTCTTAAAACTGGTATAACTACTTTAGTAAAAGTACTGGTATAAGCCTATTCTTAAATTTAAGTTACAGGTTCTTATGTTATGTCACTCTATACCGGCATGTATGCAATGTTTTCCCATCAGAAAAAATTACAAGAAAATCGACTCTTAAAAATCGGGTTCAAAATTTGGATTTGGTTATAAAAACAGTATTACATCATTATTATCATCACAAATTAACACATACTTAATGCTCACAAGGTTCTTTGTTATTAAGAAATTTACATAGGTTTCTAAGTTACTAGAAAATCAACTACAGTAATTAATAAACTGTAAGATGGTCGACTTGAACGAGCTAGGTAAGCTTCCCTCGTCAATAGGATTTATAGTAGATTTTTGAACGCCACCTATCCACTTGGAGGGTGTTAGTCTCTGAAGTTTTAGAAATTTTAAGCGTTCAGAAATAAATTGTATTTATTATGATACCGTCTATTGTTTACCTTTAAGTGGATTTACATACCCTTTGCATGAATTGTTAATTCTATAATAAGTAAAATTTAAGATTTAATGTAAACCTAAACTAATAAAAAAATATTACATTTTACATAAGCAAGATTTAATACAAGATCTCGAAGGGGAATAAATCTTATAAGTATGCCTAGAAGAGGAGAGGAAATTAAAACATAATAAATTATATTCGGCTCATTTGACCTACGCACAACGCGTACGGCGGCCGGCGTAACAACATAAACACGAGAAGAAATAAGAGCAGAACAGTATCCGTATTCAATGAACCATGAAATTATTTTGTTACACTCCACAATGCCGGGTGAATCTGTATGACACCTCACAGTGTTACGAGAATCTTCCCAAATCACAAGCAAAACGAATGGAGAAAATAATTGAAGTATATGTATATGAGTCCTATTTGTTACGTAGGTACATACTTTCTGCATCAAGTATTCGCCCCTTTCCAACAAGCAAAATACTATCTAAATGGAGAAGTAACTTTAGCACACGGTATTAATTAAAATCCTAATCCTAATAATATTATAAATGCGAAAGTTTGTGTGTGTGTTTGTTACTCCTTCACGCCGCAACTACTGAACCGATTTGGCTGAAATTTGGAACATAGATAGCTTATAACCTGGATTAAAACATAGGCTACTTTTTATCCCGGAAAAATCCACAGTTCCCGTGGGATATTGTAAAAACCCAAAATTTCTGCAGAAATCTATAGCTACATCTATAGATAGATTGTTCAAGCGAACTTGCTTGAAAGCACGTTTAAAGGTTGGAATAGGGAACGATAACGGGAAAGTGACGTTTTCCTTAGGATTCATGAAAAAGCGAATTTGACGCGGGCGGGGCCGCGGGCAAAAACTGAATCTATTATCACTATAAATGTGAAAATGGCCACTATGTAGGTTCTGAACATAGCACTGTACGCATTTAACAAGTGTGTTTTAGTTGATCAAGGGGATATGGGATAGTAATGCTATAAATAATAATGCTATAATGCTATAAATAATGCATAATGCTATACATGTGAAAATGGGTACCCGTATTATAGGTTCCGACATTACAACTGTTTCGCTATTAGCATTTTGTGTTTTAGTTGAGCAATGAGATACAGGTTAATAATATTATAACTATGAAAACGGGTACCTATATGATATAGGTTCTGAACTAACATCTGTTTCGTTACTGACAATGTATGTTTTAGTTGAGCTATGGGATATGGTATAGTAATTAGTAATGCTATAAATGTGGAAATGGGTATCTACCCATAAAGGTTCTGAAAGTACAATAGGGTATTTGACTCCAATTTTTTTATTACTTTATTATAAAGTAGAATTAAAATAATGACGTGCACTGAAAGAACTAATTAAATCGATCAAATAACAAAAAAGTTATAAGCATTTAAAGATTTGTGATTAGACAGAGATAGCAACAGAGACATTGTGACGTCACACCGTACCAATGCCATAGTAGCTTCGTGCGGCTTCATACAAATTTTCGTTTTGCGAGAAAGGGATAGAAGATCCCCCCACTCCAAAGTTCAAACGCCTGTAACTTTGTAAATCTTCGTTGGATTTTAATATTTCTTTCACTGCACGTTATTATTTTTATCCTAGTTTATAATAAAGTTATATTTTTTATCAAATTCAAAAGTAGTGTAAGACCCCAGTGTTTCGTTATTTATAATGTGTGTTTTGGTTAAGCAATGGGATACAGGTTAATAATGCTAAAAAGGTGTTCCTGTATAGTTTCTGATATTAGAACTGTTTCGCTATTAAAAATATGTGTTTTAGTTGAGCAATAGAATATATGATAGTAATTATGCTATAAATGCGAAAATGGATACCTATAAGGTAAAGGTTCTGAAATTATTTCACTCTTAAGCGGATACGTTGATTTTATTTTCGTCCTTCTCACTCTTATGAATACGTTGGTGGGTTAGGTTAGGTAAGTATGCAGCGTTGCGGAAGAATATAAAAGAAAAACGTTGTTTTACCTTATTACTTCAAAAATTAAGCCAGTTATTTAAATGTCGTTCTGAGCGTTTTTGGGAATTTTTTTACCGATACATTAAAACAAAAATTACAATTATGTCCATCGTAGTTTTCGGTGGAAATTAGAAAAATGGAGATTTTGGAGCAATTTTTGGGAGAACTTTTTGGCGAGAAATTTTTATCCAATCGTGTTTCTGAAGTCACGTTAACACATATGCTGTTTTTTCCCCAGAAAATCCAGGACTCCCACGGGATTTGTAAAACCCCGAAATTCACGCGGGCGAAGCCGCGGGCAAAAGCTAGTACTAAATAATGCCTTTAAAATTTCAGGAAATAATATTTCGTGTTTCCAAAGGGAAATATAAAATGAAAGACAATGCTGACACAAAGGGAATACATTACAGTAGGCGATGCTGTATTCGAAAAATACATTTATTTTTATTATTAAAATATGTATGTTATTTAATTTTTATAAACAAAAATTATCGTTTGTAGAAGCTCGCATCAAATTTGGGTCAATTTGTCTGCTTACGACTCAACAAACTCCTAAGTGAAGAAACCATTGAGAAAGAGATTTTTTAACTTTTTTATTTTTAATTACATTTCTCACATAACAATCCACACTCATAAGCATAACTCAATAACATTATGTACTTAAATAGATATTTTTTTTTTTAATTCATACGGAATATTTAATTTTTTCTCTTGATCGGTCTTTTACGGTCCTTACGGCTTGAATTTTCAAAAATCCTTTCCTAGGAGATGTTTATAATATAATAATCACAAAATATGTCTGTCTGCAAAAATACAGCCCGATCCATCCAGTGGTATTAACAGTGCGTTGATAGATCAGCCAGTCAGTCCGTCAGTTACCTTTTCCCTTTATGGCCTCGTGTCAGGCTGATCAAGTAAAATCTGTTTTTGGTCTGTGGTTTTGCTGTTTTCCACGAAATACTGATTCGTGAGAAAACTCAAATATGAAGATCAAAACAAAGGATTCATAAATAAATGTGTTTGTAGGGTTTTTGAATCCATGTTTCGGGGAAATAAATTCGTTTATATTAAAAGGGCAAATAAATAATGGTACAAAAACCATTGGTTTCATCTTCAAGTTCAAAGAAGAATAATCTTTATTGAGTTAAGTTACTTTGATTCGGTAAAAATATAATATTCTTTTATCAAGATCATTATAGGCAAGTTAAGATACTTAGTTGGTTTGTATTGAAACTAAAGTTCTGTTCTATGTATAATTATATTATGAAATTATTAATAACTCTACGAATAGCTGAAATAACGATTTATATAGTTTACTAGCTTTTGCCCGCGGCTTCGCCCGCGTGAATTTCGGGGTTTTACAAATCCCGTGGGAGTCCTGGATTTTCTGGGGAAAAAACAGCATATGTGTTAACGTGACTTCAGAAACACGATTGGATAAAAATTTCTCGCCAAAAAGTTCTCCCAAAAATTGCTCCAAAATCTCCATTTTTCTAATTTCCACCGAAAACTACGATGGACATAATTGTAATTTTTGTTTTAATGTATCGGTAAAAAAATTCCCAAAAACGCTCAGAACGACATTTAAATAACTGGCTTAATTTTTGAAGTAATAAGGTAAAACAACGTTTTTCTTTTATATTCTTCCGCAACGCTGCATACTTACCTAACCTAACCCACCAACGTATTCATAAGAGTGAGAAGGACGAAAATAAAATCAACGTATCCGCTTAAGAGTGAAATAATTTCAGAACCTTTACCTTATAGGTATCCATTTTCGCATTTATAGCATAATTACTATCATATATTCTATTGCTCAACTAAAACACATATTTTTAATAGCGAAACAGTTCTAATATCAGAAACTATACAGGAACACCTTTTTAGCATTATTAACCTGTATCCCATTGCTTAACCAAAACACACATTATAAATAACGAAACAATGGGGTCTTACACTACTTTTGAATTTGATAAAAAATATAACTTTATTATAAACTAGGATAAAAATAATAACGTGCAGTGAAAGAAATATTAAAATCCAACGAAGATTTACAAAGTTACAGGCGTTTGAACTTTGGAGTGGGGGGATCTTCTATCCCTTTCTCGCAAAACGAAAATTTGTATGAAGCCGCACGAAGCTACTATGGCATTGGTACGGTGTGACGTCACAATGTCTCTGTTGCTATCTCTGTCTAATCACAAATCTTTAAATGCTTATAACTTTTTTGTTATTTGATCGATTTAATTAGTTCTTTCAGTGCACGTCATTATTTTAATTCTACTTTATAATAAAGTAATAAAAAAATTGGAGTCAAATACCCTATTGTACTTTCAGAACCTTTATGGGTAGATACCCATTTCCACATTTATAGCATTACTAATTACTATACCATATCCCATAGCTCAACTAAAACATACATTGTCAGTAACGAAACAGATGTTAGTTCAGAACCTATATCATATAGGTACCCGTTTTCATAGTTATAATATTATTAACCTGTATCTCATTGCTCAACTAAAACACAAAATGCTAATAGCGAAACAGTTGTAATGTCGGAACCTATAATACGGGTACCCATTTTCACATGTATAGCATTATGCATTATTTATAGCATTATAGCATTATTATTTATAGCATTACTATCCCATATCCCCTTGATCAACTAAAACACACTTGTTAAATGCGTACAGTGCTATGTTCAGAACCTACATAGTGGCCATTTTCACATTTATAGTGATAATAGATTCAGTTTTTGCCCGCGGCCCCGCCCGCGTCAAATTCGCTTTTTCATGAATCCTAAGGAAAACGTCACTTTCCCGTTATCGTTCCCTATTCCAACCTTTAAACGTGCTTTCAAGCAAGTTCGCTTGAACAATCTATCTATAGATGTAGCTATAGATTTCTGCAGAAATTTTGGGTTTTTACAATATCCCACGGGAACTGTGGATTTTTCCGGGATAAAAAGTAGCCTATGTTTTAATCCAGGTTATAAGCTATCTATGTTCCAAATTTCAGCCAAATCGGTTCAGTAGTTGCGGCGTGAAGGAGTAACAAACACACACACAAACTTTCGCATTTATAATATTATTAGGATTCGTTCTGAGAACTCTCATTTAAGCAAAAATTTATTAAATTGTTGTAATACTTTATCGATGCCGAAAATTTCATGAAATTACGCATGAACTATTGGAATTTGTTAATTAAAACTAAAATTTATGAAAATGTTTTTAATAGTAATAAATAATTTATGTTTGTTCATTGAGTAACCACAGTAAAGATTTTATAAAAAATATAATACACAGCAATACCCTGAACTTAAACAAATAATAAATAATATGAATATGAAATTTTAAAAAAATTCTAGCCAATAAATGCCAATATTTTGAAATAATGAAATAGGAATTAAATTCATTTCACAAACTGAAATCGAAAATATTTTCAAGGGAACTAAGTAAATCCTTATAGCCATTGCAGTGAAGTATGACTATGATATAACGATAAATAGTAATGCTCGTTTTCACCAACACTTTAAGAAACGCCTAAGCCGATAGGTGACAGTTCTCACTTACAACAACTGTCACCTAAGGGCTTAGGTTTCTCTTAAAATGTTGGTGAAAATGAGCATAAGTGTTGGTGAAATAAATGTTGGTGAAATGAGCATACTCCGTTTACACGTAGACCGTCTCGCGTTAAGAAACGTAGCTTCTTTTCACTCAGTTAATTAGAACATAATTTTCTACAAACTCCGTAATTAAATATCCGGGAACTTCATAAAAAGCGGTGCGGAGTTTGAATTAAAAATTTCCCCCGCAGTAATAAGCTGAAGATAAATTACAGCAAGCACTCACCGTCCAACAGAAACAGCAGCCGAAAGATGAGGTGACAAATCCTTTTCATCTTGATCATTTAATTTACTTTCCCTAATTGACTTCGCTAACAACTTCAATTTATATTCCGTTTTAATTTTTGAAGAACATCGAGAGAAACATCACATAAACAGCACAATTATTCACTTATGATAAACAAGCTCTTATTGTAAAAATTACAATTGTAATATTTTGTTCACGCAGTAATAATTGTAAACTCGCGTTGAAACCAATGTAATTGTAATCATAGCACACGGTAACGCGTAGCGTGCGAGTGCGGCACGGCCCAACGGCGGACTGGCCCGCTACGAGACATACAGGCTACGAGAGCTACGCCGTAGCCGTCTCCGATCACTGATATAATAACGAAAGTACAATACACAGTTACTATGAACTCGTAACACCACCCACATGTTCTCAATGTTTTTCTAGTCCAAAAGGTTATCTGGAGGAGAAAGTTCTTTAGCGAGTAGATCGCCTCAGTGAATACTATATTGTTCTTGAAAAATTTAAATAAAATGAAAACTTGGCACTTTTTATAAGACTCTACATGGTATCAGTACCAAGTCTTTAGTTTTGTAAATTCTCCATTACTCAAGAACCTCATAAGTCATTATAATATTGTCTTTTTGCCGTTACATCCTTTTTAAACGACTTCAAAAAAGGAGGTGGTTCACAATTCGACTGCATGTTCTTTTAATGTTTGTTACCTCATAACTTTTGACTTGGTGAATCTTGATAAATTTTGATGATTCTTTTTTATTAGAAAGCTGACGCTTCTCGTGTGTTCCCATTTAAATTTAGTCCAGTTCTGATAATAGTATCCATGAGAAAAAAATATAAGGCCTAAATTTTTAATTGGAAAGGATGTATTCAACAGTAGTTTGATGAGAGTTGAAGTCGGTTTTTTTGTCATTCAATTAACGTATATTATTCTACGCAATATAAATCGCAACTGCAGTGACGGGTAGCGTGTCTTTGGCCGCGTGTATCAGTGTATCGGATGCTCATTACTCGCTCGCTACATTACTTCGTTTAATAAACTCCCGGGCGTATGCAGATGCGTTTACGTGTTGTTCTGTTGTTGTGTTGTTGTATGGTGTTGCGTTGTGTTGTATTTTGTGGTGTTTTTATGTCATGTCATGTTCTGTGTACACTGTACGCTAAGGCTCAAGTGGCAACCTAATATAACCTACTTTTATACTGAGGCCTCAACCTTCCCGTCAAATGAAAATGAAAATTGGTGATAACATAAAAAATACCCGGCCGAGTTTGTTGTGGGCTTCTTTTCAGCGGCAGGGCGCATTTGTGAACCCTGTTAGACTTACTTTTAAGTCGTGAAATAGTTATCATCATTAAAGAGACCGTGTAAAATTAAAAGACTTGTCATAAGAGCGTTTGTAAGCTAGGCCTATATGAAATAAAGATTTTTCCAATATATTTAAAAAAATATCTTTCACATAGACCTAGATATAAGCTCGAAAAGTCAAAACTCTACCGCCAGGTTCGGAAGGCTTTCCGTAAAGCTGGCAGAGAAAAATATTGCGAATTATGTGAAATTATTCATTATATTTTTGTTTTGCTCTTTAATAATAATGCAATATTTATGCTCCTAACTCCTATTTGCTACAGATGAAGCTTGTAAACATTTACTCTCTTAAGAGCCTGCTGACCTACGGTGTCTCCCATACAAACGTAATACCAAAATCATTTGTAATTCGTGCAATTTTCGATCATGTTGTGGTGTTATTCGGGTTCATATAGTAATAATCTATGCTCCTGGCCATATTTGGTTCCGAAATACTTTTGTTAAACGAAAATGTAGACGAATTTAGTTTTGCTTATTTTTATGTCAAAGAGGACATGTTTTCTACTAATTTGTTTTGTAATAAAAACAACACTACCTCACGTCGCATTAATTCAGGAGCACAGTTTTTATTGTTCAGCTAAAGAAAAATACACCAGTTAATAAAAAAAGTTACAAGTTTTCATTCATAATTTTTGGTATTACGGAATTCGACCAAAGTTATAAAAATTTTGATCAAAATTCATTATTATTTCGTTTTAAAGAAGTATTTCCGAACCAAATATGGCCAGGAGCACAGATTATTACTATATGAATCCGAATAACACCACAACATGATCCAAATATTATGCACGAATTACTAATGATTTGTTATTTTAAATGAATGGAGACATTGTAGTTCACAGGCCCCTTAATTATAAAAGCAAGAGTTTACTCTCACATTTACTGTGGGCCTGATTGAAATAATCTCCTTTTCAGTAACGTTCTTATGACGGCTGTGATAAACAAACGGTTCTAAAGTAGAAGACTGAGTATATTAATTAAATTAAATCAAAATGTTTATTCTTTTACAAAATAATTTCAAGGCTAATTTACAAGCATTCATAAAAAAAAAGTCAGACTCTACCACTAAGTTCAGAAAGCAGAGACAACGAATCCTTAAAATACGTATTTCTCTAAGATTAATTTTTGGCATAATAAAAAAATTTTGATAAGGTTCACATTTTACGCCACAAGGTCGTAGCTCGGCGGCTGAAGCTACCCAGTAGCAAGTGGCACTATGTTTGTGTGTGTCCTATAATGGGCGTTTATGAGAGCCTTGTTTGACTACTCGCTTACACACGTCATTTGGTGTCGCTTGCTCACAACGTGGCTCGGGGACATTCTGGAGCGATTTGATATTTTAGGGACAAAATATTTTATGTGTGTAACTGTCCGACTGCTTTAGTATGTGTACGTGTGCGTGCGTGTGCGTGCGTGTGTGTGTGTGTGTGTGTGTGTGTGTGTGTGTGTGTGTGTGTGTGTGTGTGTGTGTGTGTCAGAGAGTGTCTGTAAACGGTGGAGCTAAATAAAAACGCATTTTGGTATTTTCTGGGCTATCAAACGTGAAGCAAAGGATTCAAGCGGCTTTTCTTTTCGAATTCGTAACGGCGGCGTCCTTCCTTGCAAACTTGCGCGCTGTCAATCCCCTGACGTTACCGCGTCGCGCCCTCTGCTTGACGTTTTGTTTTGCACCTCGTTTATTGACGCATTCAAATTAAAAGTAACATTTGGAGATGCAAACATAGATTAAAATTATCAATTTTTAAATTATTTATAAAATTAAATTTTCGAATAAATAGTGTCTATGTCAATTTTATCTCCGCAACTTCTGCACCAAATTGGCCGAATTTGGAATAGATTGATATCCATTAACATTCCAAATTCAGTCTAATACTACGTACAGATAATTCTATGCTTAGTTTACTCTGAAATAGCAGAAGTTTTTTAACTTGAAAAGAAAAACGATTGATTCCGAAAACCAATTTTCACGAAAGCGAAGGAAAAGGTCAGACACTTATAATCGAGATTTACGTAGCATAAGAACTAGCGGCGAAGCAATAATGACACAGTGACCGCTCGCATCGTCGATAACAAGCCCTTCGATATTTTACCGCGCGGGTGTCGATAAATTACAATGATTACCTCAACACCAAGCCCTCTGGGGACGAGTGCAAACAGTGGCGCTAACAAGGCGCCTAATGAGCGCAGTGAAACTGTTGATTTGTGACACACACACAAGCTGATACGAATAAAATCGGCGTGAGAGCGTTGATTGGTCATGCAGCGGTGTACAGCTTTTGGCCTACTATGGAGACCTTGAGGGAAGACCAGGTAGCTTCAAAAATAAGATTGGTGACCAGCTACGGCTAGCCAGAGTAAATCAAAATACAATGAATAAAGAAAACGCAAATTGGCCAAAATGCCAAGGACTAAACTTACACTACCTAAACACGACCATCACAGTTGATATATATGTAGTGTTGATACATGAGTAAGTACTTTCATGGTAGTTTTCTTAAACTATAAATTATAATCAAGCAATCTTAACGCCCGGTGGGGTTGTGGCGGTCGGCGATGGTTTTCATTTCAGTAGCTCCATAATATTGTTTTTTCGCTCAATTTGTGCTCTGTCGTTACCGCCCCGGGCATGGCCGTTTGAGATAATACTTTGTAGACCGACTTCAGAAAAAACTAAACTTTTTAGCGTCTTTTCCACTAAAAAAATAATTTATTTTATGTGTATATGCATGATATACAGCCAAATCCTTCACCTTTGTCAGAAAAAAATAAATTGAGCTTTTATGTACATTTATTACTCCTTTATACAATTACTGAATCTGCAGATGATTTTGAAATTCATGTAAATATACAAAAACTACTTTTTATCATTAAAAATCCATAGCATAGACATCAGTAATTTTTATTAGAACATTGTAGATAATAGTAGTTAAACATTACGATCATTTAAAAAAGCCTCACCTCACCAAAAATGCCTTACGTCATTTTGGATAAGAGCTGATAATCTTACACTGCTGAACCGATATTCACCAAACTAGCAAACACCGCAAGGAAACTATGATAAAAACCGCATCGAAATCGGTTTATTCGATCCAATGAGTCTGAAAGCTACGATAACAAAGATTTTTTGGATCCATGGAAGACCAGTGCTACGACCGTGGGGCAAATCCAGGCTCCACGGACGTAGTAAACGCTGAGTGGACTCCATTTTGGAATCACACAATTTCACACATAAATATGTTGTATTCTGGCACTATAACTGTGTTGTGATTCCGAATAAACGTTTTTTCTTTCTTTCTTCTTAAAGACATACATTGACGTCAAATTTAATAATAGTAACACCCCTTTTTTGCGTCGGGGGTTAAAACAGAAGCCGACTTCGGTTAGGATCGCTAATACAATAATGATTAAACGAGGACGCAACTTGCGACAAGTTCAGCGCTACGCGAAGAACTCTAAAGTTACAAGTGATTTATGTATTTTCTACGGATAAACACCGATGAGAAACAGCAGTAGAGTATTAAGTGATTTAAAAACAAAAGAGATCAAATTGTCTTGCAATTTTGAACGAAAGAAATTATAATTGCACTTTCATTCATTACAATTACAATGGTATTAATTAAATACCATTTAATTGTAATAATTGAACAATTACAATGAAATTGGTAATTTTTATTGTAAATAGTGATTGCAGCTAAAATGAAACACCTGAACTCGATATTTTTACTAAATTCGAATTCGATTGCCGAGCTACGTCGAAATGCAAAGACAAACATAAAAGAAATTGAATACCAACATGCACTCATCTGCAAGGTCAACAGATTTGTTCGCAGAACCGATACGATAAATGGGAAACATTTTTCATCTGTTTGCATACTCCCAACACGCGAAACATAAAACTGTGACATGCGATTACCAACTTTAACGACTAAATAACAAAGCTTAATTTTCAACGTGTTTTAGTGGTACTATCGTGAAACATTGTATTTTTTACGCGGCCCGTGCTTGCACATAACTTAACGTTGTTCCATGTACTGGTCATAAAATATAATCTAATAAACAGAAATGTGTGTCTGTTTGTTCATCATGGATGCGCCTCTGTGCCGTTCGATAGCGATAAATTTTGTTTGTTTAGTTATGAATGCACATAGCTATTATATATTTGTGTACTGTAATACCTACTACGTTTCCCACACAAGAACCAAAAAAAAAGTAAAACATAAGCAAGTACCCGTAAAAAGTCCATCAACTTATTTAAAAGTTCTGTTGCCTTGAACCATTGCGTTTTTTCATTGCTACGTTTGTCTATAAGGACCTAATTAATTTGCAGATAAATTACATTTTCACGGAGAGAAAGAGTATATTATTGTTATCAGGCTTCGCACGGTTTTTACAAGTTCCACGAGACTAGAGAATATCCTTGGATAATTCGGATATGAAACCGGGTATTCAGGTATGGGTAGCCTTCGTAATTCTGGCTCTTTACATTCGTTGCGGCATGATTGAGTAACAAACATTCAAACTCACAATTTTGCTTTATAATATTATAAGATACAGCGTATCCCGGTAAGTCCCGTTGGAAGCGGCCTGTGCTCAGAAGGTGATCCGTTTTAATACAAGACAACAAGGTCCCAAAGGATCTACACATGGCACGTCGCAGCCTTTCTTAATAACAATACAGGCAGGAGTTTAACGTGAAATCAACGGGTCTGCCCGCGGTCAAATTCAAAATTTTCGTGGTTTTTTGCAATTTATACGCTAATTAGAGACGATAGGCTTATGGCAATCAATTTGCGAGAATGGCAGTATCATCTTTACATGTTTATATCAAAATCTTTGCATAAAATGTGTATCCTAGGAAATTAGTCCAAATATCGAGTTTTATGTGAGTAGCTCGAAAATCTCTGACTAATTTCTTTAACTCGACACTTTCGAGCAGAGATTTTTATATAAACACGTGAAGAAGATATTGAGATTATCGCAATTTGACGGCCATAAGCCTATTATGTCTTATTAGCTTAAAAATCGCGAAAAACCACGAAAAATTTGAATTTCGCGGGCACAGCCGTGGTGTGCTCCTTAATGTTACATCAATTTTGAAACTTCTTAGTGCCAGTCGGTGGAGTTTTGACGCGAAATAATAATTCGAGGACACAAGTGGTAATTGGTACCTTCCTACTAAGTAATAGTAACATGTATACCTTTAATGGTACTAAAAAGTTCTAAGGATCCTGCTTCGATTAGGTAAACATGTCACTTTGGTCTGCTCTAGCAATGTCTAATTGAAACGATTTTATTATTAAACTTTATCAAGATAAGGAAAATTTTATCAGGATACACGGATAAGGAAAGATATAAGGATTATGGTCATCAGAACATTTTACGCAAACAGACAGGTGAACACCACAGTGAGTGCAATAGGGCTACGTTCTTAAGGCACGGCTCCTATGCAACTCAGTTCATCTTGATCTCGAAGTAAGTCAGACGACGTAGCAAGGAAGCGTTTAACTGGATTGATATAAGTATCGTATATTGATGGAGTTGAATGCTCTTCTATTGTACTCGTATACGACAGAATCGCTGCAATATGGTATGGTAGTGGTAGATGTATTGCGGACGAATAACAATCATTTGACAAACAACGTTTTACAAATTGTTCATTTAACGGTCAAACATCTTATTCCACAAAATGATGTTGATCATTTAACGATGGACTTGGACAATATGAATAATTTTCTTAATTTAGTATTGAGACACACTTTTAAGATCACCACCATTTTATACGACAGTTTCTTTATTTTACAATAAATCTCACTTCGCTTGATTTAAGAACCATATTCAACCAAATATGCATAAAAATATCACTAGGTGTTCTTAGGCAGTCAAAGTAAAGTTGGTCTTATAGTAAAATCATTAAAATGCTGTAGTTCATAAAAATAACTTTATAGATTTATTATTTAACCATACATTGGTCGTCAAAAAAACAGTTTGCCAAATGTGTTTTATCAAACAAACTCCACGGTCGTTCGTTATGTCATTAATCTCACTTTGCTAGTTCGGCGTCGTCGCTCGGTGGAAAACTTACCACTTGATACTATTGATACCCATTCAGTAGTTAGCTAACAGGAACAGAAATACGAATTTTGACGACCTCCGTGGCGCAGGGGACGCACGCTCGGATTCGAGTGGAGGTTCGCGGGTTCGATTCCCGCCACGGGCCACTTTGGAATTTTATAATTTCTAAATTGGCTCAGGTCTGGTCAGGTAGGAAGCTTTGGCCGTGGCTAGTTACCACCCTACGAGCAAAGACGTACTGCCAAGCGATTTAGCGTTCCGGTACGATGCTGTGTAGAAACCGTTGTGGTGACATAACTTACCCCTTCCAAGTTATTAAGCTAACATCTTTGGCTGCATCATCACTTACCATCAGGTGAGATCGCAGTCAAGTACTAACTTGTAAAACTTGTAAAAAAAAAATAGTTTATTTACACAAAAACTTTTTAAGTTTCTGGGTTTCCGAATACTTATGATATATGTGCGGCGAAGAGTATGAAATTACGAGTATCATTTCTGACGTATCCATTTAAGAGAGGGCTTGATTCATCTTTTCCACTCTTGTGGATTAAGAAGTTAATGTTGATAATATTCTTTGAAATGCTTTTTGTGTAACTGATTTATTAGTGCCAGTATGATTAAGGGAAGCACAAACTAGTTGCCGACTTAGAGAGTCTCCCACTAAATAATAATCCATTGTTATATTTCATCATGAATCATTTTCGGAATTAACTCTGAGGGTCAGTATCAAATAGCTTTTCTATTTGTTGAAGAAACGTAATTAAACTTTGAATAACAGCATGGCTATTTATTTATGATTCACGAATAATAATCAATAAAATCTGATATTCAAAATCAAAATCAAATAAAAAACTATTAAGTTTGCCTTAATTAGGTAAAGGCACTTGCAAAATGTCAGACTCTACCGACACGTTTGGAAAACAGTTTTGCAACGAGAAGAATGGGCAAGAAACTCGGCACTTGCTCTTTTTCAAGAGAGTTTTTAGGTAGCTGTATATATCTTTAGTATAGTGTATTCCTTACGACCGAATGGCGTAGCGGTAGCGAACCTGCCGTCAATAAAAATAAGTCGGAGGTCAGAGGTCGCACGCTACGATTCGAGTGGGAGGTCGCGGGTTCGATTCCGGCCACGGGGCCCACTTTGGTATTTTATAATTTCTAAATTAGCTCAGGTTTGGTCTGGTAGGGGGCTTTGACCGTGGCTAGTTACCACCCTACCAGCAATGTATACCTCCAAGCAATTTAACGTTCCGGTACGATGTATGTATATTTATCAGATATCTAGTACCCATAACACAAGCTATCGCTTACTTTAGCGCTAGATTGCGATATGTGTAATGTCCTGATATATATTTATATATATTCCCTTACGTATGTAAAACTGGTGAAGTGTAATAGAGTTGAACGAGGTAGCTAGAAATAGTTCGCTGTAAAAAAATCTCGTATCCATTCCTGTAGCTGGTGACCCGTGCTAACGGTGTCAGCCGACGAACTCCCGTTATATCACTCCCCAGTCGATATATTATACAGCGGGCTAGCATAAGATATAGTAATGATAAGAATTTGTGAGAGTTATACGTTTTCAGTTACTCTCCACATAATAGAATGTATAGCAATTCACTTAAAAAAGTTCTTCATATCACAGGACTTAAGGCGAACTCAACAGGTCTGCCCGCGAAATTCAAAATTTTCGTGGTTTTTTGCAATTGCATTTTGCGAGAATTGCAGTTACTTCTTTACATGTTTATATCTAATTTTTTGCATAAAAATGTCTGTCCTAACTTTTTACTCGGACTAATTTAGTCCAAGTAAAGAGTTTTAAGTGAGCAACTCGCAAATCTCGGATTAATTTCTTTAACTCGACACTTTCAAGCAGAGATTTTTATATAAATACGTAAAGATAAACTTGGGATTATCGCAATTTGACTGCTATAAGCCTATTACGTCTTATCAGCTTAAAAATCGCGAAAAACCACAAAAAAATTTGAATTTCGCGGGCACACCTGTGGTGTGCTCCATAATGGGCTGTACTCATTGAGAAATTTCTGATAAGAAAACTTGGATATGGGCAATGGACATTCGAATGATTTACGAAATCCATTTTCGTACAAGCAAACAGCAGCGCCTTCTGTCAAAATTCTATATGTGGCTGCTGAGTGAACTAAAGCGTGGCCTTCCTGTTGGTGGCAAAGCATTTTTGGCACCGATAAAGTGGCGACATTTTTTCGCGCCGTTTCCCTGGTAGCCCTGCCCAGGGTAGGTATATATGTCTATTGTCTTAGGCCTATGAGATAGAGTGAATCGCGAAGCGTTTGCCCAGCTGTGGGAATTGAATAGATATTCACAGCAGTACAGCAAGGTGTTAATTAGATCCTCGCGGAGCATCTGTGTCGGCGGTTATCTTCATCTTCGTCACTCTGAGCCCCGCGGCTTTGCGTGATAGACGACCTTTAACTACCCGAGTTTACAGGTTAATCTGCGCCCTATGACGCTGGTATTAAGAGCTATATTGGTGTGATAGGTGCGGGGTGTGAAACGATTTAAATTCATAAAATCATTCATCACGCTGAGTTGCGCGAATCTCAAATAACGCGATATTGTGATATGACGGTGTGAGGTAGGCTTCGAATTGTTTTATAAAGGGCGCCGTTTTAGTGAAAGCCTAGTGTTTCAGAGGTTTGCTTCTTAGTACAGAGTTGAGGGTTCAACATAACTCTGATGTTTATAGTAGGTAGTATCTATAGGCTTTCAGTGGGAGTTCCCAGGTTCTATTACCAGCACTAGCGTGAAGGCTTATTACAGGAAACTGATATGGAATGTACTTAACTTTTCTTGCAGAGTTTGTCTGGGTAGATACCACGGCGGTGCCAGTTATTCTATCGTAAACCAGTCATGTAATATCTGGGTGACCTAGTTTCGCTCGCTAGTATTAACTACTGGCCAATAGATGGCAGCAGGAGTCATATTTTTAATTTCTTTGGTTAATTTGACATTTTCTAAATATGAATCCTAGCTAGATCGTTTTATCGCCCCCAAAACCCCCTGTATACTAAATTTCATGAAAATGGTTCGAGCCGTTTCCGAGATTCGGATTATATAGGAATATTTATACAAGAATTGCTCGTTTAAAGGTGTAGGATAATATTTATATTTTGTAAGTCTGTGTTTTAGTTTATAGCACACTGTAAGTATGCTTGCGTGATTACGTGGCAAAAGACTTATGCTCGTTTTCATCAACACTTTAAAAACCGCCTAAGCCGGTAGGTGACAGTTTTCACTTACAACAACTGTCACCTAAGGGCTTAGATGTCTCTTAAAATGTTGGTGAAAACGAGCATTAATGTATCAGAGTGATGAGCGTAGTGCTGCACCTGGTGTTAAGTGATACTTCTGCCATTATAGAAGATGGGACGCACTCCCATGGCTGTAACATAATATGACGCACTCATTTGATAAAGCCATGGGACCATTGACTTATACTCTAGACGGGGCGGACCGCGCGAAAAATGTCGCCAGTTTATGGGAGCAAAACCCCCTCCGGCGTCAGTAGTAAGCTGTAAGCCCAAGCAGTATTTCGCAGGAGTTTCGACAGATGGCGCTACATTTTCTTGTATGAAGAATGTTTTACGTAAAATGTTCGGATGGGCCTAACTTGACTATTATTATCAATGCGTGGGACGCACTTCATCTATAATGGCAGAAGTATCACTTAACATCAAGTGAACGTCTTGTTCGCCTTATCATAGTTTTGTATAAAAAATGTGGTTTGTCCTAAATTCAGTTATTTAGATGAAGAATCAAAAGATTATGGTATTGAGGTGAGAGTACTAGATTTTCTGAGTAATTTATTCACGAAGTCTTGCTCGTACGTGAGCTGGCAAATCTGATTACCAATAACACACGTGATTTACTGCGTGTATCAAAATATACGGTACATCGTAGCGGTTAGGGTGCGCGCCCACTAGCGCGAGCGGAACAGAGAGTAGGGAAGGTAATGCAGGAGTACACCAATTACGGTTATTGAAATCCACATCTTACCTCCGTTTTTATAAAAAAATCCTGATAAATACAAGCAGAATGGACAGCAATCAGATATATTAAAATGAATATTATTCAGAATACTTATGAATAATAGATCTTAATAAAATCGCTAAGCTATGAAACACCCTTTCGATGCATGCATTTCGAGCATGTTCCCAGACAAGTACAATTTTGTGCAAAAAAAGAGTGAATTCTGAAAGGGAATTTTCTAAGAAAGCACTCTCCAACCTAGACCTCATCATTAATAATAATAATAATAATAAATACAATAAGTGATCAGAAAAGGTTCTACAAAAAGCTGGAGTGCCCAGCGGTCTGCTCCTCCTCTCAGCGACCAGACACGGCTGACCTAATCTCTGTCTGGCGCAGTGTTTGGTCGACGGAGGTGGAGCACGAAGAGGGTCCTTGGATTGCGGCGGTAGAGGAAGCATGTGCCTCAATTGAGCCGATGAACCCGGTCGCCATCTCCGCTGAGGATGTAGCTGGTGCAGTAAGGCGGGCCCTGAACTGGAAAAGTCCGGGGCCTGACGGACTGCATCACTACTGGCTTAAGGGTTTCTCGGCTTGCCATGCGACCTTGGCTCGACAGTTCCAGGACGCTCTTGAGCAAAGGACACTCCCAAGCCTTTTCACCACTGGGATCACTCATTTAGCTCCAAAAACCACGGATACCGCTGACCCGGCTAAATACCGACCCATTACGTGTCTTACGACCATCTATAAGACACTTACATCCGTTCTGAGCTCCAAAATCACCCGTCATGTTGACAACCACGGGATCATGTCTGGGGCTCAGAACGGGTGTAGGGGTGGTAGTCGCGGTACTAAGGAGCTCCTTCTCATCGACTCCGTCGCGGGCCATTTGGTCAAACGCAGCCGCCGGAATTTTTCCGCCGCCTGGATTGACTATAAAAAGGCGTTCGACTCGGTGCCTCATTCATGGCTCCTGAGGGTCCTCGAGCTGTATAAAGTTGATAGCGCAGTTCGAGACTTCCTCGGAGTGTGTATGGGGCAATGGAGCACGATCCTTTGTCTCCATGGCGAGCGGCTAGCGGCTGCGGGTGACCGAATTAGGATACGGCGGGGTATCTTTCAGGGCGACTGTTTGAGTCCACTTTGGTTTTGCCTGGCTCTGAACCCCCTTAGCACTTTGCTGGAGGGTTCCGGGACAGGCTTTCAGTTTCGGAGAGGGGGGCCGAAGGTACCTCACCTTCTCTACATGGATGACCTCAAACTGATGGCGCCCAGCGCTTCCCGTCTGCAGGAATTGTTGAATATCACCACTGAGTTCAGCAATTCCATCAGAATGGAACTCGGGGTGGACAAGTGCGCGGTCCTGCATGTGGAGCGGGGACGGGTCGCTCGCTCGGCCGAGATCAATCTCGAGCCGTCGAGCATCAGGACCCTCTCCGGGGCTGAGTCATACCGGTATCTGGCCATGTCACAGTCTTTAGGGGTTCAGGAGGCGGACGTGAAACAGTCAGTTTGTGAGGTCTTTTTTCGGCGCCTGGCAAAGATCTGTAAAAGTTATTTGTCAGGTGCCAATAAGGTCCGAGCTTATAACGGCTGGGTCATGCCCGTACTCATGTACACCTTTGGCGTGCTCAGATGGACTCAAACCGAACTTGACGCCCTGGATAGAAAGGTCCGCACAACTATGACAACCCATCGCATGCACCACCCGAAGTCGTCTGTCATGAGGCTGTATATCCCCCGAAAGTGTGGTGGTCGAGGCATGCTTAGCGTCAAGACTATGCACAATCGGGAGATATCCAGCCTCAGAGCATACTTTGAGACGAAAAGGGAGTCTCCGGTGCATCGGGAAGTCATAGAATGTGATAAAGGACTTACTCCCCTATCTTTGGCCAACACCGGGTGGCAGGGACCGGCTGTGCTTAGCACCTCTGACCGGGAGTCTGTATGGAAGGGGAAGGAGCTGCACGGACGCTTTTTTAAGGCTCTTCATGAGCCCCACGTGGATAGAAAAGCGTCCGTGCAGTGGCTGCGTTTCGGTGACCTCTTTGGGGAAACCGAGGGTTTTGTCTGTGCAATACAAGATCAGGTGGTTAAGACGCGGAACTACCGAAAGTACATTCTGAAGGATGGCACTCACGACATTTGTCGAGCCTGTCGCTATCCCGGTGAGTCACTCAGACATGTGCTTTCGGGGTGTTCGGCGCTTGCCAACACTGAGTATTTGCACAGGCACAACCAAGCAGCCAAAATCCTCCACCAAGAGCTTGCTCTGAAGTACGGACTCCTGGATGAGAGGGTGCCCTATTATAGGTACACGCCGGTTCCTGTCCTCGAGCGCGGCGGCGTCCGGCTCTATTGGGACCGGTCAATCATCACGGACAGGACTATCTTGGCTAACAAGCCTGATATCGTGGTGATGGACCGGGCACAGTCGCGGGTGTTTTTGGTGGACATCACGATCCCGTATGACGAGAACCTCGTGAGAGCTGAGACGGAGAAAAAACGAAAGTATCTGGATCTGGCTCACGAGGTTTCCGCCATGTGGCACGTGGAGTCCACTGAAACCATTCCAATCGTGATATCTGCTAATGGTTTAATCCCAGTCAGCCTCGCTCACCATCTGCGGCGACTGGGTTTCCGTGGCAGTTCACTTGCGGCCAAGATGCAGAAGGCGGTGGTGCTCGACTCGGCTAGGATAGTCCGTCGGTTTCTTAGCCTGTCGCCCTGACCCCCGGCCGTTTGGTCTCCCCTGCCGGGGTGTAGTCCTCCGCCCGGTACATATATGTATGTGTGTAACGTTTATGTATGTTTATTTAATCTATGTGTATGTAAGTAAGTTTATTATACGTCTTTGGTTTTTATATATATTTATCATGTGCCGGGTGTGAGAGTTAATTTGAATATGATAATAATAATAATAATAAAATTAGAAGAGACGATTGCTGAAATCCGAGTTGCTCCTCTAGAGGATCGTCCGCGGCTTTCCCGGCTCTCGTTAAATGTGGCGACGCGGGATGTCATTGAGGCCATTAACCAAATGCTGCCACAACATCTAGAGAGCAGCACTGGTTTGGATGATACGGCTTCTATTCTCTTCGGCGCTGCCCTAGCCGTCCATCGTTTCATTGGCGTCAAAGCCAAGAAACTTGGACGGTGTGCCGCTAGATCCAGTGCAGAGCCTGCCTGGAAGAAGAGAATAGAACGACGTATCACCCTTGCCAGAGGCCTCATTGGCAGACTGCAGAGCTTCAGGTCGGGCAATACAAGGCCAAGGATTGTGCGCTCCGTTAGGATAGCTTTTAATGGGATGGGGGTTCGCCTAGACCAGCCCGATATAGCACAAAAACTAACGGAGCGCATCGACGACCTGAAGCAGAAAATCGCTGCATGGGGAAACCGCATTCGGCGGTACTCGGAAAGAGTTGAGCGATTTCAGCAAAATCACCTCTTCTTGAGTGATCAGAAAAGGTTCTACAAAAAGCTGGAGTGCCCAGCGGTCTGCTCCTCCTCTCAGCGACCAGACACGGCTGACCTAGTCTCTTTCTGGCGCAGTGTTTGGTCGACGGAGGTGGAGCACGAAGAGGGTCCTTGGATTGCGGCGGTAGAGGAAGCATGTGCCTCAATTGAGCCGATGAACCCGGTCGCCATCTCCGCTGAGGATGTAGCTGGTGCAGTAAGGCGGGCCCCGAACTGGAAAAGTCCGGGGCCTGACGGACTGCATCACTACTGGCTTAAGGGTTTCTCGGCTTGCCATGCGACCTTGGCTCGACAATTCCAGGACGCTCTTGAGCAAAGGGCACTCCCAAGCCTTTTCACTACTGGGATCACTCATTTAGCTCCAAAAACCACGGATACCGCTGATCCGGCTAAGTACCGCCCCATTACGTGTCTTACTACCATCTATAAGACACTTACATCCGTTCTGAGCTCCAAAATCACCCGTCATGTTGACAACCACGAGATCATGTCTGGGGCTCAGAACGGGTGTAGGGGTGGTAGTCGCGGTACTAAGGAGCTCCTTCTCATCGACTCCGTCGCGGGCCATTTGGTCAAACGCAGCCGCCGGAATTTTTCCGCCGCCTGGATTGACTATAAAAAGGCGTTCGACTCGGTGCCTCATTCATGGCTCCTGAGGGTCCTCGAGCTGTATAAAGTTGATAGCGCAGTTCGAGACTTCCTCGGAGTATGTATGGGGCAATGGAGCACGATCCTTTGTCTCCATGGCGAGTGGCTAGCGGCTGCGGGTGACCGAATTAGGATACGGCGGGGTATCTTTCAGGGCGACTGTTTGAGTCCACTTTGGTTTTGCCTGGCTCTGAACCCTCTTAGCACTTTGCTGGAGGGTTCCGGGACAGGCTTTCAGTTTCGGAGAGGGGGGCCGAAGGTACCTCACCTTCTCTACATGGATGACCTCAAACTGATGGCGCCCAGCGCTTCCCGTCTGCAGGAATTGTTGAACATCACCACTGAGTTCAGCAATTCCATCAGAATGGAACTCGGGGTGGACAAGTGCGCGGTCCTGCATGTGGAGCGGGGACGGGTTGCTCGCTCGGCCGAGATCAATCTCGAGCCGTCGAGCATCAAGACCCTTTCTGAGGCTGAGTCATACCGGTATCTGGGCATGTCACAGTCTTTAGGGGTTCAGGAGGCGGATGTGAAACAGTCAGTTTGCGAGGTCTTTTTTCGGCGCCTGGCAAAGATCTGTAAAAGTAATTTGTCAGGTGCCAATAAGGTCCGAGCCTATAACGGCTGGGTCATGCCCGTCCTCATGTATACCTTTGGCGTGCTCAGATGGACTCAGACCGAACTTGACGCC
The DNA here is from genome assembly GCA_963855885.1 of Coenonympha glycerion. NCBI lineage: Eukaryota > Metazoa > Arthropoda > Insecta > Lepidoptera > Nymphalidae > Coenonympha > Coenonympha glycerion. Next base: position 99,205 of record OY979649.1, on the reverse strand, counting down.
CTGGATAGAAAGGTCCGCACAACTATGACTACCCATCGCATGCACCACCCGAAGTCGTCTGTCATGAGGCTGTATATCCCCCGGAAGTGTGGTGGTCGAGGCATGCTCAACGTCAAGACCATGCACAACCGGGAGATATCCAGCCTCAGAACTTACTTCGAGGCGAAGCGGGAGTCTCCAATGCATCGGGAAGTCATAGAATGTGATAAAGGGCTGACCCCCCTATCTTTGGCTAACGCCGAGTGGCAGGGACCGGTTGTACTTAGCACCTCTGACCGGGAGTCTGTATGGAAGGGGAAGGAGCTGCACGGACGCTTTTTTAAGGCTCTTCATGAGCCCCACGTGGATAGAAAAGCGTCCGTGCAGTGGCTGCGTTCCGGTGACCTCTTTGGGGAAACCGAGGGTTTTGTCTGTGCAATACAAGATCAGGTGGTTAAGACGCGGAACTACCGAAAGTACATTCTGAAGGATGGCACTTACGACATCTGCCGAGCCTGTCGCCATCCCGGTGAGTCACTCAGACATGTGCTTTCGGGGTGTTCGGCGCTTGCCAACACTGAGTATTTGCACAGGCACAACCAAGCAGCCAAAATCCTCCACCAAGAGCTTGCTCTGAAGTACGGACTCCTGGATGAGAGGGTGCCTTATTATAGGTACACGCCGGTTCCTGTCCTCGAGCGCTCCGTGGCAGTTCACTTGCGGCCAAGATGCAGAAGGCGGTGGTGCTCGACTCGGCTAGGATAGTCCGTCGGTTTCTTAGCCTGTCGCCCTGACCCCCGGCCGTTTGGTCTCCCCTGCCGGGGTGTAGTCCTCCGCCCGGCACATATATGTATGAGTGTAACGTTTATGTATGTTTATTTATATTTTTCGTATTTAAGTAAGTTTATTATGTCTCTTTGGCTTTTATATATATTTATTATGTGCCGGGTGTGAGAGTTTAAATAAATATGGAAATAATAATAACGTTTATTTCTACAAATTAAAAATACACTTGTCTTATCTAGCATAGACCCCTAAACTAGTAAACCCGTGTCTTAGGGGTCACGGTAAAAATTAGACAAACAACTGTAGTAACAGTACGGATGGACATCTTTCTATAAGTTACATCTATATTTTAAGCACATCATCTATTACCATTCATCGAACATTAACCTTTTGAGTGTGCGTGTAAGAGTATATATGTACTAGTAGGGCGCGTGAGTGCGCGGGCCACATGTGGCCCGCGTGCTGTCTTCCCGCCTATAAAGGTATCGCCGTCATCTCCATCGCCAATTGGAATCCGATTGGCAGTGCAGGGCTTGAAAAATGACCAAGGAGCACTGTCATGGTTTTAAAGATAGTTATGGGCTGTTCGAACAAAAATACGCTGAACCTCATCAGATGAGGTTCAGCGTATTTTTTGCTCTAACAGACCTTAACTATCTTTAAAACCATGACCGTGCTCCTCAATCATCATTCAAATCCTAGATCATCATCACTTTTCATACTTTCCTCTGGCAGTTCTCTAAAGAACTGCGTCAATGCCTTGGATAGTTCCCTACTTATTGTAGCATGTACATTTTCCATGGAGAAATAAATTCCACCATTTAGTTTTTTTATTTATCCCGTTGAACTTAAGATCCTGATCACCTCTTGCTAAGAAACCACTCTCTTATCTTTTATACTTTCCGAGATAGAACAACACGAAATTTGTATGGCGGCCACTTGAATCCGCCATTTTGTTTTTTTTTTCAGCTCACTGCCAATTGCGTGAAGTTCCGAGTATTTTTTGTTTCAGCAGTCCCTACCTAACTATAATACCTTGCCCATGCTCTTGACTATCTTTAAAATCCTCAATCATCACCTCATTCCATATTTTTCTCTGCTAGTCTTCCAAAAAACCGCATCAAAGCACTTCATGTTTTACAACTCGTGGTCTCTTCAACATTCGTCATACATTTTCTATGAAAAATTAAATTCCGCCATTTTGATTTTTTTTTTCTATTCATCGCGTAGACCTTCAGATCCTGATCATCTCTTGTCAAGAAACCGTTCTTCCATCTTTTATACTTTCCGAGATATCGACGAAATTCGTATGGCGGCCATCTTGAATCCGCCATTTTGAACTTTTTTTCAGCTCACTGCCAATTGCATGACATTTCGAATGACATTTGGTCGAGCACCCCCCACCTATCTTCAATACTTTCGCTGTGGCTCTTTACCCGTCTTCGAAATCCTCAATCATCAGCTCTCTCCGTATTTTTCCTCCGAATGAATTTTTTTCTTCTATACGACCCTATCCATGAAAAAAAAATTTTTCATACAAAATTGTTCAGGAGAGGTGATCAATCAGTCAGTCAGTGAGTGAATCAGCACGAGTAGCTATATATATATATATTAACTAGTAGGGCGCGTGAGTGCGCGGGCCACATGTGGCCCGCGTGCGGTCTTCCCGCCTATAAAGGTATCGCCGTCATCTCTATTGCCAATTGGAATCCGATTGGCAGTGGGCTTAAAAAATGACCAAGCAGCACTGTCATTGTTTTAAAGATAGTTAAGGGCTGTTAGAGCAAAAAAGTACGCTGAACCTCATCGGATGAGGTTCAGCGTATTTTTTGTTCGAACAACCCTTAACTATCTTTAAAACCATGACACTGCTTCTCAACCATCATCCAAATCCTAGATCATCATCACTTCTCATACTTTCCTCCGGCAGTTCTCTGAAGAACTGCATCAATGCCTTGGATAGTTCCCTACTTATTGTAGCATGTACATTTTCCATGGAGAAATAAATTCCTCCATTTAGTTTTTTATTCATCCCGTGGAACTTGAGATCCTGATCACCTCTTGCTAAGAAACCACTCTCTTATCATTTATACTTTCCGAGATAGAACAACATGAAATCTGTATGGCGGCCATCTTGAATCCGCCATTTTAATTTTTCAGCTCACTGCCAATTGCATGACGTTCCAAGTAATTTTTGTTTCAGCAGTCCCCACCTAACTATAATACCTTGCCCATGCTCCTCGACTGACTTCAAAACCCTCAATCATCATTTCATTCCATATTTTTCTCTAGTAATTCTCCAAAAACCGCATCAAAACCTTGCATAGTTACCAACATATAGTCTCATAAAATTCTCCATACATTTACTATGGATTTTTTTTTTTCCGCCATATTGGATTTATTTTCTATTCATCACGTAGACCTTCGAGTCCTGATGAACTCTTGTCAAGAAACCGTTCTTCCATCTTTTATACTTTTCGAGATGGACACCGATGAAGTTTGTATGGCGGCCATCTTGAATCCGCCATTTTGAATTTTTTTTCAGCTCACTGCCAATTGCATGACATTTCAAATGACATTTGGTCGAGCAACCCTATCTGCAATACTTTTGGCTGTGCTCTTCATCCGTCTTCGATATCCTCAATCATCAGCTCTCTCCGTATTTTTCCTCCGAATGAATTTTTCTCTTTTATACGAAATGGTCATTGAAAAAAAAATTTTTCATACAAAATTGTTCAGGAGAGGTGATCAATCAGTGAGTGAGTGAGTGAATCAGCACGAGTAGCTATATATATAGTAACTAGTAGGGCGCGTGAGTGCGCGGGCCACATGTGGCCCGCGGGCTGTCTTCTCTCCTATAAAAGAATCGCCGTCACCTCCATCGCCCATTGAAATCCGATTAGCAGTAAGCTGAAAAAATTACCAAGGAGCACTGTCATGGTTTTAAAGATAGTTAAGGTCAGTTCGAACAAAAAAATACGCTGAACCTCATCGAATGAGGTTCAGCGTATTTTTTGTACGAACAGCCCTTAACTATCTTTAAAACCATGACCGTGCTCCTCAATCATAATCCAAATCCTAGATCATTGTCTCTTTTCATAGTATGTACGTTTTCCATGGAAAAATAAATTCCGCCACAGTGAATTATTTTCCATGCATCCCGTAGAACTTGAGGTCCTGATCACCTCTTGCTAAGAAACCACTCTCTTATCTTTTATACTTTCCAAGATAGAACAACACGAAATTTGTATGGCGGCCATCTTGAATCCGTCATTTTGAATTTTTTTTCAGCTAACTGCCAATTGGATGACGTTTCGAGTTACATTTGGTCGAGCGCCCCCCACCTATCTTTCATACCCTGGCTGTGCTCTTCACCCGTCTCCGAAATCCTCAATCATCAGCTCTCTCCATATTTTTCTCTAGTAAATCTCCGAAAAACCGCATCACAACCTTGCATAATTACCAACTGTTAGTCTCTTCAACATTCCCCATACATTTTCTATGAAAAAAAAATTCCGCCATTTTGAATTTTTTTTGCTATCCATTGAATAGACCTTCGAATCCTGATCAGCTCTTGTCAAGAAACCATTCTTCCATCTTTTATAATTTCCGAGATATCGGCGAAATTCGTATGGCGGCCATTTTGAATCCGCCATTTTGAATTTTTTTTCAGCTCACTGGCAGTTGGATGACATTTCAAATGACATTTGGTCGAACACCCCCCACCTATCTGCAATACCCTTGGCTGTGCTCTTCACCCGTCTTCGAAATCCTCAATCATCAGCTCTCTCCGTATTTTTCCTCCGAATGAATTTTTCTCTTATATACGAAGTGATCATTAAAAAAAAAATTTTTCATACAAAATTGTTCAGGAGAGGTGATCAATGAGTCAGTCAGTGAATCAGCACGAGTAGCTATATATATATTAACTAGTAGGGCGCGTGAGTGCGCGGGCCACATGTGGCCCGCGTGCAGTCTTCCCGCCTATTAAGTTATCGCCGTCATCTTCATCGCCAATTGGAAATCGATTGGCAGTTGGCTTAAAAAATTACCAAGGAGCACTGTCATGGTTTTAAATATAGTTAAGGGCTGTTCGAACAAAGAATACGCTGAACCTCATCAGATGAGGTTCAGCGTATTTTTTGCTCTAACAGACCTTAACTATCTTTAAAACCATGACTGTGCTCCTCAACCATCATCCAAATAGATCATCATCACTTCTTATACTTTCTCTGAAGAACTGCGTCAATGCCTTGGATAGTTCCCTACTTATTGTAGCATATGTACATTTTCCATGGAGAAATAAATTCCTCCATTTAGTTTTTTTATTCATCCCGTTGAACTTAAGATCCTGATCAACTCTTGCTAAGACACCACTCTCTTATCTTTTATACTCTCCGAGATAGAATAACACGAAATCTGTATGGCGGCCATCTTGAATCCGCCATTTTAATTTTTTTTCAGTTCACTGCCAATTGCATGACGTTCCGAGTATATTTTGTTTCAGCCGTCCCCACCTAACTATAATACCTTGCCCGTGCTCCTCGACTGTCTTCAAAACCCTCAATCATCATCTCATTCCATATTTTTCTCCAGTAATTCTCCGAAAAATCGCATCAAAACCTTGCATAGTTACCAACATTTAGTCTAATTCCCCCAAATTCCCAGTCAAAATTCCCCATACATTTACTATGGAAAAAAAAATTTCCGCCATTTTGAATTTTTTTCTATCCATCGAATAGACCTTCAAGTCCTGATCAGCTCTTGTCAAGAAACCATTCTTCCATCTTTTATACTTTCCGAGATATCGACGAAATTCGAATGGCGGCCATTTTGAATCCGCCATTTTGAAGTTTTTTTCAGCTCACTGGCAATTGGATGACATTTCAAATGACATTTGGTCGAGCACCCCCCACCTATCTCCGATACCCTTGGCTGTGCTCTTCATCCGTCTCCGAATCCTCAATCATCAGCTCTCTCCGTATTTTTCCTCCGAATGAATTTTTCTCTTCTATACGAAATGGTAATTGAAAAAAAAACTTTTCATACAAAATTGTTCAGGAGAGGTGATCAATCAGTCAGTCAGTGAATCAGCACAAGCAGCTATATATATATTAACTAGTAGGGCGCGTGGGGGCGCGGGCCACATGTGGCCCGCGTGCTGTCTTCCCGCCTATAAAAAATCCCTTCAATATTCCCCATACATTTTCTATGGAAAAAAAATCCGCCATATTGGATTTTTTTTTCTATTCATCACGTAGACCTTCGAGTCCTGATTAACTCTTGTCAAGAAACCGTTCTTCCATCTTTTATACTTTCCGAGATATCGACGAAATTCGAATGGCGGCCATTTTGAATCCGCCATTTTGAATTTTTTTTCAGCTAACTGCCAGTTGGACGACATTTCAAATGAAATTTGGTCGAGCACCCCCCACCTATCTTCAATACCCTTGGCTGTGCTCTTTACCCGTCTTCGAAATCCTCAATCATCAGCTCTCTCCATATTTTTGTTCTTAATGAATTTTTCCCTTCTATACGGAATGGTCATTGAAAAAAAAAATTTCATACAAAATTGTTCAGGAGAGGTGATCAATGAGTGAATGAATCAGCACAAGCAGCTATATATATAGTAATGTGTACGCGTGTGTGTGTGTGTATGTGTACGTGTGCGTGTGTGTGTGTGTGTGTGTGTGTGTGTGTGTGTGTGTGTGTGTGTGTGTGTGTGTGTGTGTGTGCTAGTTTGCAAGTTTGTATTACCTAATGAATTTTTCAGTAGCATCATAATTTAGAGTACTTAATATATCATATAGTTTGCTTCTAAGTCTATATCTATTTAGATGGGAAGTTTTTACTATTTTATTGATGTATTTATATAAATACTGTCCCATATAGCTAAATTGACGCTGTGCAAATGAGCTGTTAGTGCAGGGTATATCTATCCGTGGTCGACGCCGGTGGGTGATGTCAGGCATATGGTGGATGCTATGATAACGAAGAACGCTTTTTTCGATATATAGTTGTCGAACTGTATACAATTTGGCACATCGGTATAACTCCTCTGTAGAGAATCTACGCGGTTTGCCAAGCATTACCTTCAAAACGGCTCTTTGTGCTCTTTCTACCTCAATCATATGAGTAGTGGCTGCGCCTCCCCACACCGCTATACAATATATAATTATAGATTGACATAAGGATTTATAAACTTGTGTTTTTAATTCATTATCCGCGATATCACGAAGGTTCCGAAATATTGGTATAAGCCGTCTTACTTTATTGGCTACTGTAGTAATTTGTGGGTGCCATGACAGGTTTTCGTCAATTATGACACCTAGATACTTCATAGTTGCCGCTTTATCAATAACCTCACATGGGCAGTCGCATGGTAATTCCTTAGATTCGTTACAAGGATATGTATGAAGTCTAATTGAGAAATCAGGCGGAGGTTGAGTAACACGTGAGATACTGAAACAAATGAACTTTGTTTTCTGTGCATTAATGGTAAGTAGATTATTCTCAAGTATTCTTGTTATAACGCATAATCCTTTTTCAGCTATTTTACGGGTCTGGCCCCAGGTGCTACCGTGAAATATTATAGCGGTATCATCGGCAAAGGCAATTATTTCTGCGTTGTCCAATTTCAAATTGCAGATTTCATTGGAATACACCAAGAAGAGGGTAGGTCCCAGAGTACTACCTTGAGGTATGCCATGTGTAACGGTTCTGCTATCGCTGGTATGGTTGGACACTTTGACATTTTGGTTCCTGTCTTTAAGGTAGTCAGTGAACCAGGCAAGAGGTGTACCTCTTATACCAAGGCATTCGAGCTTGCGCAGTAGTAGAGGGATTGACACGGTATCGGAACGCCTTCTTGAGGTCAAGAAATAACCCCAGACACTTGTGTCTTTGATCCACATGCTTGGTCACTATATTGGAAAATCCGATTACAGCGTCTTCGGTGGATTTACTGGCCCGGAATCCATATTGGTTTTTAGCGATCAGACTATGTCGTTCCAGGTAATTTATCAGTCTGGAGTTTACCACCTTTTCCAGCACTTTACTCAAGGAACTTAGTAGGGAAATCGGCCGATAATTATTGATCGAATGTTTGTCACCACCCTTGAAAATTGGAATGACCGTCGCCTGCTTAAATATTGATGGGAAAGTGCCAGTTTTTAAGCTGAGGTTACACAGGTGGCTGATAGGAAAACAAAGGACATCGCTTAATCTTCGCAAAAGACCCGTGGATACGCCATCATCACCAGGGGCACATCGGATTTTAAGGTTATTTAGGATACCCTTAATTTCTGTTGGGTCAGTGGGGCTAAGCATCATAGAGTTACCATTTTGAGCAGCTACTTTCTGCAGACTTAGCAACTCTACTTCTGATTTGTTTGTGTTCTTTAAGATCTGGTCGGCAAGTGTACTTCCTACAGTAGTAAAAAATTTGTTGACAGTTTCTAATGAGGCCATCGGACTGGACGTTAGCGACAATAATTCGTTAGCTGAGGATTTTTGCGGAGTTAAGTGACAAATTTCTTTTATTGTATCCTAGGTACCTTTCATAGATGTTTGTTGACGTAGTTTATTCTGGTAATAATTAATTTTTAAATTCTTTGTAATCTCTTTGCATTTATTTCTATAATTAATATATCTTAATTTATGTTCCTCACTTGCGGGATACTTTTTAGCCATAGAATGAAGACGGTCTCGTTTTTTGATACATTTAATAATACCGGTGGTAATCCAAGGTTTAAGTGGCCTTTTCCTACGGGAAAGTATAGTCGTGTCTGTAAACTTTAACATAATTTCTTGTAAAATGTTTTTCAGAACTAGAGCTGATTTATTAGTATCTGTGGTGGACAGGTAGACTGACCAATCATAATCCAGCAAGTATTTCCTAATTCCGTCAAAATCGGTTTTGGTTCTAGTAAATGAGCCGTTGTGGACTTCTCTAGGGACTGGGGATCCTTGTATAGATAGAAGTAGTGGTAAATGGTCTGTGGTGTCCGAATTTAATACGTAGCATTTTGCTTTACCCACCAACTTAATCATGAAGTGATCAAGGCAGGTTTTCCCGTGAGTTGGAACATTGACTGCAGCTAAGAGGCCATGTGATCCTACGACATCTAGATAATCAGAGTCGTCTTCGCAGCGAATGCTATGTACAGGTTTGCCTTCCTCTTGTCGGACATAGATTCTGCCTCTCTTGGTCCACGTGTACTTCCATAGTTGAGTTTTGGCTACATCACGTGCAGAGTAGAATAATTTTCTATTCGCTGGAGTGAGCCTTTCATTCACGTAGAACCGACGATGGGGCAGATCCATACCCAGGTCCGCCGTTGTTGCACCGCGCCGCACCCGAGCACTTTGGAGAAGTTCGTCGCGTAGTTGACGCCTCGACAACCTCACCACCAGCCTCCGGCTCCTTTTAGTGTCGCCGTTGTTTATTTCGACGGTTTTACCAACACGCTCTGCGAACACCACATCCTCTTGTTTTAGTGTCACTCCTAGTTTAGTGGCTAAAATCAAAACCGTCTGTATTGGATTTTCACCGCTAATTTCTGGCAGGTTGGAAATATCTACATCTGACTGCAACATATCCTGCTCCCGATCATTGATTTCCATTTTCAAATTGGCCACTGTTCGCTCCAGCTCGCCTGTATTTTGACAGCACGGTTCAACGTATTTTTTATTTTCAAGCGCAATAATTCTGTGTTCGAGGGCGTCGATGCGCTCGTTAGAATTATATATTAAGCTGCGTAGATCGGCTAACTCCTGTCGTAAGCCTTGGAATTCCCGCTTGACTTCACGAAGAATTTCGTCCCGAATGAGTCTTATTTCCTGTCCAAAGGACAGATGCGTCGTTTCGCCTGGAGTTCTCAACTGCGTCACTGGACTCAGGGTAGGTTGAGGGGTCCGCAGACAATCGGAGTTGGGGCTGATCCCAGTATTCTCGTCCACGTCTGACTTTTCTGTAGGGGGAGATATTATGCTGCTCACCTCTATGCTTTTCACAGGTGTCGCTAAATTACCCTTTTTGGGTATTTTATTTTTACACTCAGGGCACCTCCAGGTTGACGACAGAATAGTGTCGTCTGATATGCCTAAACAGGCCTTATGGTACATGGCAGAACACAACAAGTCTGGGTGGCTCCCTCTCGCGGCGACATAAACTTCCCGCATCCTTTACACTTTGCCATCCCTGCTAATTATTGACAAACTGTATGTAAATAACAACGAGGAAATAGCCGTTGCCGTTAGAGGGCCTCCACTTTAAAGTTCACACTTTTATCAATAGATGGCGTTATTCATATGTATTCTGTCGTATGTATTTTAATTTTATAGTTTGCCTTAGCTGAGGGTAAGTTAATAATAAGGTGACATAATATCCAAATTGTACAACAGCATTTATAGGGTTTTAACGCCCTTACCAACAATATCTGCGCGAGATAACACTACCACTATACATAAACACTTTCACAAGCACTTTGGTAACTTTTTCACGGTGATTTTTGCGGAGATTATGCATAAATGATAACAAGATGTGCGGAGGAGCAACCGTCAGTGTACCATCCATACTTCGAATGATTTAAATCAGGTTGCTTTAAATCAGGTATGATTATTGATTGCTATCCAGTGCAAGCCTATCTACAACTAAAAATTAGCAAAGTTACTCGACTCAAAGTTTCTCTTCTTACTGTATAGGAATCAAAATACAAAAACAAATAACATTGAAGTATTGGTTTGTGATTTTGTATGAACTGCCTCCAGTTGTATTCTGCCACGGCTGATCTCATTTCGACAGGATATTTTTCTCAGAGTAATACAAAACTATGAGACTATTTGTATATCATAGAACAGAGAGTACTATAAGAGGTTTTAGAGGTTACTACTCCTCTCTTCTCCTCATCGCTGTCACCGTCTAGTGTCGTCGCACCCTAACATCAGCTCCGTGACCTAAATATTATAATACTTGAGCGGCGAATGTTACACGCGACCGACTCGCGGCGAATCACGTCACATCAAGTGTGTCTGTAAACAACTCGTGTAGGTAGCAACAATACAGAGGGAAATTGGGAAATTACCATTTTTTTTTATACTATACAAGTTAGTACTTGACTGCGATCTCACCTGATGGTAAGTGATGATGCAGTCGAAGATGTTAGCGTACTAACTTGGAAGAGGTAAGTTAAGTCACCCCAACGGTTTCTACACAGCATCATACCGGAACGCTAAATCGCTTGGCGGTATGTCTTTGCTGGTAGGGTGGTAACTAGCCACGGCCAAAGCCTCCCACCAGACCAGACCTGAGCCAATTTAGAAATTATGAAATTTCAAAGTGAGCCCCGTGGCGGGAATCGAACCCGCGACCTCCCACTCGAATCGGAGCGTGCGTCCCCTGCGCCACGGAGGTCTACACCATGAAGCTTGTCCCACGAACATACGCGTACTAGATGTTGCTGTTAGTACTTTACCATCGACCCCGCTGGGTCTTCCCAGTTAACGGTACGGACAAACGTGTCTCAACAACCCTGGTTGTCTTGTTGTTATCGTTTGTTGTACCAAGCAGATGGAACTTTCACACAAATCGAGGCCTATTTCTGAATGAGGAGTGAGTAAATCTCATATTAATTGCCTTGCCCGCTTGGCTGAGCTATATGAAAAGTCATAATAATATTATGACTTACTTACGAATTACGATAATAGTAAAACCTGGCGATCTGTTATTTTATCTGAATGAAAAGAAATTCAAAAATTGTATTATATAGTCACAAATAAATAATATAATAATTATATTTTAATTATACAGTCTAATCTCTAGTCCTAAACCTAAGTTAAAGAAATATGTAAGTGAATGTGACGTAAGTTATATAATCTGATAATGCTGATGATAGTGCTTCCGAATTAGGTCGTACTATACCATTACGAGAGGTTTGTGCCCAGCAGTGGGACGTTTCGGGGCTGTAGTGAGAATGTGTCCTTAGTTCAATAGGTCGCTTCGGTCGTCGCTCGTCGGTATAATTTCAGTATTAATGTGCAGTCGTTTGGCACTGCGCCTTACTCCGCCCCGCTCCACCCCGCTCCGCCCCGCTTTGCCCCGGCTCGCCCCCGCGGCTTAAGATGCCATTTTTATAGCGAATTTCCTTCAATCACAATTACCCGATCCCGCACAAATCGCCGCAATGTATCACCGCTCGAGGCGTCTGGCGGAAGCTTTCCGCAGATTGCGTCATGTTTTTGATACATCTCAAGGCTTCCAAAGTCTAATTTATAAGAGGAGGTATACGATGATTCGTCTTGTCCGAAAAATTTTACTCCCTGGTTTATTTTAGACTTTTTATTAATATTCATCATTATCATTATCACATCAGCCTATATGGACGTCTATGATTGTTGAACGTATAAGGCCTTGCAAAGCTCGTGCCACCGCATCCTAACCTTCCTTATCTAGCCGCTTTCCGCATATGACGGCAAGCCAAGAGCTGGAGGGTATCCCAAGCCTATGTTTTCTTGCTTGCTTGCAATTGGTAGGCCCCCAGGACTTTTCAGTTACAACGACCATCGCCCCTACGACAAGCGTGTCTTGCCAGTTCAGTTATTGCGTGAAATATTTATACCTCTCTGACATGTTTAAGGTATCTAAAGGGTTCAGCTCGCAAGATCATTATATTCCTAAGACGAATCACAACAGAAAAGAGTAAAATTAAATAATTCGATAAATTATTGTCTACTAAGAAAAGTAAAATTATTGTTATTAGAAACGAAAACATGTACCTAAGCTTTTTAGTTTTATGAAAATGTGGAAAATCAGTAAAATATTTCATATACTTAAAATTTCCAAACTAACAGGCATTGGATAGTCAGCATAATATGATGCAATTTTTACTATTTCACAACTAAAAAAAAAAAGTTTAACTTGGAAGTGGCCCAAAACAAACTAAACCTGGTATTGTTTTTGTTATCTCTATTTCACAAAAGAATAATCGAAGATTAATCAAAGAAGAAACGAGCTACCTATTTACAAATTAGAACAATTCACTATTACTCCCATGGGTTTTTTCATCGTATGAGAAGACTAACCCCTCACATCGCCCTCGGTTTCACTTGTGACTTGTGAGTTATGGCTATTGTAAACGTATCGATCATCGGCCGTCGCTTCGTCGGCGAGCGGCGAGTGAAGTGAAGTGAGCCCGCCATTTGTCACGATCGCTGTTGTTGTGTTATCCGGGGATCGACTCCGCGGACACGCGCCGCGATGTCTCACACCCAGTGATGTTACATCTCACATCTACGAAACAGTGCCGCAACGAACACTTCGTATATTACTAGCGGCGAAGATAACATTAGCCGAGTAGAGTCATTTATCTACCCAGAACAATACTTCTTAGTCGTTGAACTTTTTGAACTGATAACTTTTTTAAGCGTACTGAGCATTTTTTGGGATGGAAAAAACCATTGAACTCGCGAAGCCGTTAACGTAACTGGCAACTCAGGTAATTGTTCAAGTTTTCACTTCTGCTGGCATGCGTGGACGACTATCATGGCTGATGGAAAAGCAATAATGAGGTGGAGTGCACTTGCCTTAAAATGATTATTAGCTCTTCTCTTGAAAGCGCCCAAATGTACTTGGCTAGGAAAACGGAGGCTGGAAAGAGCGTTTTACACCTTAGCAACTAGTATCAGAAACGTGGAATGAAAAATGTTACAAAAACCGGAAAAAAATGTTACTTTTTACGTCTTTACGTCTTGTTACTTTTTACGTTTTTACGTCTGCTGCGTGCGCTGTAAAAAACATGTGTGACAGAATTATTGTTCTCCATTAAAACCGTTACACAAAATATAAAAAAAGAAATCGTAAGGTTGACTCATTATACCGGGAAATACAAAAACCAAAATTCACACCTGCGTTTAGAGCTTGTTTAAACTGTTTAACTAGTTTAGTTAAAAGGCATACCTGGGAGATTTTTGCTTAAAATCTTACTAATGTTTTCATGTTTCTGTGTCTAAACCACACACGCTGAGAAGTGCCCTTGACAAAGCTGCGAATGAGAGGTGAAGTGCTGGTGAAGTGAGAGTGAAGTGCGAAGTGAATTGCACTCGCTCGACACACCGTCTCAGCGCCACTACGCCAATTAACTGACAAACGACTGCGGCTCTATTGCGTAACCACATTGCGATTGCTATTGCTATCATTATGACTATACTATAATATCAAAAATAACCTTAGATTTACGCAAAAAAATTACTTTACCTTTACTTGGTAGTTAAGATGCAATTAATTAATTATTTGAAAGAAAAAAAAACAGTAATTTACTATATTGCAATTTTATTACAGTCTGCACACAAAATAAACCTCCAAACAATAATTATTTGAATTAACGTTAATTACTATTCGGAGGTCAATTTTTTCAAAAACTGGGAGCCTAATGTTTACCAGAGCGTTTTCGGGCACGGTAATTTAACCAGGTACTCGAGACATTAGTGCACAAGTGTGTGCGGAAACACCGCTGGACTCTCTATTCACTCACTCTCTTAGGTCGATGGGCGACACGATCTGAGAGAGATCAGGTCCACTACCAACGTCTCAATGTAGTTTCCGAGGCGTGCGGATGAATTACCGTCAATTTCCACACTCTGGGCTGCTATTGAGAATTCATTATCCGAAAAATTATGTTAAATACTGGCCTGATGCGGGAATGTGGAGAGGCCTTAATTGTCAGTCTGCACGATTAAGGCTTGTATAGTGTGTACTAGCAAACAACTATTTCTTACATAATAATTTTCTTCTGCGCGAATTATTGTAGCGGGGGTAAGACGGTCGGCGCGCGGATTTCTAGCTCCGCCCAGAACTTCAAGGTCGTTGGCTAATACAGAAGCCTTAAGGCCTCTCCACATTCCCGCGTGAATTACGGTCGCACGAAGCGAACCTTATGTTGCGGAACCAAAAACAAAAATTAATCGGAGAAAAAGCTGAGGCTACGGCAGTGGTTCGCAGATTATTGCGTGTTTCATACGGTAATGTGGAGAGGCTTCAACACGCGAGTCGCAATCGAGGTGGCTGTCGTAATAGGGCGCTGGCGGAACATCGCGTGAGAGAATAGTAGTAAACTACCTGTTGCGCGACTTCTCGCCCGCGCTGCATGCACCCACGATGTTAATGTACTGATAACCTTATTTAAGCTTAAAATCAAGCGGAACAGTTACATATCAACCTATTAGTACCTATATATAACAAATAAGAATGTACTAGAACTAGTAGGGCAACACCGAGAACTTATTAGCACACTTATGCATAGAAAAGTAGCATTCTTTGGCAACTATAAAAAAGAGTGAATACGCATCTTCTAGGTAAGCGCGCTCCATCTTTGACCACATCAACACTTTCCATCAGGTGAGATTGTGGTCAAGCGTAAACCTATATAGCATAAAAAAGCTATAAAAATGTATTTTCCCCCTTAAGCCAACTTACTACAACTGACCTTACTTTAAATGGATATATTATGAACAAAAATAATTATAAATATGAACTTTTTTTTTAATTAAAGATTTACAATTCTTCTAACATTTAAATTACCTGATTTTTACGTAAAATATCGTGATGAAACCAGCCATAATATTTTCAAAGGTTTGTGAAGCCTACCTACCCGCATTGGTGGTCTCGATAGGCCAGTATGACTAAAATCTCTTGACTGTTACAGAAGAGGCTCGTAAATCGAGATTATTATTACTGATTGTGACATTTGATGTCAACCCACGAATAATTATATGCAAATACGTCTTGATACATTTACTTCTATCCCGAAATTTACGATAATCGTAAAATTTTACGACACGCGGTAAAGTCCCCAAAAGCTATGACATGAACACACTCAAAACACACTTAACTTATTTAGTAACCGATATTCTGGCTCTAACTTAATTCGATTTTCAAACTGTTTCGCTGAACTGTCAAAGTTTTTAACCGACTTCATAAAAGAAGACAGTCTCTTTTACCTGCGCTTCAACTTACATGATTCATCTTCGATTGGGAAAATACTTATATGGGAATGACAAAATGATGAACGTATCAGTAACAAATGTCATTTTACACATTCTCATACATTATTTGAATTTCGCTTCACAACAAGCTATTGACAGATTTTAACAATTTGTTGTTAAATTTATATATTTAAATATTATTATGGGCTATCAGGTATACGATCTGAGATTTAGCATTTCCGTATTTCATACGGAAATGCTAAAATAAGTGTCGGTATTTGTGGGCTTATTTGTCAAATTAGTTTTATTCCAAAGTATTCCTTTTAAAAGAAAATTAAAACTTAAAGAACGGATCAAGAATAAACAGAATAAACTTTACAATTAAAATCTGAGTTTATTAATTTAACCATGGTTTAACCTTTGTATATCATTAATTTAATATTAACTTGCATCGTTACAGTTTTCCGCACTCACTGTGATGTCATACATGTCATGACATGTCGTGTCGTGATATATGTCACGCCACACGCGTGATCCGCGGACGTGGCGCTATTGTGTTATTGATATAGCGCTGTTCCGCATGATTCACTCGGCTATCATTTAATTCATTTTTTGTTTTGTCTGCCTAAATACAATACAAGCAGTCACTCACTCGATTTGTCGAGTGTGTTTGCACTGGGGGTTCCGTAGTACCAAAATTATACACGTTCACTGACTACATCAATTTCAATTGGACTTCTTTAGACGCGTTGAGAATTTTTAAGATAGGAAAATACCATTGAACTCGCGAAATCGTAAGATGGCACGAACGATTAAAACACTGCACTTTGTAACCGTATTATTTTTACTACATTATTAAATAGGTACTCTATAGTATAGATTTCAACCAAAACTTCTTGTTTTATATAATTTTTATGAATCCATTTGACGATATCGACTTAACATTTTAAATTGAAGGATAATAATTAAACCTAAGTCGTAAATCCATAGAAACAATGGGCATTTTTCCTCCTCCCACCTGCCGGGAAGGTAAATGACGTTTTTCTAAGCACCTAATGTCCGCAAAAACTCCGGCGAGTATCCGTCCTACAGTCTCGGCCGGACAGACGGACAAATGAGTACAAAAACAATAACATCATACATCTTCTTACATGCAAGGTGTTTTACCAAAAAGCGCCAATTTTGTGGACGTGGCATAAAACTTTTTATCAGTGACAAAATTTCCCCAGAACTTGGTAAATATTCTTCCATTCAGATACATTATAAAGCTTTTCCTTTGTCAAAGTTCTCAATGCTTTCGATGGTGGAGTAGAAAGGTGACGTCCGTGTGAATCATTCAGTTGAGGTAAGCGTAGCGAGCGCGATTCCTTGTGAGCCATAACGACGTGTACACAGGGAGACGGCAGATATAGGTCGATGGGTGTAATTAAATAATATGATATAAAAATAAATATTAATTCAAAATCAGAAACATGCATTTTCAAAATTTTAAATGTTATATTATAATATGTGTAATCATCCTAGTTCAAGTTAGGCCAACGCCCGATAAATGTAAAGACGAACGAATTCCAAAACGAACCAGTTTTAAGAGCTCCATGACGATTGACGCCCTTTGCAGGGAAGGGAAGAAATTGAAAATATATATATTTCCCTTATACTAAATATTAGCTTAATAAACTTTTTTTTTCGATTCTTTTACATATACAAATTCACCATAAAAGGACATTGCCGATTCTTGTATGAAAATTGGGCTATACTTGCGTCTTAACCAAATCATCGGTAAAACATTGGAAATATTCCCAATATTACGTTAAAAAAAAATCAGTAAGATAAAAACCGGGAATTTGGAGCAATCTTATTTTCTATTTTTCTGATATTTTGAGGTTAGGTTAGTTGTTTTCACGCACTATAAGTACTTATCGGTATTTTTGCCCATAATGATTACTTTATTTAAAGCGACCTCGTTATTACCGTGGAACCCTGGATGATGCATATAGATATAATTATTCCTACGGCCATACCTACACCTGTTTACATTACTATAAAGCAGATCTACTTCACAAGTATCTAGGTAGGCATTGGTATGGTATATCATAGTAGGTAGGTACCTATGTAACGAAACGTTACCAAAGTATGTAAGTTTATTAATATTTTTTTCTTTATATATATTATTATCTACGTAAAATAATATTTAATAGTATTTATTATATTATTGTGCATTTATTTTTTATAATGGCCACCCCGTAGTTCCTTAAAACTTCTGTGTGGTGTCGCTGTTGACGATTAGTGACATAGACAACTAACAGTGACGCTGACCATAGACAACTACGACTGAAGAGTTGATGACATTTAAACCAGTGTTTCTATTTACGAGTTTGGTTTTACCCTAGTTTCGACGGTGGCGCCGCGACAGATTATTGAGATAAGAAAATTAAGGAGGCGCCCCATTTGTAGCATAGCTTTACGTGACATGCAGCGCCATGGTGAGCGCCAAGATTTGCTGTCAAATGTTCGTGGTACTTCCCTAGGTGACGCCATCTTATGCGCCACTTTACACATTAAAAATAGTCACGCTTATTTTGTAGACGGGGCTCATCCATATTGTTGTACCTAGGAACCTAGCGACAGATAACATTAGAATCGTTTCAATAATTATGAGCCAAAGGTTTTGCTGGAAATAAAAGTATTATACTTAATAATTTAAATACACTTATGAATAGGTTTTAAGCCACGTAGGATTTTGTCACGATCAAGATGGTGTGCTTACTTTTTGTTATAATTAGCTGCACATTACATGATCAAACAACACAATGAACGTGATGTTTGTTGTGGGCTTCTTCTCAGCGGCAGGGCGCGTTTGGAACCCTCGTAAACTTAGTTTTAAGTCGACTTGTAGTTATCATCATTATTATGCAAGAAATGTCATACCGACGTTCGCAAGAGCCTGTATGTTAGGCATATGTGAAATAAAGATATTTTGATTTTGATTTGATTTTGATTTTGATTTTGATGTACTCTGTGGTGTTGCAAGTGCTTTCGTTTACCGCAATTAAAATGTTCAGTGAAGCATTTCTTGCTTTTCAATAAACAGCTATAAAAATAATTTGAACAGAAGGTGCAAATCTAATCTGTATAGATGCGGTAGAGATATATGTACAGTCCAACAAGGCTCTCTTGGTACTTGAATGACATTGTCAGGAGGGAGTTGCTAGTCAATAAAGATTTTTTTTCATTGAAAAAAATCTTTTGACAATTTCAATTAAATGTAAGCAATACCGTACAGTGTGCTTGGCTTTATTATTTAGGTATTTAATTATAGTTTCTTTATTATGTTTTACATATCTACAATTGTAATTGGGTTTTCATTTGATTTATTTCTGTACTGTACGCACATCATTGAGAAAAATATATGTGATATTATAATTTGAAATTAGATTTTTCATGCATACGTGCTTCAGACGCAGTGTGGACGCAAAATAGCCCATTTTGAGGCAAACTCCTTTAAATTTTTGTTTTCACTTTGTTCTCATACATTGTGGGATTTGACTAGCTAGAAAATCGATGAACCTGTAATAAACTTGTTCGTATCTGCAAAATCTGTACAGCAAATAGAATATCCTGGATTAAAAAAGAAACTACAGTCAGTACGTTAGTGACGCTTCCTTCTTTTTTTCCGTTCGGCGGCTGTTTCGTGCTAAATTTCCAATATATTACAGAAAGTGCTATCAAAACCGCCACCTTTAAAAATGGATCTCTACCGCTCGATGTTTTTAGTGATGGAATGAAAAAATATTTAATTCATAACCGATCAGTTTGAGCGCCGGCTCTCTGCCTACAGCGCCGTATAGAGTGCTCCATCAATATTTGACGACGACTGTACCGCTTCCACTCCGGGACCGATACCGGGTGTGCAGTACCCGGTCCTCCGTACCGAAAATCCAGGTTTTATTACGCGTTTGTTTAGTTTCTATCCAGCTATAGAGATGTGCCGCGAATCAATGAACAGAAAACTGATATAATGTGTCATCTGAGTTACAAAGTTTACTGTTACATTACATATTAGAGTTTCTCTGGAGTCACTACGAGTCAGTGCATCTGTAATAGTTATAAAAGGAGAAGGTGACTGACTGACTGACTCATCTATCAACTCAGAGCTGATACTGAACAGTGACGTAGCGTGGTATTTCGCCGCTCGGGCCGAGCGTAAATACGCCGCCTTTACCCAGTCTTTCTGCCACCTAAAGAGGCTTTAAACCGCGGGTAATCCTTGAGATTTAAGCAGTAGTAGTTATATAATGATCATCGTGTCAGGCTGTGCATGCGGGCTCTAATTGTCCGCCCCTGTTCGCGCGGCGCCCCGGGCCCGCATGGCTCGCAGACGAGGCTGATTGGCTGCCTCTTTGTCAGGAGTCTCGGTCGATTAATAGCGCCCTCTTGTGTCACTGATAGTGCGCGATCATCTTAGTCGCATGAAATCTCTCAAATAAGATCATAGACGGGGTTTTTGAAAGTTGTTCGATCTTTGCCCAAGATCTATGAGTTATTGATAAAAAGTGCATCAATGCTCTGTTAAACTCGTTTTGAATTTGAATAACGTTTGACAGTCGTCAATCAGACGAGCTGCATGCAAGACGCTTAACTACCGCACGCTGCGTTCGTAACGCATTCCTTTTCGCGTGTGTGTGCGTGAATTGTGCTCCTGGCAAACGTTTTGCTGGACCTTCTTCCTATCGAATCCAGAAGAGAACAGACTGTGCCAAGTTCATCGAGCTAACCACACGGCCGTGCTGGAGACAAGTTTCGAGCGAGGTGGACACGAGGTTGGTGCATTTCAATTTCTCATTATTGTCTGGGCAAAGATTCGATATATCCATTTAAACATATTTATATTACATAGTTATACAGTCCATTAAAAGATTAATAAAACAAACCAGCATTACATTGAAAATTGTGCAAAAACCACACAATTTTTTTTTTGGTTCTTCGACCGCGGATGGCAAACATTTTATTAACCTACCGCATAGTTTCTTACAATTTTGACTTTCAAAAACTAGGTTTTTAGTTATTTCATTAATTAATTCATGTAATTAGCTATTCATTTCAACAAATTATTGATTAACTTATCAAATTTGCATATAGTTTTAGTTCGTAACATTTGTAAAAATAGATTGCGTAAATAAGGCCTGACGTTCAGTGACCCACGTTTTACGTAAAATAATTTTGAAAAATACGAACTGTGTAGTAAATATCCTATCGTAATAACGTTTATTACACCACTTCTTGACGTTCAAGAATAGTGATTTAGATATTTACTTTTCCTTCGAGTAACTCGTGCAATATTTCGTTCACATCGTGTAGGTAGGTACGTGTAAAAATGCCTCCGAAACGAGACGCGGACGAAACTATACCTACTGCGTTATCGGTTTTAATTAAACGAAAAGAAAGATGTTTTGAACAAATTCAATCCATTTTTGATTTAACTAAAAACATTTCCGATGACCAAACTAGAGATTTATTTTTGATGCGAGTTAAAGAAATTGACCAATTAAGGTCAACTTTTGAAAAAATAATTTTCAGCATATTTGAAAAGGAACTAGAATACGATATAACATCTACTCTTCATAATCAGGACCTAAAGAATTTTGATGATCTTTTTTATCGCATAAAATTAATCGCGAACAAATACGATACAAATGAACAAACTTCGACTGAGGCTACAACCTCGAGGCCACGACTCCCGAAGCTCGAACTTTTTTCTTTCAGTGGCAATTATGAAGATTTTACAACATTTTATGAAACGTTTTGCTCTTTAGTGCATCATCAGACTAACATACCTAAAATAGACAAATTTCATTATTTACTCTCATGTACGAAGGGCCCTGCGCTAAACATTGTCAAAAGTGTCCCTATCTCTGCGAGTAATTACGATGTAGTTTGGCAAAGTCTTCTTAATAAATATCAAGACAAAAGAATGTTAGTTGGCAGATATTTGGATAAAATGTTAAATTTTACTCCACTAACGAAAGAATCTTCCGTGCATTTAAATACTTTTATAGAAAATTTCGAGCACTCTTATAAAGCCATTGAAGCTTTAAAAATTGATAATTTGGGAAGCTATATTCTTTGTCACATTGCATTGAGAGCCTTGGATCCAAACAGTCGTAAGTTATTCGAACAACAGTTAGATCAGAGTTCCATCCCTGACTTCCAAGACTTAACATCGTTCATTCACAATCACATTAAGGTCCTAGATCATTCTACTTCATTTCAAACTGAAAATAAAAAACAGTTCAATAATAAAACTGCAAGGCCGCAACCTAAGGTTGAGCAGAGTACGTTAAAAAATTATTCGCATGCTTCTAGTTCCAATTTAAAAAAAGTTGTTTGTGTGCACTGTGGGGAAAATCATATGATTTATCGTTGTAGTCAGTTTCGTAAACTGACCAGTTCTGAACGCGTCAGCCGTGCAGCCAGTCTAGGGCTGTGCAAATCTTGTCTAAAAAATACACACCGCGAAAATGCCTGTAAGAGTGAGTTTGTATGCGCCGTGTGCTCAAAGCCAGACCACCATTTTCTTTTGCATGTCGACACAGCAATCAAACCTGTTGCCCCATCCGTTTCGAACGCCGCGATGACTGAGCCGCCGCGAGTCGCCTCGAATGCCGATACCGCGCGCACGAATTATGCGTCATCGAACAGCAGTTGTACTTCAGTCGTACTGGGGACTGCTGTTGTGCGAGTACAGGACGCGCACGGGTGTTATCAACCCTGTCGAATACTCGTCGATGGCGGCGCGCAGTCAAATTTTGTTTCTATGGCATGTGTGCAGCGGTTAGGGTTGTCACAAAAGAAATGTCCATTTAATATTTTTGGCCTCGCCGGTGAAAATGTAAAAAATTACGGCATGACAACATTTAATATAAGGCCGCGTCATAGTGAAAATCCAAAGTTTATAATTGACGCCGTCGTACTAAATAAACTAACTTCAGATTTACCCACAGTCACTATTCCGCAGAATGTAGTGAAGGAATATAACACATTATTCTTAGCCGATCCCCAATTTTATTTATCATCGCAAATAGATATAATATTAGGCGCTGAAATTTTCCCTCATATATATGACGGCAAAAAATTGATATTCGATCGCAATATCCCAGCTGCTCTCAGTAGCATATTTGGATTTATTATAACAGGACAATTAGAGGTTCAATCCTCAAGTAACAATGTTGTAACGTTTACAACATCACTCGTGTCGTACACTTGTGAACATGATCACCTCAGTGACACTCTCAAGACGTTCTGGGAGGTGGAGTCTGCGCCGTGCGAGACTCCTATGAGTCCAGCCGAGGAGATCGCTGAAAAAATGTATGTCGATAAACATTATCGCGATGAGACTGGCCGTTATGTCTCTCCGATGCTAATTAACCCTAACCACGAACTTTTAGGAGATTCGTATGATACAGCATTGAAGCGTCTCGAGCAAATGGAGCGTAGATTATCGCGCTCACCCGAATTGCGGACTGCTTACGTAAATTTTATGCGGGAATATGCATCATTAGGTCACATGGAGTTGTATGTAGGTACGGAACCATCTAAATACCTCATTCCCCATCATTTCGTTCTGCGTCCTTCTTCAAAAAGTACGCCC
Organism: Coenonympha glycerion; assembly: GCA_963855885.1. Taxonomy (NCBI): domain Eukaryota; kingdom Metazoa; phylum Arthropoda; class Insecta; order Lepidoptera; family Nymphalidae; genus Coenonympha; species Coenonympha glycerion. The sequence continues at coordinate 75,813 of OY979649.1, read as the reverse complement.
CTTAGAGTGGTCTTTAATGGTTCAAGTAACACGACCAGCTCTGTCAGTTTAAATGACATTCTGTTGACAGGTCCCAAGCTACATACTGACATATCAAAAATCGTCTTAAACTTTAGGCTTTATGACGTATGCTTCACAGCCGATGTGTCCAAAATGTATCGTGCAGTTCTTATTATCCCTTCGGAACGACGTTATCAACATATACTGTGGCGTGATAATCCGTCGGAACCAGTGCGCAAATATGAATTACGAACTAATACCTACGGCCTTAGAAGCGCACCGTTTGTTGCCGTACGCACTTTACATCAACTCGCATTCGATAACCCGCAGTCTCGCGCATCTGCTATACTTACGAAGGGCTTCTATGTCAATGATTTGTTATGGTCGTGCCAAACAATCACCGAAGCTTGTACCCTACGGGACGAACTCATGTCTCTCCTTCAGAGTGGGGGGTTTGAATTGAAAAAATGGGCCAGTAATATTCCAGAATTCATTCAGAATATAAATGAAGGACAAATTTCTCAAATTGATTTTGAAGACGATACGTTATCGAATTCATTAAAAGTTTTAGGATTGACGTGGTTGCCATCTGCCGATTGCTTTGCTTTTAATTATAATTTAACCGACATTAAACACACGAAGCGTTCAGTATTAAGTTTGCTAGCAAGTATCTTTGATCCGATCGGATTTTTATCGCCTTGCTCCTTTTTAGCCAAATGCATTATGCAAGATCTGTGGAAATTAGGCCTAGGTTGGGACGATTCTTTACCTACTGAGATTTATGAAAAATGGAATAAATTCATTAGCGAGCTGTCAACCCTAGCAGACTTACGGATCGAACGGCATTTGTTAATACCTAAGTTCTCAAAGGTGCAAGTGATAGGCTTTTGCGATGCATCATCCCGTGGATACGGCGTAGCTGTTTACTTGCGCAGTGAAGATAATGAAGGCAATGTCAAGGTTAGATTATTGACTAGCAAAACCAAAGTCTCTCCATTAAAACCAATTCTGTCAATTCCTAGACTTGAATTAATGGCAGCCGTGCTGCTAGCGAAGGTTTTACGATTCGTAATCAAAAGCCTTACTGATTTTAATTTTTCAATAATCGCTCTAAGCGACTCCAGCGTTGTTTTGTCATGGCTTCAAACGCCACCTTATCAGTTGAAAACGTTTGTCGCGAACAGAGTCAGTGAAATTATTGATGTAATTCCGCCAAATCGTTGGTTTCACGTGAGCAGCGAGAATAATGCTGCTGATTTGTGTTCACGTGGCGCCTTACCCAGTCAGTTTCTCGCCGTCGAGAAGAACTGGTTTCATGGCCCGCAGTGGTTATTGCAGGACCCCACTGATTGGCCTACTAGTACATTTTTTATAAAAAATGAAAATATTCCAGAGTTAAAGTCTAATGTAGACACATTCTCATTCACTTCAAATAAAAGTGAAACTTTAACCAACGACCTCGAAGAAACTTTCAATAAATTTTCTTCCTTTAATAGATTGCAACGGGTTCTAGGTTGGTGTCATCGGTTCGTAAGCAACTTAAAATCTCGTTCAAACCGAACCTCCGGTCCTTTAACTTCTTCAGAGTTAAAACAAAGCCGTGACACCATTGTACACGTAATTCAATCAAACCATTTTAGTTCAGAATTAGAAATTTTAAATAAAAAAGGATACGTAACATCATTACGTAAACTCACACCCTTTGTTGAACCCGGTGGTTTTCTCAGGGTGGGGGGTAGAATCTCGCAATCGGATCTACCCTACAATACGAAGCACCCCTTACTGCTTCCTAAAAAATGTCACACTGTAAATTTATTAATTGAATATTTTCATAAAGTGTACTTACACTCAGGTCCGCGCACATTGCAAGGAATTCTATGCAAAACATACTGGATTATACATGCTCGTAGCACCATCCGGTCAGTTCTTTCAAAATGCGCTAATTGTTTTCGGTTTAATCCCAATGTCGTGCAACCCTTAATGGGTGATTTACCAGCTTCTCGCCTAATACCCGGGAAAGTTTTTGATCAAGTCGGTTGCGACATTGGAGGGCCTTTCTATGTGAAAGAGAGCCAGCGCCGCAATGCTAAAAGCAGTAAAGCTTATTTGTGTCTTTTCGTTTGTTTTGCCACCAAAGCTGTGCATTTGGAGGTACTAACAGACCTCACATGCGACTGCTTTCTTGCAGCTGTAGACCGCCTTGTTTCGAGAAGAGGCCTTGTTAGGTGCCTATACTCTGATCATGGTCGAAATTTTATCGCAGCAGCCAAGCATTTAAAAGAAGTCGGCAATTTCTTCCGCAATGAAGCAAATTGTACTCACATCTTTGACAGCCTAGCGTCGCGCTCTATTGATTGGAAGAGAGTAGCCCCAGCAGCGCCCTCTATGGGTGGAATATGGGAGGCTGGAATCAAATCAGCTAAACACCATCTGTACCGGACGATTGGAAATCGCATCCTCACATTCGAGGAATTAACTACAATATTTTGCAAAATCGAGGCAATGATGAATTCACGACCGCTATGCTCCTTATCTAACAATCCTACTGAATTTGAAGTGCTTACCGCAGGACACTTCTTAATTGGGCAAAACCTAATGGCTGTCCCCGAGTACAACGTCGAGGACGTTCCTCTAGACAGATTGTCTCGTTGGCAGGCAATACAAAAGATTACTCAATCCTTTTGGAAGCGTTGGTCTGATGAATATATTCATACACTTCAGCAAAGGGAGAAGTGGTTCTCAACAAAACCTAACGTCAACGTTGGAGATTTAGTGCTTCTTAAATCAGATCTTGCTAAACCGTTATTATGGCCTTTAGGTAGGATAATAGAGACCCACCCGGGTGCTGATAAAATCGTTCGTGTGGTCACTGTTCGCACGAAGACTGGAATCTATAAAAGACCAGTTAATAAAATTTGTCCTTTGCCTTATGCAAATTAATTTAAGTTAATCTATAATTTAGTTCATAGGGTTATTAGGTTAGCTTAATTAGATTTCATATTTCTTCAGTTATATTTAATTTTACTACCACTACATTTAATTATATATTGTTCTGCTATCGTATAGTAAACACATTTACATACTTTTCACATCAGTTAAGGAAATCATCATGATTTCGGTGAGGGGTATGTTCGATCTTTGCCCAAGATCTATGAGTTATTGATAAAAAGTGCATCAATGCTCTGTTAAACTCGTTTTGAATTTGAATAACGTTTGACAGTCGTCAATCAGACGAGCTGCATGCAAGACGCTTAACTACCGCACGCTGCGTTCGTAACGCATTCCTTTTCGCGTGTGTGTGCGTGAATTGTGCTCCTGGCAAACGTTTTGCTGGACCTTCTTCCTATCGAATCCAGAAGAGAACAGACTGTGCCAAGTTCATCGAGCTAACCACACGGCCGTGCTGGAGACAAGTTTCGAGCGAGGTGGACACGAGGTTGGTGCATTTCAATTTCTCATTATTGTCTGGGCAAAGATTCGATATATCCATTTAAACATATTTATATTACATAGTTATACAGTCCATTAAAAGATTAATAAAACAAACCAGCATTACATTGAAAATTGTGCAAAAACCACACAAAAGTAATAATTATTGTCTTAATACTTTTCAACCTGCAGGTCACTAAACATTGCTTAGATAACTATTTTATGCCGTTGTATAGAGGGAGTCGTAGGTAGGTATTTACCAACTGTAAGGCAGTTACCTACCGGTAATTACCTGAGGATATGGCAATCAGAATATTTAACGCAAACCTTCTTTATACAAGAAAATTGTAGAGCCATCTGTCAAAATTCTCCACTAACATCGTCAACAACGAAACTGTCTTAAGGCAAGGTAGCAGGTAATCTGTGGCGGGGATTGCGGTCTAGAGGCAATCAGGGTTACTATACTATTAAAGAATTTTTCAATGACAAAGATTCTTGGAATGATAGGGATATATTTCCATCTCCTCATGAGATATCCTAAAAGTTATGTAATAACTTTTCATGATATATAAGAATAATTGTATATCATGACATTTTTGAAAAGAGCAAGTGCCGAGTTTCTTGCCAGTTCTTCTCGGTGCAAACCTGCATTCCGAACTTGGCGGTAGAGTTTTTGACTTTTCATGGGCGCCTACTATTTAGGCCTATGTGAAAAAATAAAGAATTTCATTTCATTTCATTTCATTTCAGTACTGCTGTCGGCTTACTACTGACGCCGTCGGTGTCAACACAAACATCCTTGGCACCGGTAATCTATCGAAACTTTTTCTCGCGGTCCGCCAATTACACACACTATCATAATCCATCACACAAACACATACAAATTTGGGTTGATAAAAGTTGACTCAAAATCACAACGTTATTTTATTGTGTCCGCGTCTATTAAAATTTGAGGATAACATTTCAAGTTTTTTTTTTTATCAAATTCCCTGCAACTTTTGTTTTAGAATTTAATTGCATCGTTAAACCGTTTTCGAGATTGAGGGCCGAGAGACTACTGACTATATTAATATTGACTTTTGACTATTATGGTGTGTGTAGTGTAATCATTCGTGGCCCTCCTCTCCTCGGTCCCCTCATTAGCCGCTGCGAGCCGCGTTTAGTTGTTTTAGCAATCACAATCACAATCACAATCGCAATCGTAATCAGTACGACGCGCGGCGTACCGCGACCGCAGGGCGACGTGACTGAATTATGCGCACCGGAGTGTTGATGGACTTGATTGAATGTTTTATCCAACGACCTCCTGATGATTCTGGATTCTTGATTCTCGAACGTCGATCGGTGCTGCTCACATTCACCAGTGAGCAGGTCCCACTCTGATTATTTTCTCATTGAACCGTTTAGGTACATATAAAAAGATAAGAGATTGTGGGTTATCTGGTAGAGATCACTTTAGTGATAAGGTCGCCCTTTGTGTTTCTCTGTTTTCCTTTAGTTGTAATTTTATATGTACTCATTTTAAGCAATAAAGATATTTAAATAAATAAGTAAATAAAGAATCAAATCTAATCTAAATCAATTAAGATAAAATCAAATTTTTATTCTCTCACAGATGAGGCCTAAGGGGCCTGTGAACTACAATGTCTCCATTCATTCAAAATAACAAATCATTAGTAATTCGTGCATATTTGGGTCATGTTATGGTGTTATTCGGATTCATATAGTAAAAATCTATGCTCCTGGCCATTTTTGGTTCGGAAATACTTCTAAAACGAAATAATAATCAATTTTGATCAAATTTTTTATAACTTTGGTCGAGTTCCGTAATACCAAAAATTATGAATGAAAACTTGTAACTTTCTTTATTTACTTGTGTTTTTCTTTAGCTGGACAACAAAAACTGTGCTCCTGAACTAATGCGACGTGAGATAGTATTGTTTTTATTACAAAACAAATAAGTAGAAAACATGTCCTCTTTGACATATAAATAAGCAAAACTAAATTTGTTTACATTTTCGTTTAACAATAGTATTTCGGAACCAAATATGGCCCGGAGCATAGATTATTACTATATGAACCCGAATAACACCACAACATGATCGAAAATTGCACGAATTACAAATGATTTTGGTATTACGAATGTATGGAAAAATCGTATATGCATATGCAACAAGAAAGTGATGGACAGACTAAGTCCAAAACTGACGGACTTCGGAACCAATAATATGTGAAGCTGAAATCTTCGGTAGAACATTGTCGAATCTGCAAGAACATGACGCGCTCCTGTTGTGATTGAAGTCTGTAGAATCAGGAATCACGTTCTAAATACTGAGGAAATAGCGAAATGAAAACACAATAAACGTTTTACGATGGTTGCAAATAAACAACTTAATATCTTTTTTTCGACATTACAAAAATGACAGTATAAAACCTAACAAAGTATCTTATCCAAGTAGGTTTTACAACAGCTCCCGCCCTCTGTCCCTCCTTCGTGTAAACACGCACTGCAGGATAGAAGGGGGGAGCGGGAAGGGGGTCTCCTCAACTCGTGTGCCGGTAAACAACACGCCTGATATAAATTATTCGGAAGTTTTTCTGCGGCCGCTCTCTACATGCCGATATTAACAGATTACGCAAAATATGGCGCCGCGCTAAAATATTGTCTCCAAGTTTGCGGGAAAGTTGGTAACATTTCAGATTGAAGTCGCTAGCTGGCAAAGGGCGCATGCCATGTTATTATTCGGAGTTAGGTCACAACATTTTTTCCATGAAAGAGTATTTTTTATTTCGTATTAAGTTTTAATTCTTGGCTCATTATTAACCATTAGCTTCTAATTTAGAAAGATTATTCTATAGAATGTAATGAAATGAGTGACATTTCATTCATTTGAATTTGCCGCGCTTCGCGTATCAGCTGTTTGTCGCGTATCTATGATATTGATCTGTGTCGATGATTTAAAATGGCGTGGGACGCGCAGATTGTTTTGTTCATATTATTGTTATAAAAACTAATAGAAAGAATGTGATTGAGGACTCGAGATATAGTGAACTTTAAATGTCGTTTCTTTGTTATTTCAGGGAAACAATTTGTGTTTTATTTTGGAGATCCTCAATGTCTTATAAAACGACATTTTTGTGAACTAAAAGAAGATGGACCGGCTTCAATTTGAGTTTACAATAATAGCCTCAAATGATGGCAAATCAAATGTATTAGCTATAACCTCAATATCTACTGAAGAAGGAAAATGTTATGTTTTACCCGAGGAACTGAAGCCGGTGAGTCATCATACATATATTGTTAAAACGAACACTTTCACAAAAGTAAAAAATAGCATTAAAAAAAGACACCAGAGTAGAAAAGTATGGATAAAGTTGGATGAAAATCTAAAGAAGACATATGTAGATGAGGAAGGTAATATGCAATTTTTAGATCAATATTTAGATGAAGTGAGCACAACACAAGCAAAGGACAAAAATGACACTTTGCAACAAATCTTGGAACAATTAATAGAAACTACAACTAAGAAAGAAAGTCAACATAACTTAAAACATATCTCAGAAAAATTTATTATTGAAAAATTCACAAGCAAAAATCCTAATGCGATGCAATGGATAGAAATTTTTGAAAAAGAGTGTGCGCGCTTTAATATAACAAAAGATGAGACAAAAATAGATATTTTGAGGTTATTTTTAGATAAACCTTGTTTGGATTGGTATAGCTCGATGATCATAAAACTAACAATAAATTCTGAATGGAGTGAATGGAAAGACAAGTTTTTAGAAACTTTTAAAAAACCAAGGATGGGACATAGTCACATATGCTCTCGCATTTAGGTATAAAGAAGGACAGTTAATTGATTATGCCATAAAAAAAGAACGGCTTTTATAAGATATAAACAAATCTATAGATTCCAAAACAATGATAGATCTTATTGCAACTGGTTTACCTGGATTTATCTTAAATAAGTTAAACAGGGATGAACTCAACAACACTACTGACTTGTTCAACGAGATAAGAAAATATGAAGGCACGATGTATAAGAAAAACTCAACTAACATAAAGAGCAGTACATTTTATAATAAAAATAAAACTTATGAGAAGAAGTCATGTAAGACTTGTGAGTCTTTGGACAAAGGAATTAGATATCATCCGGAGGAGTCATGTTGGTTCAAGAAAAATAAAAATGAACCTGAAAAAGTTCTTAAAACTAAAAATGTAAACAATAACTCCATAATTGAAGTAGACATAAATACTGAAAAAAAAACTAGTAAGCACACCATTAATCAAAATCAAGCTTTTATTAGAAAATGTCAATGGATACTATTGGTGGATTTGGAGGATCTAGGTCTACAAAGAAATATCTACACCTTTTAGTAGATCACTACACAAGATATGCATTTATTGCGACTTCGAAAACCCAGAATGCATGTGACTTTATAAATTTAACAAAGAAAGTACTAGAGACAGATGAGATTGGAATTATCCTGACAGATCAATATCCGGGCATAAATTCAAGAGAATTTAAACAATTTTTGCAGGAAAATAATATTAAACTAATTTTTACAGCCGTGAATACACCATTCTCGAACGGCTTGAATGAAAGATTAAACCAAACAATAGTAAATAAAATAAGGTGTAAAATGAATGAGAAAAATAATAAGAGAACATGGACAACACTGGCAAGAGAATGTATACAAAAATATAATGAAACAGAACACTCCGTTACAGGTTTTGCACCAAAATATTTACTGGATGGTACAAATGTCAGTATTCTACCAAATGAATTCAAAACGATGGAAAAGGAAGACAAGTGGATTGCTGATAGAAGATTGGCATTAGAGAATACAATAAAATCTCATGAGTATAACAAGAAAATATTTGATAGAAATAGAAAAATGCAAGAATTTAATGTAGGAGACAGTGTATATGTAGAAAATGGAAATAGACTGAATAGAAAGAAATTAGACGAATTAAAAATAGGCCCTTTCAAAATAATAGAGAAAATATCGAATTCCATTTATAGGATTGATACAGGCAACAGAAAAACAGAATCAACATTATTTCATATAACAAAATTGCAACCTGTCATAACAGAGGCTGAAGAAGATGAAGGAGATGATAATGAATATGAAGATGACTTATAAGTACATTTTACAGATATATTGCTTAGAATTTTCGCTCTTAGGGGGGGAGATGTAATGAAATGAGTGACATTTCATTCATTTGAATTTGATGAGGCCTAAGGGGCCTGTGAACTACAATGTCTCCATTCATTCAAAATAACAAATCATTAGTAATTCGTGCATATTTGGGTCATGTTATGGTGTTATTCGGATTCATATAGTAAAAATCTATGCTCCTGGCCATTTTTGGTTCGGAAATACTTCTAAAACGAAATAATAATCAATTTTGATCAAATTTTTTATAACTTTGGTCGAGTTCCGTAATACCAAAAATTATGAATGAAAACTTGTAACTTTCTTTATTTACTTGTGTTTTTCTTTAGCTGGACAACAAAAACTGTGCTCCTGAACTAATGCGACGTGAGATAGTATTGTTTTTATTACAAAACAAATAAGTAGAAAACATGTCCTCTTTGACATATAAATAAGCAAAACTAAATTTGTTTACATTTTCGTTTAACAATAGTATTTCGGAACCAAATATGGCCAGGAGCATAGATTATTACTATATGAACCCGAATAACACCACAACATGATCGAAAATTGCACGAATTACAAATGATTTTGGTATTACGAATGTATGGAAAAATCGTATATGCATATGCAACAAGAAAGTGATGGACAGACTAAGTCCAAAACTGACGGACTTCGGAACCAATAATATGTGAAGCTGAAATCTTCGGTAGAACATTGTCGAATCTGCAAGAACATGACGCGCTCCTGTTGTGATTGAAGTCTGTAGAATCAGGAATCACGTTCTAAATACTGAGGAAATAGCGAAATGAAAACACAATAAACGTTTTACGATGGTTGCAAATAAACAACTTAATATCTTTTTTTCGACATTACAAAAATGACAGTATAAAACCTAACAAAGTATCTTATCCAAGTAGGTTTTACAACAGCTCCCGCCCTCTGTCCCTCCTTCGTGTAAACACGCACTGCAGGATAGAAGGGGGGAGCGGGAAGGGGGAAGGGGGTCTCCTCAACTCGTGTGCCGGTAAACAACACGCCTGATATAAATTATTCGGAAGTTTTTCTGCGGCCGCTCTCTACATGCCGATATTAACAGATTACGCAAAATATGGCGCCGCGCTAAAATATTGTCTCCAAGTTTGCGGGAAAGTTGGTAACATTTCAGATTGAAGTCGCTAGCTGGCAAAGGGCGCATGCCATGTTATTATTCGGAGTTAGGTCACAACATTTTTTCCATGAAAGAGTATTTTTTATTTCGTATTAAGTTTTAATTCTTGGCTCATTATTAACCATTAGCTTCCAATTTAGAAAGATTATTCTATAGAATATAGATAGATACTCCAACCAGATGTGTTTCGGCGTCATTTTATTGCAATAGACTACGACATCAAATAGTTTTAAAGACTAAGTATGAGAAAAAATCATAAGTAGTTTGAGAAATTACCGCAAGCGCATGCTGAGTGACAGAAATAACGAACACGGCAATAAAAAATTCGCCAAGAACTCAAGAAGCTGTTGATACAAAGCGCACCGAATTACCGCTTTGCCCCCCTCTCACCCCTCACCCCCTCGCGACGGTGCACAGACGAGAGCAGAAATTAAAACCACACAATGCCCCGAGAATAATATTATGGAGCGCAGAGCACTGCACAAATTTATTAAGACGGAGGAGATCGCGAGGGGGGAGAGGGGACAATTTCCGGAAAAACTCTCCGTTGGAAGCGGCCGCGACTGTCCGCCACGCTGCCGCACTATAGCATAATGAGATCCCGTACTCCCGTCATTTGAAACTGTTCTGAATCTCATATTGCTCATTAGTCGGCTATTACTAAGATGAGTTTTAGGAGGATCTATTGTCCGCTAACATCTGTAAGGTCAGTATAATTGCGGAATAATTTTAGATAAATAAGAGATTGTATTTTTATTGAGAGTATTTTGATTTATTACAAATTACAATAAAGTTAAGATAAAAATATTGGATAACACACATTATAACACTTAAAAGTTGGCGTACTTACTAATGATTCAAAGGCGACTTCGGTTATACGAGCTAGAAATAAGGTAAAGTGCCAAATAATCACAACTAAAGGCTCAACAGACCAATAATTTAAAAATATGTAATCCAAAATCGGTCCACGCTGCTATTATTAGCAGCGTCTTTGATTATTTAAACTCGGGACCTTTTAGTCAAACAAACAATTGCGCATGCCCGTCGTGAGAGAGTTGGGAAACTAAAAAGACAAGAGTAGCGAGCGCGATCAGGCGTGCAAAAAGGCGCTCAGCGTCTGCGTGTTTGACTTAGAGTCTCCGTTCATCCTGAAGGCTGATTAAAAAACTTCATCAACGCATCTCTGCGAACTCGAAAGGAGTGGGGGAGAAAGGGGGTGTAACTTTGCTAATAAAAACTTATCCGCGAGCTAAGCGCGCCGCAAAAAGTGTAATATTCATGTACTGCAGAGCTCAATTTTTAAACGCGAGCCGTCGCCAATTCGCGCGGGCTTATACTAGAGGTGGACTGAATGCTAGATTTATCGAGTAACCGAATAACGAGTATTATTCGGTTTTACGTACTCGTATTTCAAACCGAGTAGTCGGCGAAACAATACTATCTAGTTTTATAGAAAGTCCCCTAAGTCTAGAGTTACATAGTTTTAAAAACAAATGTTTCAAGATGGCAATAATCACAGAACAAAAAATAGATCATATATAGTTATTCCTTGGTATATGGCGATAATAATATATATTTAATACACTTAGCACGTGTGTATGTACGTTAGCACTTTAGGTACCCACAGTGACCGCCCATTTTGAAAAACAGACAACGCAAAACAAAACGTGCACAAAGCTTTGTATTTCTTCATCATTATGACATTACATAATAAAAAATAAACATATTATAATTTAATGTGTGAATGCAATGACTACTTTTCTAATATTTTTTAAATCGAATATAATATGGTCACTCTAACCGAGTTATTCGATCGAGTACGAGTACAAACTGACACGAAAATGTGGTTTAATAAAATTACTATGCTATATAAATAGTTAAACTTTTTTCGGTTTGTAGGCATTTAGTAACTAATAAAAACATATTTAGGTAATTTTAGGTTTAATAGTTATGACAGTAATTGTTTGTAAGCCAAAAATTAACATTTAATACCATATAAATTTAAGAGATGGCGCTATAAAATTACTAAGTAATTATAATTATTCCTATCATATTATATACTGTGCAAAATATACCCATGTAAGTTCTACATTAATATATAAAATACATTGAATTCATTACACATATACAACATGCTAGAGATATCGTTTCATTTTTTTAATTTATGTTAAATTATTGTCTTTGTTCGACTTTATTATTCTTCTGGCTACATTTTCGCAAAATTTTATAAATATATATATATTTTTTTATTTTCCAAAATTGTATGTAGTGAGTTTATTTCTAGTTCTCGCTCTATTTCTTGACTCAATTCGAATCTGTTTCTGGAGAAGATCGGGCAATTTATAAGTAGGTGGACGACGGATCGCTCTTCTGCCGGGTCGCATTCACAAGCTGGATCTTCTCTTAATCTGAACAGGTGGAGATATTGTTTGAAACCCCTGTGCCCGGTTAAAATTTGGACCAGCGTTGGGGACAGATCGATTTTGCGAATTGTGGCATTTGCTCACAATTACGCTCGGGAAGAATAGCTTGGCGACTTTTGCTTTTTCGCTTTTTATGTATCTTTCTTGCCATGTCTGTGTTGTCTTAGTTCTTATCATTCTTTTTATGTGCGATAAAGGGCAAGCGTTGTAGTCGGGGCCCTCTTTTTTTGTGAGCGCTGCTTCTTTCGCTAATTCATCTGTTTCCAAAGACGATCTCGAGTCGCTGAAAATATTGACAACCTTTGCTTTGGATTTGGCAGCAATATCGGTGGCTCGGTACAGCGCGTATAGTTCGGCTTGATATACTGAACAGAACGGCTCTAAGAGAAACTTTTTCTTTTCTACCTCTCTGCCATCCTTCCAGCATGTCAATGCTGCGCCGACTTTGCCACCGATCTTGCTGCCATCTGTGTATATTTGTAGGTCTTCCAAGCCACCCTCCACGAGCGCGAGCTCGCTCATGCCATCCACTTTGCCGAAACCAATTTCCATTTGTTGGGCTGGATGCGCTGCGCCCTAAAATCTCTTTTTGGTTTCGACCGATCTGTCTCCAAAAAAGGTTTCAGCCTGCCCACGCTTGGCTATAAAAAGTTGTGCAGCCTCCTGGACCCTCAAATCCAGAGGGATGAGTCTAGCCAAGACTAAAGCCGCGGGAAAGGACACAGTGCGATACGCTTTGACAATTTTTTGTGCGAATCCTCTTTGCACTGCCTGGAGATATTTTTGTACGGTGAGCTTTTCCGCAGCTAGAGCCCAGGCGCTGGCGGCATAAAGCACGATCGGTTCTATCACCGAGACGTACGAGTATATCGTTCGGATGATCTCCGAGCTCAGTCCCCAGTTGAGTTTGGCTGATCTGGACAATGGTTTATAGACGTTAAGTACCTAATTGCAGATATAAATCTTACTTCTTACTTAATTTCTACTTAATAACATTATTTGTACTTTATAATATTCCTACTATCAGGTTAGATTATATCAGGATTAACTATTATATCTAGTGTACGATCGAGGACGAAAACTGCCGATTTTACCGGTTTGGATCTGTCTTTTGTATTCTTTTGTATAACTCGCAAGTTGCTGATGCATGGGCCCCAACATAGGGCTCCTGGACCTGAATGATATCGACATTCTGGTCAACCACTGCTTGGATACACTGTTTTTGTGCTGTATAACCCCTCCCAAGTTTACTTAGGTTAGGTTAGGTTAGGTTAGGTTAGGTTAGGTTTTTTTTTTATATCCCGCTGGTGGGAAATGCATTTACGCATCCCGTACCGGAACTGCCACACTCCAAGGGAATGTCGCAGTTCCGGGCCGGGTATGTGGGACTCCTGGGCTGTGGCGAAACCCAGACTACTCACTAAAAAACCACCAGCGGTCCTTTGCTACTGTGTCTGTTCATTATGTCACAACCTTTTTCCTATTCTATAGCAAACCGATTTGATGAAATTCTTTAAAAAAAAAACCTTAAACTATTTAACAAAGTACAGTGAGAATCTTAACCTACTTTAGTCTAAACCATCACCTTCTAAATCTAGACCTTAATGCTATCGACATTTATGTTCTGTGCAGTTATTCTTAGTACAATTATTATTTTATAGAATAGAAAAATTCTTTATTTCACATAGGCCTAGCATACAAAGGCTCCTGTGACACGTCGTTTTGTTTACATGGTCACTTTAATGGTGATAACCATTCACGACTTAAAACTAAGTTTACGAGGGTTCCAAACGCGCCCTGCCGCTGAGAAGAAGCCCACAACAAACTCAGCCGGGTATTTTTTTTTTATGTTATCACCACTTAACAACAAGTAGTATAAATAGTAAACACTAAATAGGCTCGCAACAACAGAGCATTCATTATCGATCAATTCCAAGGGCTTGTGTCGCTAATATAGTCCTTAATATTGTAGTAAGCCTTATTAATGAGTTTAGGCTTGACAAACCCTTTGAATTTATTAAGTGACATTTCAGATACATGATGTGGTAACTTATTATAAAATCTTATACAGATGCATGCAAAGGATTTGCTAATTTTAGATAATCTAGTGCTGTTTAACACGAGCTTATGCTTGTTTCTAAGATTAATAGTATTGAGGTCACATTTCTTCGTAAATTTATTAATATTCTTATGTACATAAATAATATTTTCATAAATATATTGTCCATACATCGTTATAATATTAAATTCTTTAAACTTCTTTTAACTTAATATACCCATACCCACCACCTTATAAAAAACCTTAACGCTAAATACAGTTACATTACATATAGTTTATGCTATGTACAATTATTTACAGTTATTACCTGGTGACATGTCACCGACTCGGCTAAACATCCACAAGTAGAAGGCCTGCCGCCAAGACATGGCTACGGTCTTTCCGGGTCTACGCGGTCAGGGAGATCACCGTAGACCCGGAAAGTCGCCGCCTTCGGGGGGTTCCTATCACAAAATTATGGCGTATGCCAAGTACCCCCTCCAGTTCTGCCCTACTCGGCCTGTATTCCATGGGGCAGTACAGGAGGGCCTCCGGAGTTTTAAAAAAGAATTTCCGGGGGTATTCTGGATGCCGGTTTAGTTGGCCTCCGAGATAATTCGCGTGCTTCCGTCCATAATGCCTAAGCATGTTTCGGCTTGTATAAAAAGCGCCGCACAAGACGCACTGGACACCATCCCTACTACCCACACCCAGTCCCCCCGCGGCGGGAGGAGCCACGGGGGCCTCCGACTGCGAGTCTGACGAATCGATGTTTTGCTCCCCGTTGTAGACCCCCGCGAAACGGGTGCTGCGCACCGGAGGCTGGAGTCCAGATGGGCCCGCAACCGGTGAACCTTCCAGTCTTCCAGCCGCAGCCGCAACCACTCCAGCCTCTTCCTCTTCAATAATCCCGGGTCGAGCATCCGCTTCTGCGGCCCTCTGCCGGGATGGGCCAGCTACGCCGATTTCTACTATCCGCCGTTGGGATGGGCCTGCTGCTTGGTTTACGTCCCGACGCTGGGATGCTACGGCTTCGCGTCGGGACAGACTCGTGGGTCTTGCGGAGACCACGGCCACCGGTTTTCCCCCCCGTGACACTCTGTTCTCGCCCTGGGCCGAACACAAAAGGCCAGACAGCACTGCTATAGTTTCCGTCTGGTTTTTGTTGACCGTGATGAGGTTGTCTAATTGCGTCCTCATTACCCGGTTCTCCTCCTCAAGGTGACGAACCCGCGCACGTAATTCCCGCACAAGCTCTTCTGGGGTAGAATGACGGCTCATTTCTGTTTTGGGTGGTTTCTTAGATGAAAAGTTCACAGCCGTATGAAAAAACACAACCGCCGCGACGCAATCGCCGTGTAACCAAAAGTCACCAGCCTGTCACCACTTTGTCACCACTTTGTCACCACTTTATCACCACTTTGTCACCACTTTGTCACCACTTTGTCACCACTGCCTATCAACCCCGGCGACAAAAGACGGCCGTGTTCAGCGAAGCCTACAGCTTAATAATAGTGTGCCTGGTGCGTACATAGTCTATATAAAGGTAAGATTTTTTGAAAGTGAAGCCAACCCTAGAAATATTCTTTTTTTTTACATAATTATTATTAATATTATATATGTATATACATATATATATTTTTTTTCTCTCTATTTTCTTGGGTGGCTCACTTACCATCAAATGCGCTTCCGAGTACCCTAAATTACTTAACATAAATATTAACTTAAAAATGAAAACCCGTCACCAATGGTGACATGTCACCAGTGGCAACATGTCACCAGTGGTGACATGTCACCAGCGGCCACATGCAACCAACCCGCAATCACCGGTGAAATGTCACCAACATTATACTATTCTATGATGCAGCCGTTCTCCGTTCAACCTTCCAGGCAATCGGTCCAGTTGTCTGGCCCTTCTCCCCACAACTTACAGCTGTCTTCGTTCCAGGGCACGTAGGTCCAGGGGCAATATACCTGCCAAAATTGTGCTTGCCGGAAAGGATACTGTTCTGTGCCCTTTAATAATCAAAATGGCGAATATCCTTGCTAAGCGGTCCAGTTTGGTCTTAATCTGGACGGTGTTTGCCTTTGCCGCCCAGACTTTCGCTGCGTATAAAATGATGGGTTCAATGACAGCCACATAAATTGTACGGAGAATTTCCGGATTCAGGCCCCAGTGTGCTCTCGCCGTTCTGGATACTCCCTTGTAAATATTAATTGCCTTGTTTGTTATCTCTCGGATATGTTCAACAAAATTTAGATTTTTGTCTATTGTTAAACCCAATATCTTAATGCTATCTCCACATCACGCATGACAATCTTTGGTTTGTAATGCCGTAGCTTCCTAGTATATAGCGTTACTTGTGTTTTATGGGGCGCAAACCTTAACTTATTTTTGCTGCCTCAACTCGCCACGGTCTCAAGAGTTCTATTTGTTTTTTCTTCGACCTCTTCTCCGCTCTTGCCGATAATGACTAATAAGATGTCATCGGCGAAAGCTTGGACGTGCACCCCCGTCGGAAGCGTTTCTTGGAATATTGTGTCCATCATGACGTTCCATAAAAACGGGCCACACGTGGATCCCTGAATGCACCCTTTGTTCGTATCTCTTATGATTTGCTCTCCTGAATACCTGACAGTAACTCTGCGAGATGATAAATAACTTTTCGCTAGTTTTATAAGGGAGGTGTCCAGTTGCTTGCGGATAAGTTGGCGCAATATGGCTGGCCACCATGCGTTGTCGAACGCCCCTTCAATATCCAGAGAGACCGCTACAGCTATTTCGCGTCCCAGTACTGCAGCTTCAATTATCTCCACTGCGTCGTAAAGAGCATCCTCTGTGCTTCTTTGCGGAGTAAACCCATACTGGCGGGGACTTAGAGCCTTACTTCTTCCTAATCGCCATGCTACCCGGTTAGCGAACATCTTCTCCAGGGTTTTTCCTAGTACCGGGAGAAGTCCGATGGGTCTATATGCTTTGGTACCGAGTAGTCCTCCTTTTGCGGCTTGGGAATGACTTCGATGGTAGCTTCTTTCCATACCTGAGGGAAGTAAGCCTTTTCCAGGCATTTGTTATACAAGCTCAATAACACGTCCGGATGGGCTTGGAAGACTCTCATACATATGACCGCAGTCAGGCCATCCTCCCCAGGTGATTTTTTAGGGCTCATTTTGATTAGTACCGTCTTGAGTTCATCCCTCGTAAAAGGAACTGCTGGGGTATTATCGAGTTTTGCTATCACTTTGTCTATTGAGTTCCTTATTTCTCTGTGTTCTGCTGTATCCGTAGTAGGATCATCATGCGGGTAAAATGTTTGTGCCAACAGTTCTGCCGATTCTTTTGGTGACATAATCCGCTGGCTTGTTGGTGATCGCAGCAAACGTTCTCCTTCTACTTTCGTTTTCTTTCGTATGATCCTGTAAATGCCATCCCAGAAAGACTCTCGGTCTTCCCTTTCACAGAACTGTCTCCAGCTGGAGGTTATACTGCTCTGAATTAGGGCCCTATAAGCTGCCAGTTCTGTAAGGTAGTCATTTACCACGAATGGTTTCCTTTGTGGGTATGCTTTTCGGATCCTGTTTCGTCTTCTTATAACCTCTTTCCTGGCGAAAGACAGCTCCTTAGTCCACCACTCTGACTTGTCAGTGTTGATCCTTTTAGAATTTTTTGCGATTGTGCTGTCGCAGGCGTCAGTAACACAACTGACGAATTTCACAACTACCTCCTCAATGGCTTCATTGTGGCCGATTTCATTAATAGCTTCTGTCGTCAAACCTCTGGTCCTCATATTGTCTGTGAGGTGGGTCGCAAAGGCCGACCAGTCTGCCTTAGAGGTATTATATTTTCTTGTTGACTGTCTGATCTCGCCTCCGCTTGCTTTTCCACTGAGCTCAATGTCGAACCGGATAGCCCTATGGTCCGAAGTCAGTACTAACTCCGTATCTACTCTCCAGTTTATTACTCGATGTAGCAGATTAGTGGTGCTAAGAGTGAGATCCACGATACTGGTGTACAGTCGGTTATTCCGTACCGCATAGAAAGTGGGCATCTTGCCTTCGTTGACTACATGTTGACTACGTTAGGTTTTTTTTTTTATATCCCGCTGGTGGGAAATGCATTTACGCATCCCGTACCGGAACAACAGCATTCCGAGAATACTGCTGTTCCGGGCCGGGTATGTGGGACTCCTGGGCTGTGACGATACCCAGACTACCCACTAAAAACCACCAGCGGTCCTACAAAACTATGGGTATTGATAATCCCACATCCTTCAGTACCTACTAAAAAGTTAAAAACTATTGACATCTTTACACCTTTACTCGCCTTATATACTTTATTAGATATCGGCCGTTTTCCTTCACCTTTATAATGATCCTATATGCTAACGTAACTAATATGTATAAACCTGTACTATTGTACAATGAAACTCAACAGAACTATATACCTATTACTTTGATTACCCTCCACCTTATAATAATTTAAAATTTCCAACATGATTAAACTAATGAAAGAATTTATACAATATAATACTATCTAGGTAAGGGATATACAATTTCATTGTTTTTTTGCCTTTTCCTGTTCTTTGGTTTTTTTTAATTAATACCCCTCACCTTTAAATAACAGTTTTATAAAAATATACCACAACAAAACAAAGACCACACCAAAAATAACAAAAATAACGATAACAAAAATATATTCTAACCAATAACAAAGATAACCAAAAAATTTTTATTCTACCCCTCACCTTTAAATACAGTTTTATAGAAATATACCACAACAAAACAAAGAGCACACCAAAAATAATAAAAATATATTCTTACCAATAATGATTAATTGTAACCAATAATAAAGATAACAAAAAAATTTTTATTCAACCCTTCCTAACAATTACAACGAAGTAACTCTCTATTTGCGACTTTTTGATTTTGATTGCAGTAGTTACTCGCTTATGTCACTGTCTGACGGGGTGGTAGTTCTCCTGTTCAATAGAAAGTCGTGCTTAACCCCGTCCACCCCCACCAGTTCCTCCGGCGCCGGTCTTAATTCTGGCGGGCAGAACCGGTGAGGGGCCGGGGTCCAAAAGAAGAATTTACGGGGGTAATCAGGGTGGCCCCGAGTGCGACCCCCTTTATATGTTCTATGGCGAAGTCGAAAGTGCCTCAAGATATTGCAGCTGGTGTGATATGCGCCGCACAATAGGCACTGGCGCCCTGGGGTTTCACCGGCGAGTCCTGAGGGCCCCGCCCTCTGTCCGTCCGCCTCTCCATTTCTGGCGACCGGTCCACGGTCGGGTGGTGCAGCTCTTTCCCCAGGCGGTCCAGCCACAGCTGGCGGTGCTACTCCTCCCCTGGGGGGACCGGACACTGCAGGTGGTGCGATTCTATGTGGGAATCGAAGGACCAGCCCCCCCCCCCCGCTCCGGTTCGCTTCATTACGCGGGAGTGTATTATCCGCATTATTACCAGCCACGGGTGCCCCAGGTGGCTCTGGTACGGGGTTTGGGTCCTGGCCCACGCCACCATCCGGGCCTGCGCGCGGGTCAGCCACAGGCTGAATAGGCGTCCCGTTGGCTCTCATATTATACGGGGCGACCACCGCTATTGGTCTCCTCACCCTCCGCACTTCTTGCCCCCTGAGCAATCTATTCATCTGCTGGTATCTTTTGCTGAGGGCTTCATATATTCGTTCTTCTTCACGCTCTTCACGCGGTCCTTCAGTCTACCGGCGTCTTCCATTTCTCTATTTAGATGTTGGACTGTTAACTATCAATACTACTTCCCGTGAGTGGTTACATGTATATAAATCGCACTTATTGTTGCACGCCATTAGTGTAAAAGTATGGGAGTATACTTTATTTGCTTTTTTTTTTTTTCCTCCCATACTTTTCTTTATTGTACCTAATTACAGTTTCTTACTTATTTGCCTTTCTTATTGTTATTTTGTTTACAAGTCTAATTTACAATATCCAGTGCATATTCAATAAAGTTATCTCTGTATTTGTCCTCTTTCATTAAAATGTGCAAATTTTGCTGTGTGATGGAGATTCCCATTTTCATTTCGAGCTCCATTCTTTTCGCTCCATATTTAGGGCAAGAGACAATTACATGAAGAACTGTTTCAGGGGTGTCTCCATCACACTCGCATGCAGGATTGTCTTTTAATTTAAAACGATGCAGATACTCTGCGAAGCCGCCATGCCCGGTAAGTAATTGGCTAATTCTATTGTTTAATTTGATCTTTTTCATCGTTTTAAAAGCTGTACGTACGTCTGGGAGGAATATTTTAGTAGTGCTGGCTGTTGCCTCTTGTGTGTATCTCTGCTGCCACTCATCAATGGTTTGAGCCCTGAGGAGCAACTTAGCTGTAGACACCGGAACAGTGTCATACACTGGCTTTGTCTTTTTAGTTAGAGCTGCTGTTTTGGCTAATTCATCTGCTCGCTCATTTCCTGGCAAACCCTCGTGTGCTTTAATCCAGAACAGGTTGGCGCAACCCCCCCTTTCTTGGAGATTTCTTATCTGTTGCCTAGCCTTCATGGCAATTGGGTTTAGGTGCTCAGGATCTTCAATGGTTTCTAGAGCGGACCTTGAATCTGAAAACATGTTTACCGTACCGCCTTTCCCACCCTTAAATTTTAAACACATGTCCAACGCTTTCGTGATTGCAAACAGCTCCGCCTGATACACTGAACAGAAGCTTTCTAGCTTCATTGTGCTGTATGTTTGTTCTGTTCCGTGCTGCCACCAGGAGACGGCTGCTCCAACTTTAACTTCTATTTTGCTCCCGTCAGTGAACAGGTTTGGAAGGTCGCTTTTGGTGTCCAGGTCTTCCTTCGTGCAAATGGATTCATGAAACAGTCTTGTTCTTTTAGCCTGTACCTGGATGAATGAAAACTATTTTATATCCAATTAAATATGTCAATAAATATATCGCAAGTGGGTTGCTTAAAAAATTTCAGTCCAGGATATGATTAATTTAGAATTAAAAAAAAATCCATTGTAACATGAACTCCTATTTGTTAGAGTTCCGTTGACATCTTAGTTCAAATCAGATTGGATGAGCGATTCATGTCGCAAATTGCAATTGTGCATAATTATGCATAAAACCTACGATTTTATTATCCGTTAACTTTCTTTTGCCAAAAAATAAAGAACAGAAATACTTTCCTCAGCCAGGAAAGTATTTCTGGCAAAAAGCACTATTTATAACATCAGATCTAATTTGAACTACGATGTCAACTAAACTGTAACAAATAGGAGTCCATGTTACAATGGTTTTTTTTTTAAATTCTTAATCAATCATACCCTGGACTGACATTTTTTAGGCAACCCACTTGCGAATGCGATATATTTATTGACATATTTAATTGGATATAAAATAGTTTTCATCCAATAAGCAGCTCGGTGAAGGTCGTTGTATAGCGGGATCCCAGACTATTTAAGATGTTTCGGCTCTACCAGCCTGCGAAATTCAAATTTTATTTAGTTTTTCGCAAATATTAGATACCTTCACATTGTAGGTTTAGGCAATGAATTTTGAGGGCATAATATTTATATCTACTTACATGTTTTTAATAGGAACTTTGCTCGAATATATCAATTACCAACTCGCCTCATATTGGTTCCCGAAAGATAATTAGCCCAATAATAGCAAAAAACTAAATTAAATTTAAATTTTCGCGCTCGGATGGTCAAGTCAAAGTCAAGTCAAGTCAAAATATGTTTATTTCACATGGGCCTAACATACAGGCTCTCGCGAACGTCGGCATGACATTTCTGCATAATAATGGTGATAACTACAAGTCGACTTAAAACTAAGTTTACGAGGGTTCCAAACGCGCCCTGCCGCTGAGAAGAAGCCCACAACAAACTCAGCCGGGTATTTTTTTTTATGTTATCACCATTTAACAAAATAAGTATAAATACTAAAAAAAGGCTAGCAACGAAAACAGAGCAATCTACCACTTATCAGTCAATTCCAAGGGTTTGTGTCGCTAATATAGTCCTTAATATTGTAATATGCCTTTTGAATGAGTTTAGGCTTGACAAACCCTTTGAATTTACTAAGTGACATTTCAGATACATGATGTGGTAACTTATTATAAAATCTTATACAGTTGCATGCAAATGATTTGCTAATTTTAGATAATCTTGTGCTGTTTAACACGAGCTTATGCTTGTTCCTGAGATTAATGGTATTCAGGTAACATTTCTTAGTAAACTTATTAATATTCTTATGTACATAAATTATATTTTCATAAATATATTGACTATGTATCGTCATAATATTAAATTCTTTAAATTTATCTCTGAGGGATTCTCTTGGACCCATTCTATAAATAGCACGAACAGCCCTCTTCTGCAGCACAAATATCGTATCAATGTCAGCAGCATTACCCCATAACAATAAACCATATGACATAATGCTGTGAAAATAACTAAAATACACCAGTCTAGCAGTCTGAATATCGGTCAGCTGCCGTATCTTTTTAACCGCGTATGCAGCAGAACTAAGTCTGTTCGACAGATTAGTTATATGAGGGCCCCATTGAAGTTTGGCATCCAACGTTATTCCTAGGAATATGGTTGTATCTACTAGTTCCAGTTCCTCATTGTTAAGTAGTACAGTCGTTTTGACCTGTTTAACATTAGGTAGAGTAAATTTAATGCACTTGGTCTTTTTACTATTTAGAAGTAAATTATTAGCCTCAAACCACTGTACCACTTTATTGAGAGAGTTGTTTACATCGTCAAAATTAGTTTTATGTCGATTAATTTTAAATACAAGTGATGTATCATCAGCAAACAATACTATCTCATGATTGTCCTTAGTAATATAAGGAAGGTCATTGATGTATATGAGGAACAGGAATGGTCCCAATATGGACCCTTGAGGAACTCCCATTTTCACACTCGACCCACAGGATCGCTTTCCATTAACTTCTACTTTCTGAATCCGATCACTTAAATAGGAGCTCATCAACTCTAGAGCTGCACCTTTGATACCATAGTGGAGTAGTTTACTGACTGACTAATGTTTCATGCTGAACACAATCAAACGCCTTAGATAAATCACAGAAAACGCCAAGTGCGTCACGTGATTCCTTCCAGGCTTCAAATATGTTTTTTATTAACTCGACACCAGCATCGGTTGTCGAGCGACCCCGTGTAAAGCCAAACTGTTTGTTGTGTAATAAATCATTCTTCTGAAAGAAGAAAAGTAATTGATTTAATATGAGCTTTTCAAAAATTTTACTAAATATTGGTAGTACAGATATTGGTCTAAAGTTGGTGGGGTCACTGGTACTACCTGATTTGAATAACGGAATTATTTTACTATGTTTCATTAAGTCAGGAAACACACCACAGTCTATGCAACTATTAAATATTAATGCTAAGTCGGGTGCAACAATATCAATTAATGACTTGGCTACATGTACAGAAATGCCCCATAAGTCCTTAGTTTTCTTAACATTAATTAATTTAAATGCTTTAATAACGTCAGAGCCGCTAACGTGGCTGAATGCAAAGGTGTTAATACATTCAGGCACATTCTTTTTTAACAATGAGAGCGCGGTACCCATGCACCTTGGATCATTATAATCAAATCAGCACAATCCTGGCTTAGCCTCACTCCATCGGTAGTGATGGTCAAAAGCAGCCTCATTCTGACTCCGTACTCCTAGAACCCTCATGTCTGGACAGTATCTTAGTTTTTTTTAAAACAAAGAATAATATGACTAACAAGACGTTCTACGTCATGTGTATGACATGGACATACATATCACTTGACATCAGGTGAACGTAGAACGACGAAGATGGAAAAAGAAGCAGAGGTAGACCTTACAGAAGATGGGAAGACGAGATTACACAGACTGCGGGCCCCGATTGGAGAAGAGTTGCACAAGATCGGTTACAGTGGCGACAGCTAGAGGAGGGTTTTGCCAAAAGGCAATCTGAAACGCGCGACATCCAACTTGTTAATCTAGTATATGGCGTATCCCTATTAACACTCTTAAGTATTTAAATAATCTGCCAAATACGAGTCTGACTCATGCATAAAGGGTTCCATACCGTCATCTAGAAAAACAGCAAAAAAATCACATTTGTTGTATGGGAAGCCACCTTCATGTATATTTTATTCTGTATTTTAGTATCTGTTGTTATAGCTGCAACATAAATACATTATCTGTGAAAATTTCAACGGTCGTAACTATCACGGTTCAAGAGATACAGCCTGGAGACAGACAGACTGACAGCAAAGTCTCAGAAACAGTGTCATGTTTTGACTCTGTAGGTACAGAACCCTAAATACAATTTTGTCCTAAATTGAGTTAGTTTGCAAAAGGAAAATAAATATAAAGTTTAGGTACATGTTACCTAAACTTTATATTTATTGTTCATGTAAAAAATAGATTTTCTCGCCAACCGCTGAGCCGATTCTCGCGCTCGAGAGCTTGTTGTAAGCGTCTAGGCAAGCGCCGTCCGGCTGCCCTAGTGCGAGGAAAATCCGCTGAAAACCGAAGTCAGAATTCGAAAAAATCAAATTTCTAGCCAACCGCTAAGCCGATTCTCGCGCTCGAGAGCTTGTTGTAAGCGTCTAGGCAAGCGCCGTCCGGCTGCCCCAGTGCGAGGAAAATCGGCTGAAAACTGGAGTCAGAATTCGAAAAAAAAGATTTTCTCGCCAACCGCTGAGCCGATTCTCGCGCTCGAGAGCTTGTTGTAAGCGTCTAGGCAAGCGCCGTCCGGCTGCCCTAGTGCGAGGAAAATCCGCTGAAAACCGGAGTCAGAATTCGAAAAAATCAATTTTCTCGCCAACCGCTGAGCCGATTCTCGCGCTCGAGAGCTTGTTGTAAGCGTCTAGGCAAGCGCCGTCCGGCTGCCCCAGTGCGAGGAAAATCGGCTGAAAACCGGAGTCAGAATTCGAAAAAATAGATTTTCTCGCCAACCGCTGAGCCGATTCTCGCGCTCGAGAGCTTGTTGTAAGCGTCTAGGCAAGCGCCGTTCGGCTGCCCTAGTGCGAGGAAAATCCGCTGAAAACCGGAGTCAGAATTAGATAAAATCAAATTTCTCGCCAACCGCTGAGCCGATTCTCGCGCTCGAGGGCTCGTTGTAAGCGTCTAGGCAAGCACCGTCCGGCTGCCTCAGTGCCAGGAAAATCGGCTGAAAACCGGAGTCAGAATTCGAAAAAATAGATTTTCTCGCCAACCGCTGCGCCGATTCTCGCGCTCGAGAGCTTGTTGTAAGCGTCTAGGCAAGCGCCGTCCGGCTGCCTTAGTGCGAGGAAAATCCGGTGAAAACCGGAGTCAGAATTCGAAAAAATCAAATTTCTCGCCAACCGCTGAGCCGATTCTCGCGCTCGAGAGCTTGTTGTAAGCGTCTAGGCAAGCGCCGTCCGGCTGCCCTAGTGCGAGGAAAATCCGCTGAAAACCGGAGTCAGAATTCGAAAAAATAGATTTTCTCGCCAACCGCTGAGCCGATTCTCGCGCTCGAGAGCTTGTTGTAAGCGTCTAAGCAAGCGCCGTCCGGCTGCCCTAGTGCGAGGAAAATCCGCTGAAAACCGGAGTCAGAATACGAAAAAATCAAATTTCGTGAGCACCATGTTTCTAGTTTTTTCACCACCTTAAAAGCGAAGCGCACATCCGGCATGAATATTTTAGTAATACCTGCGGTTTCGCCGGACGTATACCTCCGGTCCCATTCGTCAATCGACTCCTCACGGAGTTGCCGCTTGACGAATGAAACCGGACACCGGTCATAGTCCGGCCGTTTTTTCAGCGTCAGGGCCGCCTCCCTGGCAAGCAGGTCGGCTCGCTCGTTACCCTCCAACCCTGCATGTGCTTTTACCCAGAACAGGGAGACTTCCTTGTTCTGGGCGCGACAGACCTTCAGGTTGTCCCTTATTTGAACTACTAGGGGGTGGAGGGAATTCTGACCGACTACTGACTCAAGAGAAGACCTTGAGTCAGAGTATATGCCGATGGATCTTTCCTTCATCTGCATTGCAATTGAGACGGCCCTGCTCAATGCTAGCAGTTCTGCCTGGTAGACCGTGCAGTACGATCCCAACCTTAGCTTGAGGGCCTTGGTTTCGGCCTCACCATCCCAAACGGATAGCGCGGCCCCAACCCTGCCCTCAATTTTACTGCCATCGGTGAAGATACGCACTGCTTGGCTGTTGTGGAACTCCAACTCGGCCTGATCCACCAGGTTAGTGAACCGCAGGTCTACTTTCTGCGCCGGATGTTGTTGTGCGGTGTATGGTACTCTACCCTCAATCTCCCTGTCCCCCTCGCTGTGCACTCGCTGGAGCACTCTCCTCTTTGCTTCAAATAGAGCGGCTGCCTCCTTGACTCTGAGGTCCAAGGGGAGTATTCCAGCCAGCACCGACGCTGCATTCAGGGAGACAGTGCGGTATGCCTTGGTCATTTTTTGGGCGAAGCCTCTTTGTATAGCATTGAGGCGCTTCTGGATACCGATTTTATTTACGGCAGGCGCCCAAGCACTGGCTGCGTATAGCACAATAGGCTCCACTACTGCGGTATAAATAGTCTTGATGACCTGGGGGTGGAGGCCCCAGCTGACTTTGGCGGCTCTAGACAACTGCTTATATAGGTTTTGCACTTTCAGGCAGGTGTTGTTGACGTGTGCATTGAATGTGAGTTTTTCGTCTATAGTGAGCCCCAAAACTTTGATTTCGCGCGACAGTCCAATGTCGATCCCCCCCATGCTCAGGCGCGGGGAGTCGTAGTTTAGTTTGTTCGTCACTACCATGGCTTTCGTTTTGTGTGGTGCGAAATTAAGTTTGTTTCGGACTCCCCACTCCCGGACATAGGCGAGAGCGGCATTGGCCCGTCTTGAGACCTCCAACCCCGTGTCACCATCTAGGAGGAGGACGACGTCGTCGGCGAAGGCTTGGCAGTAGTCGCCACGCTCCTCCAGACCCTGCAGTAGCGGATCCAACAGAAGGTTCCATAAGATGGGACCACCAATCGATCCCTGGACACATCCTTTGGTCGTATTCTTGGAGTATTCCACGCCCGCGTACCTCACCCTGACCTTGCGGTCCCGGAGATAGCTGTCCATCATTCGGCGGATGTTTATGGGAAACTTTTCCTCAGCCAGCCGGACTCTGATGGCGGGCCACCAGGCACTATCGAATGCCCCCTCTATGTCTAATGATATCATTGTGATGATCTTTTTCTTTTTTAGTTTGTCATAGATGTTCTGCATTAGATCATAGAGAGAGTCCTCAGTGCCTCTCTGGGGCATGAATCCGTACTGGCGAGTACTCATCCCGGGCAATATATGCCATTTGATCCGCCCGATAACCAGCTTCTCCAAGATCTTGCCCAGGACGGGTAACAACCCGATCGGTCGGTAGGCTTTGGGGTTGGTGTAGTCCTCTCTTGCGGGTTTTCGGAGGACTATCACGGTGGCCTCTTTCCATACCGTCGGGAAGTGACCCAGTTCTAGGCACTTATTTGCCAGGCCGAGGTACACGTCGGCGTCCAGGGATATAGCGCGCTGGCATATGTCGGCCGTGAGACCATCTGATCCGGGGGCCTTTTTGGGGTTAAAGCTCAAGGCTGCGTTTTTTAGCTCGACAGAGGTAAACGGTGGATCCAAAACTTCGTTTGGAGTCCAGCCGTTTACTTTCTCAGCAGTTTGCCTTATATGCTGATGTTCGGCGTTATCGCTATCCCCCCGATCCTCCGGATAGAAGGTCTCGGCTAACATCTGCGCTGATTGGGTAGGGTCATATGTTATGCCATCTTTTATCAGAGGAAGATCTTCGTGCCTCTTCATCGTTCGTCCTATGACCCTGTAGATCCCATCCCACAGTCCCTCGTTGTCCTGTCTCTCGCAGAACGCCTTCCAGCTAGCTATCTGGGCTTGTTTTGCTTGGGACTCATAAGTTTCTTTTGCTTGCAGGTACTCTCGGACAACTTTATCTCTGCGGACCGGTGCAGCACATCGTATCCGCCGCTTCTTCGTGGTAGCTTCACGTTTCAGCGCGGCGAGCTCATCATTCCACCAAGGTAATTTAAACGTTTGCATTACTTTCTTTATTGGTATGGTTTCTTCGCATGCTGTCGTTATTATATTTGTATATTTTTCTATCAAGTAGTCTAATTTTTCTTTGCTGTTTATTTGTTCAATTTCTCTTTTTTTTATATTTTCATCTTTCATTAATTGGGCTAGTTTCGCATGAAATTCGTCCCAATTAGCTTTTCTCGTATTAAATATTCTAGTTGTTCTACTGATAGTCATGCCTTTTACTTTTTTCAGCCTAATTTTAAAAACTATTGTGTTGTGATCTGAGCTCGTCACGCTTTCGTCCACCACCCAGTCTTCGATCAGTGGCAGAGATTCCACGGAGCACGCCGTGATGTCGACACAGCTAGAGTACACCTTGTTACCCCTAACCGTGTCGAAGGTAGGCACGCTGCCCTGGTTGAGCACCTGCAAGCCCAACTGTTCAAGTGTCCCAAACATAGCTTCCCCTCTGCTGTCCGTTTTTCGACTTCCCCACCAGGTATCTTTCGCATTTGCATCGCCACCCACCACTACATATTTTGTTTCGAGGCTCTCAACGATCTTTTGCAATTGATCCAGGTATGGCTCAATGGGTAAATTGGGTTCGAAATAAAAAGAGACCACACCCATCTCCCACGCGCTTGTTTTGATTCTCACCACCACTATATTGTTAGTGGTGAGCAGCGGGTCCGGCAACACGGTCACGTCGTTATCGAATATCGCGATTGCGGCCTTTACCGTGCTACCGTCTCCCCTTTGCATGCTCTGGTAGATTCTGACACCGGTGTAGTCTCTCATCCTTCCGATCCCCCCCACATATGGCTCCTGGATCAATGCAATTGCTACTTTTTTGTTGAGAGCCTCGAACATTAGCTCTTGGGTGGCGAGCTCTTTTCTTTGCAGATTGGCCTGGAGGGCTATGTACTTAAAATTATTGTTCGGCTGTGATGGAACGCCCGGGACGCCTTTAGCAATAGGCCACGTTGACCCAAACTAATCTGTCCCACTTCTTTCTAACGGGACAGTCGTTGTCAAAGCTGTTGTGGTCGCTTTTGTCCAGCTTTGATAGGGTGCAGTTGCGACAAATGGGAGAATCTCCCGCTCTCCAGAGCGGCCAGTCTTTGCGCAGGTGCGGCCCTGTGCAGTGACTGCAGAGATCTGCCGTTTCCGTGCAAGACTTCCTGCCGTGCCTATAGGCAAGGCACCTTGAGCACTGGAGCAGTGGAGATTGGTCGCACACCTGAACCCTCTGTAGATCTATGTGGACCCGGCCCGCTAACGTAAGGCATTGCCATACTCGCGGAGACACTCGAAGCACCACGTGGCACTCGTGCGGGTTGCGTGCCTTCCTGCGGTACCGCACGGTCGCCCTATAGTCCGCCTCGGGTATGTCTACCAGTATATGGACGTTTTGGCTTCTCAACGCTGCTATGATGTCATCGTCTGTGTTTACACTCAGTACGTTCTTCAAGATGACTAGAGGATCTTTATTTTCTTTCTGTTCGATAAGCAGTGCTGGTTGCTCAGACTGCAGCTTTTTTGTGACTTTAGCTAGTTTGTCTTTAGATTGGCAGCCCAGTACCACTTTCCTCTCTTTCGCCTTTCTCAGCCTGTCGACTCGAATGCCAGATGACTTCGCGTCTACCGCTTTGCGGATTTTCTGGATGACGTCTTCACTGGTGTCATCGATGTCTGCCGACGACACTACCATTGAGTGGACTGGCTGTGAAACCGAGGCAGCAGCTGTGATACCAGCATACGTTGTTGGCCTTGGCTCCGTCTTCAACTTCGTCATTTGCTCCTTGAGCTTTAACATATGTTCGGTATTCTCCCGCAACATTCGACCGTGCTCTTCCAACTTTTTTGCCAGGTCGGACTCCAATACTCTTTTCATGTCGTTGGTCTGCGAGGCGACCCGGTCGTTGCTCGTTACCATTTCTGTAACAGTTGGCACAGGAGCCGGTGGCCTCGCGGCTAACGCCTCCTTCACCAACTGATACAGTCTATCCACGGCGCGTAAAACTTCCACCTTTATCTCGGTTTTGATGTTACGGGAGTTATTGATTTGTAATTTCGCCTTCATAACGCAGCACTTCGCCTCTGCTAATCGTCCTTTAGGTTTAGTTATCTCAATGTCAAGTTCCGGCGAGCCAACTGTAACCTCTGTCTGAGCCCTCCTGCTTCGGGTTCCTGCAGGAAGCAGACCCTGTGACGCGGTTTTCTTCGTCTTGGGCTTGGAGGGACTGACCAGGGCGCCTTTAGGCAGAGACTGAGGGGAGGATGTCTTCGAGACGGTTCGCGTCGTATCCAGCTTTGACAGAGGACTGGCCTTACCTGCCTCATTTTTAGGGGGCGACGGCTCCGTCTCGGTTTCACCCCCTCCCATTGCTGAATTCTTAGGCGTTCTATAGCCGAACATATTTTCAATCACGTATGTTGAAGAACTATTTAAATCCTTACTTAAAATTCCTAAATAATTGGGAGGTGTAAAAAGCCTCCCAATAGTCAATCGATTAAAATAAAATACAAAAATTTAATAGTGATCCTAACCT